>CAJYCX010000005.1:0-103663 GCA_913698485.1 Proechinophthirus fluctus
AGCTTTGCTTGATAAAGGTAGAGATTTCATCGTTGAAGAGGTTAAGAAATCAGGGCTTAGAGGGCGAGGAGGTGCTGGATTTTCTACCGGTATGAAATGGTCATTTATGCCTAAAAATTTAGAGAAGTCTTGCTATTTAGTAGTAAATGCCGACGAGTCTGAGCCTGGCACTTGTAAGGATCGTGATATATTAAGGTTTGAGCCGCACAAATTAATAGAAGGTTGCTTGCTTGCAAGCTTTGCTATAGGAGCGAATAATTGTTATATCTATATTAGAGGTGAGTTTTATAATGAAGCCTCTAATATTCAGCGTGCCTTAGATGAAGCCTATAAAGAAGGGTTAATAGGAAAGAATTCTTGCGGTTCGGGCTTTGAGTGTAATATTTATTTACATCGTGGGGCGGGTGCTTATATTTGTGGCGAAGAAACGGCATTGCTTGAAAGCTTAGAGGGCAAAAAAGGTATGCCTCGTTTAAAGCCGCCTTTTCCTGCCGGCTTTGGGTTATATGGCTGTCCGACTACTATAAATAATGTTGAGTCTATCGCAGTAGTGCCAACCATTTTAAGACGAGGAGCTAGCTGGTTTGCTGGTATAGGTAAACCTAACAATACGGGAACTAAGATTTTCTGCATATCAGGGCATGTTAACAAGCCTTGTAATGTTGAGGAAGCAATGGGCATTTCGTTAAAAGAATTGATTGAGAAATATGCGGGTGGTGTTCGTGGTGGATGGGATAATCTTAAAGCCATAATCCCGGGCGGTTCTTCCGTGCCTTTACTTCCTAAGTCATTATGTGAAGTGGATATGGATTTTGATAGTTTAAGAACAGCAGGTTCTGGACTTGGTACAGGCGGTATTATAGTTATGGATCAATCTACCGATATTATTTATGCAATAGCAAGGCTTAGTAAATTTTACATGCATGAATCTTGCGGGCAATGTACTCCTTGCCGTGAGGGTACAGGCTGGATGTGGCGAGTTATGATGCGGCTAGTTAAAGGTAATGTCACAAAATCTGAGATAGACGAACTCCTTAACGTTACGAAAGAAATAGAGGGGCATACTATCTGTGCTTTAGGTGATGCGGCAGCTTGGCCGATTCAAGGGCTGATACGCCATTTTAGAAGCGAGCTTGAGGCAAGGATAAAGAGTTATAGTGTGGTTTGACTTTTTATAGTCATTGCGAGGAGATATTGCCTGCGTGGATACTAAGCCGTCATTGCGAGCGGCTGAAAGGAGTGTGGTAATCTCATGCAATAATAACAAACTCCTGAGATTGCTTCATCAATTACTTTGTAATTTCCTCGCAATGACGATTCCAATTTATAAATAATTAAGAGATTATGCAAACAGATAATACAAAATCAAACACTAATAAAACATCTAAGCAAGAGTGGGGGTCTTTTGCTTTTGTAATATGTATCGCTTTACTTATTAGAATACTTATTATGGAGCCGTTTACCGTTCCAACTGGGTCTATGAAAGCAACAATACTTGAGAATGACTATATATTTTCTACGAAATATAGTTATGGTTATAGTAATTATTCTTTATCTTTTTTTGATTTTATTCCTCTTTTTAAAGGGCGAATATTTGCTCGTGAACCGGATCGTGGCGATATTGTAGTTTTTCGTCCGCCTAACGATATGAGTGTTAGATATATAAAGCGTTTAATAGGGCTACCCGGCGATAAAATTCAATTGATTGATGACGTAATATATATTAACGACAAAAAAATAGAACGCACGGAAGTTGGAACTTATATAAGCGAAGAGGGAATAAAATATTTAAAGTTTAAAGAAACACTGCCAAACGGTAGAACATATTTTTCTTATAAGCTTGCTCCTATTTATGGCGTTATATATAATGATAGATACGGTAATACGGATGTTTTTTATGTACCTGAAGGGAAATATTTCTTTTTAGGGGATAATAGAGATCAGTCAAATGATAGTAGAGTAACTCTTGGATTTGTACCGTTTGAAAATTTTATTGCTAAAGCACAATTTATTTGGTTCTCAACAAAAATAACTTGGTGGGATAATGATATAGGAGTTATTAATCTAGTACTAAAGTTAAAGCCATGGATTGAATCTGTTAGGTTAAATCGAATTTTCAAAAATCTTTATAACACGGATGCGTAATGGAATCATTTGAGAAGTTAGAAAAGCTACTTAGCTATAGTTTCAAAAATAAAGAGCTTTTAATAGAGGCGTTAAGTCACCCGTCTTTAAGGCAACATCACGAGTACAAGGATGATAAAGATTATGAACGATTAGAATTTCTAGGTGATGCCGTATTAAATTTAGTAATCACAGAAATTTTATTTAGAAATTTTGCAAATTATAATGAGGGGAATTTAGCTAAAATTAGATCATATTTGGTTTGCAAAGAAACAATATGCATGGTTGGAGCTAAACTTACTTTAAAAAATTATATAATTATGACTCATGGCGAAGAAGTAGCAGGCGGGCGTGATAATCTTAATAATATAGAAAATGCCACGGAAGCTTTAATTGCAGCTATATATCTTGATAGCAATATTGAAACAACCCATGATATTATCGAGAAGTTATGGGCAGAATTTATAAAAGTTCAGAATTTAACGGATTATGACCCAAAAACTGCTTTACAAGAATGGGCTCAAGCTAGTGATCATCACCTACCTATATATCGTCTGATAAAAAGAGAAGGAGCCTCCCATTCATCGACTTTTACGGTTCTTGTAAAAGTAAAAGATTATGAACAAACAGGCACTGGTCACACAATAAAAGAAGCAGAGAAAAACGCAGCACGCAGCTTATTGCATAGACTTAAAAATGACTAATAGACATCTTGCCAAATTCGCTTATAGAGAGGAATTTAAAGGAGACACGGAAGCACTTGTCGCCGCAGTACGTGAGGATACGAGTACTGGATCGACGTCTAAATTACCTCTAGAAGTGAAGTTTGGGAAGATGTCTAATCAGAAAACGGTATCGGTTTGTATAATCGGGCGACCTAATAGCGGAAAATCAACTTTATTAAATAGAATAATCGGTGAGAAGCTTTCAATCGTTACCCAAAAAGTTCAAACTACTAGGTCAATTATTACCGGTATTATTACCTTAAAAGATACACAGGTAATTTTATACGATACGCCCGGTATATTTGAGCCGAAAGGGAGTTTAGAGAAAGCAATGGTAAGATGTGCGTGGTCTAGTTTGTATAGTGCGGATTTAGTTCTGTTAATTATTGATAGTCTGAAGTCGTGTGATGATATAACGCATAATATTTTAGATAAGCTTCGCTCACTTAATATTATTCCGATATTTTTATTGAACAAAATAGACATCGAATCAAAATATCTAAATGACATTAAAGCTTTTTTAACAGAAAATTATCCTGATAGCTTGCTTTTGCCTATATCTGCTTTATCAGGCAAAAATATTGATGGATTACTTGAATATATAACAAGTAAGGCCAAAATTTCTCCTTGGCTTTATGCGGAAGACGACATAACGGATTTACCTATGCGTTTTATTGCAGCAGAAATTACAAGAGAGCAGTTATTTTTAAATTTGCAGAAAGAACTCCCTTATAAATTAACCGTACAAACCGAAAAATGGGAAGATCTTAAAGACAAATCCGTAAAGATTAATCAAGTTATAGTAGTTTCAAGAGAGAGCTATAAAACTATAATACTCGGTAAAAACGGCTCTAAAATCAAAGAAATAGGAGCAAAATCCCGAATGCAAATGGAGAGGTTTTTTGGATTTCCTGTTCATTTATTTTTATTCGTTAAGGTGCGTGAGCTGTGGGAGAATAATCAAGAATTTTATCAGTATATGAAGATATAAAGCTGTCACCCTGTGGCTTGACAGGCTTTGTTGGATCGTTTTCGATGTCATCCCCCCAAAAGCGGGAATGACATAAAAGCCATATAATAATGCCAATAAAAATAACATTAAATAATCATGATAATACTTGGGATTGATCCGGCACTTGGGAGTCTTGGATGGGCAATAGTGGCAAAGGAGACCGCACAGTTGAAATATTTAGCTAGTGGTATTATTAGAACAAATAGTAAGGATGCAATTCATCATAGACTTGCTTTTATTAATAGTACATTAGAAAAAGTAATATTAGAATATCAACCAAATATGGCAGCGATTGAAGAAACATTTGTTAATACTAATAGCGTGACTTCTTTAAAGCTTGGATATGCTAGAGGGGCGATAATGTCGCTGATCGGTAGATATAATTTGGACATGCGCGAGTTTAAGCCAAATACGGTAAAAAAAACCGTAACAGGATATGGGCATGCAGAGAAAGACCAAATGTTGCATATGATAAAGCTTTTGCTGTCTGGCACTGCCTTAATTACCAATTCTGATGAAGCTGACGCCGTAGCGATTGCCTATACCTGCTTAGTTACAAAAAATTATTAAAATGAATCCAATAATAATATTAGTTGCCCCGCAAATGGGTGCGAATATCGGTGCTACTGCAAGAGCAATGAAGAATTTTGGCTTAAATGAGCTTAGAATCGTGGCTCCAAGGGATGGCTGGCCTAATGAGCAAGCACGTAGTAATGCAGTCGGAGCGGTTAATATTATAGATCATGCAAAAATTTTTGATAGCCTAGAGGATAGCATTAAAGACCTCGAATATTTATATGCTACTACTTGCATTAAAAGGGCTATGAATAAAGATTATGTATTTTCACAAAATTTACCTTTAGATTATCCAAATTCTGAAAAAGTCGGGATAATGTTCGGACGGGAAAATAATGGGCTTAGCAACAAAGAAATCGCATTTGCTAATAAGATTATCACTATTAATACAACCGAATTTAGCTCATTAAACATTGCTCAAGCGGTTATTATTATATGCTATGAGTTGTTGCGTAATTCTACGTCCAGAGAGGATGTACATAACATTCAAAAATTAGCTACTAAAGAAGAAATAGAGCATTTTTTAGTAAATTTATTCGGCAAACTCGATAAAGCCGGATTCTTTAAGGCTCCCGACAAAAAAACTGCTATGCAACAAAAGATCACTAATATATTTACACGTATAAATAGTCTCTCTTCCCCTGAAGTCCAAATTCTCCAAGGTATTATTAAATCTTTAAATCAATGATATTTAGTAATTTCTTAAGTTCAGGAACATAATTTCTTATTCGGTTATATATTTCATCAGCAAGCTTTTTATCGTAAGTATAAGATATCATATTACGATCAGTAAGCATATAAATCCATAAACTCTCATTATTTATAATACCGGCAACAAAAGCTTCCTTTATCACTTCTTTAGGATAGTGAAGAAATGTGCCTTTTTGAGAAAAATATTCTTTTAAAAACTTCTAAGCGAGTTCAAAAGTAAATTCAAATCTTTGTATAGTGGCATCAATATAAGCCCTATCTTCTGTTGTCGGTTTAAAATAAATATCTTCAAGCATCATAAAAGCTTTACGAAATTTTTCAAGTTTAAGGTTTATTTTTGACATATATAATTTTTTTTCTTTTAATATATTTTTATAAAGTTCAGAGCTTATTTTAGTACTTTCAAACCTTACACAATCTATTTTTAAAAGCGTGTCAGCATTCTCTATAATAGACATAACTTCTAGCCATTCTTGATCTTGGAATATTAGGGCAGTGCAATATCAATATCAGAACGCTCATCATTATCCCCTCTAGCACGAGAAGCCAAAAAGCCATATTTCGTTGACAAACGGTAAAGATTTTAGCTTATTAATGAATATATATGATTGTATATCTTTATCTATATAATTACCAGCTTTTGATTAAAGATTTAATAATTTCAGCTACTCTTTCTGCTTCATTTAAGGGTTTGTAGCTATATTCTTCTAGAGCAATAGCCGACTTATCAAAAATTCTTGCTATCTTCTGTTCTACTAACTGCTTTATAAAAATCTTATGCTTTGAAGAATTAAAGTTTGGTGGGCAGAATATATAAAGAGGCTTGCCGCTTGAAGCTGCTTCACTGCACATTGAGATTGAGTCGGCCGTAGAGATTATATATTTTGCCTTGGAGAGCATAGCTATATAAGGATTATAGCCTGCGTCTTCGTTTGGGTAATAAATAATTGTGGAGGACGGCATATTATTTTTAATAATTGATTTTACAGTGTGTGGTGTACGTCTACTAAAACTAATAAAAAAAGGTATTTTTTGATTAATATATATTTTATTTAATAATGAAGCAAATAAAACTGCTTCATCTTCATGGAAATTAAATTTTTTATTATTCCCACCGATTATCACTGCAATAAACTGTTTAAGAGTAGGATAATGTTTTTGGAGTTCCAAGTTTGCTGCGGCGAACTGTTCAGTTACGTTGTTGATAGCTCCGTTGATGGGGATGATGTTTTTAAAGTCGTCATTGCGAGGAAATACGAAGTATTGACGAAGCAATCTAGTAAAAAAGCCCTGAGATTGCTTCAGCCACTTTGTGGCTTCGCAATGACGTTGGTCATGATAAGGCAGAATAACGGCATCAAATGCATTGTAAGGAAGATTAGGCTGCATTATTTGTATTAACTTGATATCTTTAAATTGCTTTTTTAAATAAAATGCTAGTACTGCCGTTCTTCTTCCAGCGGTAATTATCATATCAGGCGGGGACTTATCCAAAAGATACTGCAATAGCTCACTTTTTATATGAATAGGATAATATTTTAGTAAAAAGTTCGGTAGCTTAGCTAAGCAATTATATTCAAGCTTAATTGTTGTATATTCTTCCGTTAATTTTTCAGCAAGTGCAATAGCCTGATGGGTGTTGCCTGTTCTATCATCCTCCAATACGTGTATTTTCATTGTAAATACTTCTCTAAAGGTAATGTTAATAAGTTTGTTAGAGGTAGTGATTTATCGCAAGCCTCGGCTATTTGTGGTGTGATCGGAATTTGAGCGATTAGTGGTATATTATATTTTTGTGATAAATGTCCGCCACTATTATTTTTAAGCATATAGCTCATATTCTCAATGATTCCCAAAATAGGTAAATTTAGTTTTTGATATAAATCTATAGAACGTATTACGTCTATTTCTGATATTTTTTGTGGTGTAGTTACGATTATTACGCTGTCTAAATGATAATTTTCTAGTATACTTAAATGAATATCACCTGTTCCCGGCGGCATATCGATAATTAAATAATCTAAATTATCCCATTTTGTTACCGATAATAATTGATAAATAGTCTTACTCGCCATAGGACCACGCCAAATAATTGCCGAGTGGTCTTTAACGAAGAAGTCTATAGATATAATTTCGATGCTTTGAGCAAGTACCGGTATTATTCGTCCATCTTTCGTTTTCGGTACTTCGTTAATGCCGAATATATGCGGAATTGACGGACCGTAAATATCCGCATCTACTATCCCAACTCGGTAATTTGCTAGACTTAACTGCTGAGCGATAAGAGCCGATATTGTAGATTTTCCGACTCCGCCTTTACCTGACGCTACTAAGATAATTTTTTTTACATTTTCTACAAAATGTTTTGGTTTTTGAACTTTTTTCTCCATCGGTTTACTTTCGGTAAAAACAATTGTTATTTTATTGACTTCCGAAATCTCGTTAAGTTTATTAATTGCCTTAAGTCTAATTTCTTCGGCTTCTAACTTGTTTTTACCTGATATATCTATTGAGAAACCGATATTATTACCTTTAATTATAATATCCGATATAACTTCATTTAAAAAAGTACCGTCTTTAAAGGTAATGTGCTGAATTTTATCTATAATTTGTCGTTGGTGTAAATTCGCCATAATTAAATTTCCTTATTTAAAGCTGTTTAAGCTCGTAACTTGACGTTATATACTATTATATATATAATTATCTCATCTTTAAAAATAATATAAAACAATAAAGCAAATGCTTAATAAAAAAAATATCTCAATTTTAAAAAAATCCCCATGGAAAGATTTTGATTCTGATAAAGAAGATAACATATTCACAAGGCCGCGTAAAAATCAATTTAATTTTGATCAATTTCAATTCCTGTTTAATTTCAATGCTAAAACAATAATTTTAGTTGTTGTTGCAGTAGTTGCTTTATGGCTCGCTTCGGGTATTTATGAAATAAAAGAAGGCGAAGAAGCAGCGGTAATAAGATTTGGGCGTTTTGTGCGTAAGGGCTACCCCGGGCTTAATTATCATTTACCGGCACCTTTTGAAAAGATAATAGTTGAGAAAGTTAAACAATCACGTCGGATTGAGATTGGTTATCGTACAAATAGCTCTCTGCGTAGCGGTGGCGATAATACTAAAAATATTGCCGGTGAAAGTATAATGCTCACCGGTGATGAAAATATCATTGCTTTAAATTGTGACGTAATGTGGCATATTAATAATCTTGAAGATTTTATTTTTAACGTACAAAGACCTGCAGAAACAGTAAAAGCAACAGTCGAAAGTGCCGTTAGGGAAGTCATAGGCAATACTCCTATTTCTTGGGTATTATCCGATCAAAAGCAGGAGATTACTTATAAAATAGAGAAATTAGCACAGAAGATATTGGATAGTTATAATGCCGGCGTTATGATTGAGAAAGTACAATTATTAAAAGCCGAGCCGCCTGCCGAAGTAATAGACGCTTATAGAGACGTGCAAACTTCAAAAGCAGATAAAGAAAAAGAAATAAATCAAGCTCAAGCCTATAATAATAAGATTTTGCCGGAAGCTAGAGGAGCGGCTGCAAAGATTATACAAGAAGCAGAAGGTTATAGAGCAGAAGTTATATCGAAAGCAGAAGGTGATAGCCAAAGATTTAATGCTATTTATAAACAATATGCTACAGGTAGGCAAGTAACTAGAGATAGATTATATTTAGAAGTAGTCGAAGAGGTATTAGGTGGTTCAAATAAAACGATTATTAATAATGCACTACTGCCGCACATGGCTATTAAACCATAGGGGTGCTAATGTCATTCCCGCTTTTGCGTGAATCAAATGACATCTAAACAACCAGGAATATTAAATGCAACAAAAGATTTATTATATAATTTTTACAATTGTTTTTGGGCTGATACTGCTTTCTAGCTCCTTATTTTCAGTTGACCAACGCCAATCTGCAGTAGTATTCCAGTTTGGTGAGGCAGTTAGAACTATAGAAAATCCGGGACTGAATATTAAAATCCCGTTTATTCAAAATGTTGAATTTTTTGATAAGCGTCTTTTAGATGTTGAGGTTGAGGCAAAAGAATTAACGGCTGCTGACGGTAAACGAGTTATTGTTGATGCCTACGCCAAATTCCAAATTAATAATCCCGTAATGTTTTATAAAACGGTACATGATTATCAAGGTGTGAAAATTAGGCTGACTCGTAATCTTGAATCGTCAATGCGTAAGGTGATAGGTAAAATCTCGCTAAGTAGCCTTTTAAGTCAGGAACGTAGTAATGTAATGTTAAATATCTTAAATCAAGTGGACGGTGAAGCTAAAAGCTTCGGTATTGATGTTGTAGATGTTAGAATTTTAAGAGCAGACTTACCAAAAGAAAATAGTGCGGCTATTTATCGTCGTATGCAAACGGCACGTGAAAAAGAAGCAACCCAAATTAGGGCGGAAGGACAAGAAGAAAGCGTGCGTATTCGTTCAAAAGCAGATAAAGAAAGTAAAATAATACTTGCGAAAGCTTATCGAGATGCACAAATTATTAAAGGTGACGGCGATGAGAAAGCGGCAAAAATATATAATTCTGCTTATTCAGTTGATCCGGAATTTTATAAATTTTATAGATCACTTTTAGTATATAAAAATTCTTTAAAGAAAGAGAATACTAATTTTGTAATTTCACCGGATGCTGAAGTTTTAAAATATCTAAATCTCACTAAGTAGTATACTAATCTATCTACTTTTTATTTACTTGGAGTATATGGTTAATCTGAAAATAGTGATTGTTATAATAGTTTTAATATCAAGTAACGTTGTTCTAGCAAAAGAAAATAGTAAGTCTTTAAAAGTAGCAGCTCAAGAAGAGAATGAATTTACGGAAATAAATTCTGCTCCTTTAAAAGTAAGTGAAGCCGCTCGTTATAGCTTTGCCGATATAGTTGAACCGTTAATTCCTGCAGTCGTTAATATTTCAACAATAGAATATGTTAATAGTAAATCGGAAAACCCCGAGAAAGATCCTCTGCAAGAAAAAGTTAATGATTTTTTAGCAAAGCTTAATATACCGCTGAATTTGGAAGAGGTTGATCAAACTCCAAAAAATGTCCCGCTTGGTTCAGGATTTATTATTGAACCTAACGGCTTAATAGTGACAAACTATCATGTAATTGCAAATGTTGATAAAATTAATATAAAACTTGCAGATAATACCGAATTATCGGCTAAATTAATAGGTAACGATACTAAAACCGATTTAGCTCTCTTAAAAATAGATAGCGAGGAACCTCTACCTTTTGTTGAGTTTGGAGATTCAAATGATGCAAAAGTAGGAGATTGGGTTATTGCGATCGGTAATCCGTTCGGTAATCTAGGCGGTACGGTGACAAGTGGTATTATTTCTTCTAAAGGGCGGGATATCGATATAGATACAGACAATATAGTTGATAATTTTATTCAAACGGATGCTGCAATTAATAACGGTAATTCCGGTGGTCCTATGTTTAATTTGGATCAGAAAGTAATCGGCGTAAATACGGCAATTTTTTCACCGCTCGGTACTAATATAGGTATCGGTTTTGCAATACCATCAAATACTGCAAAGCCTATAATCGAACGTCTTAAGAAAGATGGAAAAGTAAGTAGAGGACGCCTTGGAGTAACAATACAAGATTTAACCGAGGAAATTTCTGAAGGGCTAGGACTTAAAAATACTAGGGGGGTGTTAGTAGCTAAAGTACAAGAAGACGGTCCAGGTGATAAAGCGGGAATTAAAACAGGTGATATAATAATAGAGTTTGCAGATATACCGGTTAAAAATACTAAAAAATTACGTGTAATTATTGCAGATGCTCCTATTGATCAGGAAGTAAAAGTAAAAATACTTCGTGATAAAAAGGAGCTTGAGTTACCTATTAAAGTTACTTCAGATAATGAAGAGGTTACCAAAGATTCTACAGAAGAGACCAATAAGAAAGAAATAACAAATAAAGAAGCAAATAATTTATCTATTACTAAAAATAATATTACTTTTGGTAATTTGACTGAAGAACTAAGACAAAAATATACTATTCCTCAAGATAAAATGGGAATAGTGATAACCAATATTGATGAAGAAGCAAGTAGCTTCAAAATTGGTGATCTGATAACCAATATTAATCAGGAAAGCATAGACGATATAAGTAAGCTAGAAGAATTATATGACAATGCTAAAAAATCAGATAAGCAAAATATTTTGCTCTTGATTGAAAGGGGGAGTAGTAATATGTTCGTACCATTGCAGGTTATGTAGTTTTCTATGTTATTTCCACGAAGGAAAAATAATCTTAACATAAAAATTACATATTTAATAAAATAAAGCTATAAAAATAAGTTTTTTATAGCTTTTGCTGGATTCCTGCCTTCGCGGGAATGACATAGAATGTAAAAATAATACCTAAATAATTTATGAATGAAAAAATAGCAATTTTAAGTGCATATAGTTTTGTTAATATAGAAGAACCAGCGAATTTGATACCGAAACTTTTGCTTATCGGTAAAAGAAAATATATTAGAGGTACTATTTTATTAGCTAATGAAGGCTTTAACGGTTCTTTTTCAGGTTCATATGAAAATGTAAATCTTGTACTTGAAGAATTGATAAAGCTGACCGGTCCCAAAGATGTTAACGTTAAAATAAATTATAGTGATGTTCATCCTTTTCAGAAATTGAAAGTCAGACTGAAGAAAGAGATCGTAGCAATGAACGTTGATGATTTAAATGTTGATTTGTTTAAAGGCGAATATATAGAGCCGAAAGATTGGGATGAATTTATCACAAAACAAGATGTTATAGTAATAGATACTCGAAATGATTATGAAGTAGAGGTTGGTACATTTAAATCAGCAATTAATCCTAATACCAAAACATTTAAACAATTTCCTGCTTGGGTTCAGCAGAATCAAGAATTGCTCAAAGGTAAGAAAATTGCTATGGTTTGTACAGGTGGTATCAGGTGTGAAAAATCCACCAGCTTACTTAAAAGCATAGGTTATAATGAGGTATATCATTTAAAGGGTGGAATACTGCAATATCTAGAAGATACACAAAACAAGAACAATTTATGGCAAGGTGAATGTTTTGTCTTCGATGATAGGAGAGCAGTGACAGATGATTTATCACCTGTAGAAAGACATTGGTTGCAGAGATAGATGTCGTTGACCGATTGAAACGTGTAGTATGTCATTCCTGCGAAAACGGGAATCCAGAAAAAAGAGAGCTTTTAATTTTAAAAATTCAGTATAGTTGTATTTTTTAATTACTGGATTCCTGCTTCCGCGGGAATGACATAACCCTTTGTTTATTTATTAGAAATATATGACTAAAACCAAACAAGCAATTTATAATAAGCGTCCAACTTCACCGCATTTAACTATATATAAGCCACAAATAAGTTCTACATTATCAATTTTGTATCGTATGACCGGCGTAACTTTGTTTTTTGCGGTGTCAATCTTGGTGTGGTGGTTGATTCTTAGTAAATATGACAATAATTATTTACAGCTTGCTGAATGCTGTATTATAAAAATATGCTTAGTAGCTGTTAGCTACGCTTGGTTTTATCATTTATGTAACGGCATTCGGCATTTATTTTGGGATATTGGTTACGGTTTTTCTATAAAATTGGTTAATATCACCGGTTGGTGTGTAGTGGTAGGATCTGTATTATTAACGTTATTGTTATGGGTGTAGTAATTAAAAATGTCATTGCGAGGAGATGCATAGCATCGACGTGGCAATCTCAGAAATAATAACAAATGCCTGAGATTGTTTCATCAATTGCTATGCAATTTCCTCGCAATGACGAAAAGCTAAAACAAATAATAGAGAAAATTAATGGTATATGATTTTAAAGCGGAAGTTGTAAAAGCAAAAAATAGCGGTTCTGCTAAAAGCGGTTCTCATCATTGGTTATTGCAAAGAGTAACGGGGATTATATTAGCTTTATGTTCTGTGTGGCTAATATATTTTACGTTAACCAACAAAAATAATGATATAAATATTATTATGTGGGAACTTAAAAAGCCTTTTAATATAGTAGCTTTGTTAATTACGGTGGTTATTTCGTTGTATCATGCGATGCTTGGTATGCGTGTAGTAATTGAAGATTATATAAGTTGTCACAAATTACGTAATACATTGATTATAATAGTGCAATTATTTTGCATTGTTACTATTGTAGCTTTTGTAGTAGCGCTGTTTTATAAAGGATAAAAATTATCATACCGCGGCTTGACCGCGGTATCCAGAAAACAATATTGTGTATTGAATTACTGGACCCCGTGGGCAAGCCATGGGGTGATAGAGGTAGACAATTCACGTATCAAAATAGTAGAAAATTAATTTAATGACCAAAGCGTATAATATCATTCATCATAAATTTGACGTAGTAGTTGTAGGTGCAGGCGGAGCAGGTCTTCGTTCTGCATTCGGTATGGCTAAAGAAGGGCTAAATACTGCTTGTATAACTAAGCTGTTCCCAACCCGTAGTCATACTGTGGCTGCTCAGGGCGGAATTAGTGCGGCTCTTGGGAATATGGGTGAAGATGATTGGCGTTGGCATATGTATGATACGGTAAAAGGTTCTGATTGGTTAGGCGATCAGGATGCCATTGAGTATATGTGCAAAAATGCTCCCGATGCGATTTTAGAGCTAGAGCATTACGGTGTACCTTTCTCAAGAACTGAAGAGGGAAAAATTTATCAGCGTCCTTTTGGAGGGATGACAACAGAGTACGGCAAAGGAAAAGCAGCTCAGCGTACATGTGCTGCGGCAGATCGTACGGGGCATGCCATACTGCATACTTTATATCAACAGTCACTAAAACATAAAGTACAGTTTTTCGTTGAGTATTTTGCTATTGATTTATTGATGGAAGATGGTGAATGTAGAGGCGTAGTTGCGTGGAATTTAGATGACGGTAGTCTGCATTGTTTTAGAGCGCATAATGTAGTGCTTGCAACGGGCGGATACGGGCGTGCTTATTTTTCGGCGACGTCTGCTCATACTTGTACTGGTGATGGGGGCGGCATGGCGATTAGAGCCGGTCTTCCACTGCAAGATATGGAATTTGTACAGTTCCATCCGACAGGTATATATTCGGCCGGTTGTCTTATTACCGAGGGGGCAAGAGGCGAAGGGGGATATCTCGTTAATGCAAACGGTGAGCGTTTTATGGAGCGTTATGCTCCTGCTGCAAAGGATTTAGCTTCAAGAGATGTAGTTTCAAGAGCAATGACTATAGAAATCAGAGAGGGGCGAGGAGTAGGCGAGCATAAAGATCATGTATTTTTACATTTAAATCATTTATCTCCTGAGATTTTACATAGTCGTTTGCCCGGTATCTCTGAGACGGCTAAAATTTTTGCCGGTGTTGACGTGACTAAAGAGCCGATACCGGTACTTCCTACGGTACATTATAATATGGGCGGGATACCGACGAATTATCACGGTCAAGTCATAATCAAAGACGGTAAAAATCATAATAGCGTAGTAAAAGGGCTTATGGCAATCGGTGAAGCGGCTTGCGTATCGGTACACGGTGCTAACCGATTAGGATCAAATTCTTTGCTTGATTTGGTGGTATTTGGTAGAAGTTCTGCATTAAAAGCAGCCGAGCTTATTAAGCCTGCGAGTCCCCACAAGTCTATAAAAGAAGAAAGCCTTGAAAAAATTATAAATAGATTTGATAAAGTCCGTCATGCTAACGGTAATATTTTAGTTGCAGAGTTAAGGCTTAAAATGCAAAGAACTATGCAAAGCCATGCTTCGGTATTTAGAACTCAAGAGGTACTAGATGAAGGGGCAGGAATGATTAGCGAAATAAGAAGCAGCTATAAAGATATAAAAATTAACGATAAATCTTTAATTTGGAATAGCGATTTGGTAGAAGCCTTAGAGTTAGATAATCTACTTGATCAAGCTTTAGTAACGGTATGTTCGGCAGCTGCAAGAAAAGAAAGCAGAGGAGCTCATGCACGTGAAGATTATCTTGATCGTAATGATGAGGATTGGATGAAGCATACTCTTAGCTCTATCGATGAAGCAGGTAAAGTAGTTCTTGATTATAAACCTGTGACTTTAACTACTTTAACCGATGAAGTAACAGCAGTCCCGCCGGTGAAGAGAGTGTACTGATTAATGTTCTTATGTCATTCATGCGAAAGCAGGAATCTAGAAACCTTTAATGTTATTCCGAGATTAAATCGCGGGATCCAAAAATGCTTATTTTTTAGATATCGCCGTCAAGCCGCGGTATGACAAGAAAAAAATATATATAAAATATGTTTGAGTATTTAATAAAGTTCTATCCAAAAATCTTTTTTATTGTAGAGGGAGCTTTGGTAACTTTAAAATATAGCGTTATTGCCGTTATATTCGGTTTAGTAATAGGGATGCTGCTCGCTATTTGTAAGGTAAATAAAAATCGTGCTTTAAGGCTTTTTGCAAATTTCTATACTTCTATTTTTAGAGGAACGCCTTTATTAATTCAATTAAGTATGATTTATTTTGCTTCACCTTATATCATAGGCATTAAATTTAGTGTGTTTATGGCGGGAGCTATTGCTTTTTCTCTTAATTCGGGAGCATATGTTTCCGAAGTAATCAGGGCAGGGATTAATGCAGTTGATAAAGGGCAGTTTGAAGCGGCTGAAGCTCTTGCTATTCCAAAGTTTTTAATAACGAAAGATATAATTCTGCCGCAAGCAGTTAAAAATATTTTTCCGTCATTAGTAAATGAGCTTGTAAATTTGATTAAAGAATCAGCCATTATTTCTATGCTTGGAGAAATGGATTTAATGCGTAGAGCACAAATTGTATCAATTGAAACATATAATTATTTTTTTCCAATGCTTATTGCTGCGTGCTGTTACTATATTTTAGTGATGTTAATCAGCTTTATAGCAAAAATAATTGAGAAAAAAATGATTGTTAATTAAAACATACTTGCTTTTATGGAAAAAGTAATTATAATTTAAATTTAGTGTAATTTACATATTCTTATAATTTGTATTTAGAAATGATTGAAAATAAAGGGTGGAAGTATTTTCACCCTTTAATTATCGTATATATAAGTTTTTTTTGGAGTATTTTTTTTAATGCCGACATATAATCAATTAGTACGTTTTGGGAGAAAGTCAAAAACTCGTAAGACCAAATCTCCTGCCTTAGAATCTAATCCTTTTAAAAGTGGTGTTTGCCTAGTTGTAAAAACCGTTACCCCTAAAAAGCCTAACTCTGCACTTCGTAAGATTGCAACGGTGCGTTTAAGTAATAAAAGAACCGTAAATGCATATATTCCTGGTGAAAAGCATAGTGTAAAGGAACATGATAGGGTGTTAGTAAGAGGCGGTCAGGTGCCTGATCTTCCAGGGGTGAAATATCATATCGTACTCGGTGCTTATGATATTGCCGGAGTTAAAGGACGTAAGCAAGGTCGGTCACGTTACGGTGCTCCTCGTAAACAAGTCGCAGTTACAAAAAAATAAATTATTAGTTAGAGAGAAAAAATAAAATGTCACGTCGTCATGCCACAGAAAAGCGAGTAATTTTACCTGATATGAAATATAACAGTATTTTACTGTCAAGATTTATCAATAATATTATGAAAGAAGGGAAGAAAGCCCTTGCCGAGAAAATTGTTTATTCAGCCTTTAATAAAATTGAAAAGAAGCATAGAGTTGATCCGTATCAAACCTTTAATTATGCTATGCATAACGTGAAGCCGCATTTAGAAGTAACTTCGGTTAGGGTTGGAGGAGCTAATTATCAAGTTCCGACTCATGTTGATGAAAGAAGAGGATATGCCCTTGCTAGCCGTTGGATTATTAATGCTGCGTCAAAACGTTCTGAAAAAATGATGATTGATAAACTTGCCGAAGAGCTGTTTGAAGCTTCTAATAATAGAGGTGTTGCCATTAAGAAGAAAGAAGATACTCATAAAATGGCCGAAGCTAATAAAGCTTTCTCTCATTTTAGCCCTAAAAAAATGAAATAAGGTAGGGTATAATGAGTAAAATAAATAAACTTGAGCATATTCGTAATATTGGTATATGTGCTCACATTGATGCCGGTAAAACCACAACTACCGAACGTATTTTATATTATACCGGTAAATCGCATAAAATAGGTGAAGTTCATGAGGGTGGTGCTACCATGGATTGGATGGAACAAGAACAAGAACGTGGTATAACCATTACCTCAGCTGCTACTACTTGTAGATGGCAAGATAAAATAATTAATATTATCGATACTCCTGGACACGTTGATTTTACTATCGAAGTAGAGCGTTCGCTTCGTGTTCTTGACGGTGCAGTTGCAGTATTTGATGGTGTAGCAGGTGTTGAACCGCAGTCAGAAACGGTTTGGAGGCAAGCAGATAAATATAATGTTCCTAGAATGTGTTTTGTCAATAAAATGGACAGAATGGGAGCAGATTTTTATAGATGCGTTGAAATGCTCAAAGATCGTTTAGGAGCAAAACCGCTTGTTATTCAGTTGCCTGTAGGGATTGAAGAAAATTTTAAAGGTATCATTGATCTGATTAAAATGAAAGCAGTGATTTGGAAAGATGAAGCACTTGGAGCTGAGTATTTTGAAGAAGATATACCTGCCGATGTGAAAGATAAAGCTAAAGAATATCGTGCTAAATTACTTGATATGGTTGTTGAGTTAGATGATCATGTTATGGAAAAATATTTATCAGGTGAAGAAGTAACAGTAGAAGAGATTAAAAGCTTAATCAGAAAAGGTACTATTTCAGCAGCATTTTATCCGGTTTTATGCGGTAGTGCTTTTAAAAATAAAGGGGTACAGCCTTTACTTGATGCCGTAGTAGATTTCCTACCTTCGCCTATTGATATAGGTATAGTAAAAGGTATGGAAGTAAGTACCGGTGAAGAAAAAGATTTCCCTATTTCGGTAACTGAGCCTTTTGCAGCTTTAGCATTTAAAATTATGAATGACCCATTTGTCGGTTCATTAACTTTTATTAGAATATATTCAGGTAAAATTACTTCAGGAACAACTGTTATTAATACCGTAAAGAATAAAAGAGAAAAAATCGGTAGAATGCTATTAATGCATGCTAATAATCGTGAAGACGTAAAAGAAGCATCAGCAGGTGATATAGTAGCTTTAGCAGGTCTTAAAGATACTACCACAGGTGATACGTTATCTGATATTGATCAGCAAGTAATCTTAGAAAGAATGGAATTTCCAGAGCCGGTAATTGAGCTTGCAGTAGAACCTAAATCAACAGCTGATCAAGAAAAAATGGGCCTTGCACTTTCTCGTTTAGCAGCTGAAGATCCATCATTTAGAGTGTCAACTGATTATGAAACAGGACAAACAGTGATAAAAGGAATGGGAGAGCTCCATTTAGAAATTATCATTGATCGTATGAGAAGAGAGTTTAAGGTCGAAGCAAATATTGGAGCTCCTCAAGTAGCATATCGTGAAACTATAACAAAGGTTTGTGAAATTGATTATACCCATAAGAAACAATCCGGCGGTGCAGGACAATTTGCTCGTGTAAAAATTATTTTTGAGCCTCTAAAAGAGGTAAAAGATCTAAAAGATGAAGATAAAAATAAAATTTTTGTCTTTGAAAGTAAAATCATCGGCGGTGCTGTGCCTAAAGAATATATACCAGGTGTTGAAAAAGGATTAAATAATATTAGAGAAACCGGTGTTATTGCCGGTTATCCTATGATTAATTTTAAAGCAACTTTAGTTGACGGTGCGTTTCATGATGTAGATTCTAGTGTACTTGCGTTTGAAATTGCTGCAAAGGCAGCATTTAGAGAAGGGATGCTGAAAGGTAATCCTAAATTACTTGAGCCGATTATGCAAGTTGAAGTTATCACTCCTGATGAATATATGGGTGATATTATAGGCGATTTAAATAGTCGTAGAGGACAAATTCAAAGCATGGATCCAAGAGGAAATGCTCAAGTAGTTACTGCGAATGTTCCTTTAGCGGAAATGTTTGGTTATGTTAATACGCTTAGGTCTTTATCTCAAGGTAGAGCTCAGTTTAGTATGATATTCTCTCATTATGATCAAGTGCCGAGTCAAGTAGCTGATATTATTAAAGCTAAAAAATAATTTAGGGGTGAGGTGTCACGTCTTACAGAAATACATGTTGTTTTGCCATGGCAGCTTATAAATTAACAGTATTGTTTATTATAGTAATTTTTTAATAATAACAAATATTTTTAATAACTTTTATTGATTTTTTATTAAAAATATGATAGGAGTGTAGCTCAATTGGTAGAGCGCCGGTCTCCAAAACCGGAGGTTGCGGGTT
Organism: Proechinophthirus fluctus; assembly: GCA_913698485.1. Lineage (NCBI taxonomy): Eukaryota > Metazoa > Arthropoda > Insecta > Psocodea > Echinophthiriidae > Proechinophthirus > Proechinophthirus fluctus. The sequence goes on from CAJYCX010000005.1 coordinate 19,478, forward strand.
CGATACCTGTCGCTCCTGCCATTATAGGCTTAGAGCTTTTTTGCTATAAAATATAGAATTTTTACAAAATTTGCTTATAGAGAGAAATTTGAAAGAGGTACTGCACCTCGAATCGCAGCGTACATACTAGTATGTAAGAATTCCAGTGCTGGATTATCGTCTCAATAGCCTTTAGAAGTAGCATTTTGTAAGAAGTCTAATAAATTACCTAACAAAAATATGTTTAAAGAATATAAAATTTATAAGTTTTTTGAACAAGTTAAACAAGAAACTTATAAGGTAGTTTGGCCAACTAGAAAAGAGCTTGTTGCTTCAACATTAGTAGTGGTAGTAGCAGTTTTTATTTTTAGCCTAATTTGTTTGGTACTTGATTATAGTATACATAACATAATGCAGCTTTTGCTTAATATCGGCAAATAGTATAAGGAATAAATTGTGACAGCACAGAGTATAGATAATATATTGCCTTCTTCTGAAAAAAATGTAAAGCAGTGGTATGTAGTACATACGGCATCAGGAGCAGAGAAACGCATTAAAGAAGATATGCTTAGAAAAATCGCTAAACAGAACATGATGGATTTTTTTGAAGATATATTAATACCTGTTTTTGGAGTTTCTGAAGTTAAACGCGGTAAAAATTTCAAGGTAGAAAAAAAACTAATGCCCAGTTATATCTTGATAAAGATGAATATGACTGATAAATCTTGGCATTTAGTAAAAAATATATCTGGAGTAACCGGCTTTTTAGGAAGCAAAACCACGCCAAAAGCTCTTACAGAAAGTGAAATACAAAATATTTTTAATAATTTGGAAGCAGAAGCTAAAGAAGCAAAGAATTCTAAATTGTATGAAGTTGGTGAAATAGTGACTGTTACAGACGGTCCTTTTGAAACTTTCATGGGTACAGTAGAAGAAATAGATCAAGAAAAAAATAGGTTAAAAGTTTCAGTTGCAATATTTGGTAAAGCAACTCCAATAGAACTAAATTTTAATCAAGTAAAGAAAAATGATTAAAAGTTGGACTAAATACGGTTTATTAATTACTTAAGCTGTATTGTACGAATGTTTAGGGTATCATTGTTGCGGGATAATGTGTCGTCATTGCAAGCAGCCGTAGGCTGCGTGGCAATCTAGGAGAAATAATAAAAAACTTCTGATTTACAGAATTTTTTTGCTTCCTTGTTTTGTCAAAACTTACAGCTTTTCCTTGCAATGATGGGAAACAAGATTCATGCAATTGTTACAAAGTAATATTAATTTAAGAGAAAAATAAGGATATTTATAAATGTCTCAGAAAGCAATAAAAGGTTATATTAACTTGATAATTCCAGCTGCTGGAGCCACTCCTGCACCTCCTATAGGACCGGCCCTAGGACAAAGAAAAGTTAATATTGCAGCATTTTGTAAAGATTTTAATGATGCTACGCAAGGTATGGAAAAAGGAATACCTCTGCCAACTGTAATTACCGTTTATGAAGATAGTAGTTTTTCTTTTAAAATAAAAACTCCTCCTGCTTCTTACTTTTTAAAGAAATATGCTAAAATTACTAAAGGTTCTAGTGCTACTAAAAAAGAAGCCGTAGTAGGTAAAGTTACTATGGATGATTGTCGTGAAATTGCAAAGTTAAAAATGCCTGATTTAAATACAAAAGATATTGAAGCAGCAACAAAAATTATTTGTGGTAGTGCTGCATCTATGGGACTTGAAGTAGTAGGGAATTAATTATTATGTCAAATAAGAAAGATGTCGCTGTAAAAATTAGCAGCGGTAAAAAAATAAGAGAAGCTAGAGAAAAAGTAAAATCAGATACTTTATATAATTTAACAAATGCAATTGAACGATTAAAATCAGCATCATATGTTAAATTTGATCCAACCTTAGAAATAGTTATGAAGCTTGGAATTGACTCTAGGCATTCCGATCAAATGGTACGTGGTGTAGTTAATTTACCTGCCGGTACAGGCAAAACCGTAAGAGTTGCCGTTATTTGTAAAGAAGAAAGAGAAGAAGAAGCTAAAAGTGCCGGAGCAGATTTAGTAGGTTCAACAAATATTATTGATGAAATTAAAGCAGGGAAAATTAATTTTGATGTATGTATAGCTACTCCCGATGTGATGGCAGCTATAGGTTCAGTTGCAAGAATTTTAGGACCAAAAGGTTTAATGCCTAACCCTAAACTTGGTACCGTAACTTTAGATATTAAAAATGCTATTAAAAATGCTAAAAGCGGTCAGGTAGAATATAGAGCAGAGAAAGCAGGTATAATTCATGCAGGGCTTGGAAAATTATCTTTTTCAGACCAAGATTTATTAAAAAATTTAAATGCGTTTATTGAGGCAGTAATTAAAGCAAAACCTGCCGGATTAAAAGGAAGTTATTTAAAAGCAATGTATTTATCTTCTACTATGGGAGCATCGGTACAAATAGATTTAACTAGTATAGCATAATTTTTATAGCCGTTTAACGGTAGTATAGTAATAATAAAAAAATTTTGTTATTTTAAGCATTTGTATCAGTTTAAATATATTAAACTGTATTATAAAAGGAGAATTAAAAGGTGTTAAGATCAGAAAAACCGGTAGCAGTAGAGGATATTGTAAATATTTATAAAGAATCGCCCTCTATAATTATTACTCATTATCACGGGTTAACCGTTAGTCAAGTGAGTTCGCTTAGAGAATCACTTAAATCTAAAGAAGCAGGTTTTAAAGTAGTTAAAAATACTTTAGCAAAAATAGCTGCAAATCAAACAGGGCTTAATAGTATTGCTAATTTATTTGCGGGTCCTACTGCTATTGTTTATTCTAAAGAACCGGTTGAGATGGCAAAATTAGTAGTTAATTTTGCTAAGGCTAATGATAATCTTAAGATTATCGGTGGAATAGTAGATAATCACGTATTAGATGAACATTCAATAAAAGAGCTTTCTAAGCTACCTACGCTTAATGAGCTTAGGGGTAAAATTGTTGGGTTATTACAAGCACCGGCTACTAAGGTTGTAGGTGTTTTACAAGCCCCATCTTCGAGTATGGCGAGAGTAATACAAGCACATGCTAGTAAAAATTAACTTAAAGGTTATTGCATCAGGTATTTTAATTGATAATTAAAGAGCTGTTATAGTGAAAATTAATAATGTTTTTTATAGGATATTATTCTTATTTTAAAAAAGTCTTATAATTTGAAGCACAAAAGAATTTAATTAACTTTAAAATGCCTGATGTAGTAATCTCTCAATATAAAAAAGGTAAAAAGGAAAAAATTATGGCAGATTTAGCTAAAATTGAAGAACAATTATCATCATTAACGTTAATGCAAGCAGCTGAGCTTGTGAAAATACTAGAAGAAAAATGGGGTGTATCTACAGCAGCTCCTGTAGTTGTAGCAGCTGCCGGTGCTGCAGCTTCTGCGGCGGCTGAAGCAGTAGCTGAAAAAACTGAGTTTGAAGTAGTTTTAACAGCTGCCGGTGATAAGAAAGTTGAAGTAATTAAAGTTGTGAAAGATATCACAGGTCTTGGTTTAATTGAAGCTAAGAAATTAGTTGATGAAGCTCCAAAGCCGATTAAAAGCAATGTGAAAAAAGCAGAAGCAGACGACATCAAAGGTAAGTTAGAAGCTGCTGGAGCAAAAGTTGAATTAAAATAATTATTTCTGCACTAGGGTTCTGTAAAGGAAAGTTGAATTATTCGTATTTTAGATAGTTTTAAGTAAAAATTAATAAGTTTCTTTTTGAAACAGTTGTTGTTATTCCAAGAAAAATCTTATGATTTTCAATCAAAAACAACTAAGTATAGATTAATTTTTTTACAGGACCTAATGTTTTTGCATTACAGATGAAATATTTTATATCTTTAAATTAAGTTATTTTTTTGTAATAGGATAAAGCTATTACATTAAAAATCTTATTGATTAAAATAATTTGGTTAATGTACCATACATCTAGAAGTTTAAATTATTGAAATTTTCTAGGTTCTGTGAACATTTATAATTGATTTTTAGTGAAAATTAATGAGGTTTTTGAAGGAATAGCTACCTATTTTAAAAAAATATTATAATTTGTTGCAACAAACAAATAACCAAAATCCAATCTTTTTGGAAATGTTCGTAGAGCCTACACAAGATCTAAATAAGAAACTTACTAGGTTTCTTTAATTTAAGTTTTATGTGAAAAATTTTAAAACAGTATATTTTATTTTACTGCAAATTATAAGTATTTTATTGAAATAGGTATCTATTCCAATGAAAGCTTTATTGTTTAAAATATAAATAATTTAAATTTTATATACAGAACCTAGGTTCTGAACACTTTTGATTAATGATTATTAATTAGGAGATATTTTTAAGCGAAAATTAATAAGATTTTTGAGAGCAGAGTTTATTACTATTGCAAAAAAAATCTGATGATTTACAGCTAAAAAGAGCCATGATTATGATTTTCTATTAAAAGTGCATAGGACCTAATCACTATAATACGGGCAGTAATTTTATCAGTCAGGAGATTATATGGTTTCATTAAGGGCTAATATAGAAGCACAACCCTTGTCACATAATAGAAGAATAAGAAAAAATTTCGGTCACATAAATTTAGTAGCAGATATACCGAATTTGATTGAAATTCAAAAAAATTCATATGAGAAAAACTTTCTACAGTTAAATATTAAAGATTCTGAAAGAAAAAACAAAGGTTTACAATCTATATTAAACTCAATTTTTCCTATTTCCGACTCCTCCAATATTGCTAATTTAGAATTTGTAAAGTATGAATTCGATAGTCCAAAATATGATGTAGAAGAGTGCAGTCAAAGAAGTTTAAGTTATGCTGCTCCTCTTAAAGTTACTTTAAGATTAAGTATTTGGGATATAGATGAGGATACCGGTACTAGAGAAATTAAAGGGATTAAAGAGCAAGAAGTATATATGGGTGATATCCCATTAATGACTAAAAACGGTACTTTTATTATCAACGGTACGGAAAGAGTAGTTGTATCACAAATGCATCGCTCACCTGGTGTATTCTTTTATCATGATGAAGGAAAAGTCCATTCTTCCGGCAAGCTTTTATATTCTGCTCGTGTTATTCCATATAGAGGGTCTTGGCTTGATTTAGAATTCGACGCTAAGGATGTTATTTATTTCAGGATTGATAGAAAAAGAAAGCTTTATACTACTACTTTGCTTAGAGCTATAGGTATGAGTACTGAAGAAATTATAAAATTTTATTATAATTCAGTAACTTATAAGCTTGTTAAAAATAAAGGTTGGGCGGTTAAATTTATACCTCAGCATATTACTGCTCATCGTTTAACAAGTGATTTAGTAGATGCAGATACTGGAAATATTCTACTGAAAGCAGGACAAAAAATTACTCCGCGTTTGGCTAAAAAATATTGTGGGGAAGGGCTTAATAATATTTTAGTAGCTCATGAAACTTTAATCGGCAAATATCTATCTGAAGATTTAAGAGATCCTGCAAGCGATGAAGTATTAGCAAAAATCGGTGAAATGATTACTGCTGATATGCTAAATGTTATTAATGATCTTAAAATTAAAAATGTTAACGTATTAGTAATCAATCCTCAATCTGGTCCATATATAAGGAACACCTTATTTGCTGATAAAAATCAGGATCGTGAGGCAGCATTATGTGATATTTTCAGAGTTCTAAGACCAGGCGAACCTGCTAATATCGAAGCGGCTGAAAGCCTGTTTTATAATTTATTCTTTGATACGGAAAGATATGATCTTTCAGAAGTCGGGCGAATAAAAATGAATTCTAGGTTAGAGCTGAATATTTCTGAAGAAGTTACGGTTTTAACAATTGATGATATTAAAAATATCGTAAGAGTTTTAGTAGAGCTTAAAGACGGTAAAGGTATCATAGACGATATTGATCATTTAGGTAATAGAAGGGTTAGATCAGTAGGTGAATTGATAGAAAATCAATTTAGAATAGGTTTAGTCCGAATGGAAAAATCTGTAATTGAAAGGATGTCGGCAGGTGATGTTGATACTGTAATGCCTCATGATTTAGTAAATTCTAAAATTTTAGTTTCAGTAGTAAAAGAATTTTTTAGTACCTCCCAATTATCCCAATTTATGGATCAAACAAATCCATTATCGGAAATAACTCATAAAAGAAGGCTATCGGCACTCGGTCCCGGGGGTCTTAGTCGAGATCGAGCAGGTTTTGAGGTGCGTGACGTACATCCGACTCATTACGGTCGTATTTGTCCTATTGAAACACCTGAAGGTCAGAATATCGGGTTAATTAACTCTATGGCTACTTATGCTAGAATAAATAAACATGGTTTTATAGAGAGTCCATATAGAAGAGTTAAAGATGGATGTGTAACCGATGAAGTGGTATATCTTTCTGCTATTGAAGAAGGTAAATACAAAATCGGACAAGCAAATTCTAAAATTAATAAAGACGGAAAGCTGCAAGGAGAGTTTATTAATTGCCGTGTTGAAGGCGGTAATTTTGTAATGGTAGAACCGTATGAGGTAGACTTCATTGATGTGACTCCTATGCAGGTAGTATCGGTTGCGGCTTCTCTTATACCTTTCTTAGAAAACGATGATGCTAACCGTGCTTTGATGGGTTCAAACATGCAAAGACAAGCCGTTCCTTTAATTAAGACGGATGCACCTTTTGTAGGTACCGGAGTTGAAGGGGTAGTAGCTAAAGATTCCGGAGCGTCAGTGCTTGCATTACATGACGGTATTGTTGAGCAGGTAGATTCAAATAGAATCGTGATTAGAACTCTAGAACAAAAAGTTGATGGTTCTCCTTCGGTTGATATTTATAACTTACTAAAATTCCAAAAATCCAATCATAATACTTGTATAAATCAAAAGCCTTTAGTTAAGGTCGGTCATTACGTTAAGAAAAACGATATTATAGCTGACGGTCCTAGTACGGATAACGGTGAAATTGCTTTAGGTCGAAACGTGCTTGTGGCTTTCTTACCTTGGAACGGTTATAATTTTGAAGATTCCATTTTAATATCCGAACGTATAGTAAAAGAGGATGTATTTACATCTATTCATATTGAAGAGTTTGAAGTAATAGCTAGGGATACACGCCTTGGTCCTGAAGAAATTACCCGTGATATACCGAATGTAAGTGAAGAAGCGTTGCGTCATCTTGATGAGGTCGGAATAATTTATATAGGTGCAGAAGTAAAAGCCGGTGATATTTTAGTTGGAAAAGTAACACCAAAAAGTGAATCGCCTATTACTCCTGAAGAGAAGCTACTACGTGCTATTTTCGGGGAAAAAGCTTTTGACGTAAAAGATTCATCGCTGCATGTACCTTCCGGAGTGAGCGGAACTGTAGTAGAAGTAAGGGTATTTTCTCGTAGAGGTGTAGAAAAAGACCAGCGAGCTATTGCTATTGAAAAACAACAAATTGAAAAATTCGCAAAAGACAGAGACGATGAATTAGAAATTATTGAGCATTTTGTGTTTAGTTGGCTTGAAAAGCTTTTAGTAGGGCAGGTGATTATTAACGGTCCTAAGCAAGTAAAAGTAGGACAAACTATTACTACTGAAATGCTAAAAGGCTTATCTAAAGGGCAATTTTGGCAGATTACCGTGGAAGATGCAAATGTAATGAATGAAATAGAGCAGATAAAGACTCATTATGATGAGAAAAAAGAGGCTCTTGATAAAAGATTTGCTACTAAGGTAGAGAAATTGCAAAGTGGTGATGATTTACCTCAGGGAGCTTTAAAAGTAGTAAAAGTATTTATTGCAACTAAGCATAAATTACAACCCGGGGATAAAATGGCAGGAAGACACGGAAATAAAGGTGTTATTTCACGTATCGTACCTGAAGAAGATATGCCGTTTTTAGAAGATGGAACTGTGGTAGATATCGTTCTTAACCCTCTAGGTCTTCCGTCCCGTATGAATATAGGGCAGATTTTAGAAACGCATCTTGGGTGGGCATCAATAAATTTAGCAAAAAAAATATCTACCTTAGTAAAGGAATATAAAAATAAACATATAGGTATTGAGCAGATTAAGAAATTCTTAATTGAACTGTATGGAGAAAATATTAATTCTATACTTGAAAGACCGGAAGAAGAGATTATCGCTTTTTGTAAGAAAGTAAGTAAAGGCGTACATTTTGCAACTCCTGTGTTTGACGGAGCAAAAGTTCAGGACGTTAAAGATATGCTAAAGCTTGCCGGTCAAGACCCTTCAGGACAAGTGAAATTAATTGACGGTAGAACCGGTGAATATTTTGACCGTCTAGTAACCGTAGGACAGAAATATTTGCTGAAATTGCATCATTTAGTCGATAATAAAATTCACTCCCGTTCTATAGGACCTTATAGCTTAGTAACGCAGCAACCGCTTGGAGGTAAGTCTCATTTCGGCGGACAGCGTTTCGGAGAAATGGAATGCTGGGCATTACAAGCTTACGGTGCAGCTTATACGTTACAGGAAATGTTAACGGTTAAGTCGGATGACGTAAACGGTAGGATCAAAACTTATGATTCTATAGTACGTGGTGAAAATAATTTTGAATCAGGCATTCCTGAATCATTTAATGTTATGATAAAAGAATTTAGATCTTTATGTCTTAACGTAAAGCTTGAAGTAACTTCAAGTTAAGAAAGACAGGTCATTTAAACAGATAACAAACTTGTTTTTTATCTGTTTTACTAGATTCCCGCTTTTGCGGGAATGACATATAGGGTGCAATAAGAACTCTGGGTAGACGAAAGTCAATTTCAAAAAGAGCTAGGAGTTCACAAGGCGAGGAGCGGAGCGTATACTTAATACGTGAGCACCGCAGAACTTGTAGAACGACAACGCCAATTTTTGAAATTCACCGAGTATATACGAGTAATTTTTAAGGAAAAGTATTTATGAGCGTAGTAAATTTTTACGGACAATTAAGTAATACTCAACAATTTGATCAGATAAGGATTAATATAGCAAGTCCCGATCAGGTACGTTCGTGGTCTTTCGGTGAAGTAACAAAACCTGAAACAATTAACTATCGAACTTTTAAACCTGAGAAAGATGGTTTATTTTGTGCAAGAATTTTTGGTCCGGTAAAAGATTATGAATGTCTTTGCGGTAAATATAAGCGGATGAAAAACCGTGGCATTACGTGTGAGAAATGTGGCGTTGAAGTTACGGTTTCTAGAGTAAGACGTGAAAGAATGGGGCATATTGAACTTGCAGCTCCTGTTGCTCATATTTGGTTTTTAAAGTCGCTACCTTCAAGAATTAGTACACTTCTTGATATGACAATGCGAGATGTAGAAAAGATTCTTTATTTTGAAAATTATGTAGTAGTTGACCCAGGGTTATCGATTTTACAAAAAGGCGAACTCTTAACAGAGGAAGAATTACAGAAAGCAAAAGATAAGTACGGTGAAGATGCATTTACTGCCTCTATAGGTGCAGAAGTAATACAACAAATGCTTAAAGAGCTTGATTTTTCAAAGTTAAAGCAAGAGTTATACGAGGAATTACAAACCACTTCTTCAGAAGTCAAAAAGAAAAAATTAGTAAAGCGTTTAAAATTAGTAGAGAATTTTTTAGAGTCAGAAAACAAGCCGGAATGGATGATTATGGATGTTTTACCGGTTATTCCTCCTGAAATTAGACCGCTTGTTATGCTTGACGGCGGAAGATTTGCTACTTCAGACTTAAATGAACTTTATAGAAGAGTAATTAATAGAAATAATCGTTTAAAGAAATTAATAGAGTCAAAAGCTCCTGATATAATAGTCAGAAATGAAAAAAGAATGTTACAAGAAGCAGTGGATGCGTTATTTGATAATGGTCGTCGCGGTAGAGCAGCGAAAAGTGCTAATAAGCGTCCATTTAAGTCATTAAGTGATATGCTTAAAGGTAAGCAGGGGCGTTTCCGTCAGAACTTGCTAGGTAAGAGGGTTGATTACTCAGGACGTTCGGTTATCGTGGTAGGACCTGAGCTTAAACTTCACCAGTGCGGTTTACCTAAAAAAATGGCTCTGGAGTTATTTAAGCCGTTTATTTATTCTAAGCTTGAGTTGTACGGCATCGCTACAACTATTAAAGCTGCTAAAAGAATGGTGGAAGCTGAAAAATCCGAAGTGTGGGACGTGCTTGAAGAGGTGATTAGAGAGCATCCGGTTTTACTGAATAGGGCTCCGACGTTACATAGGCTTGGTATTCAAGCATTTGAACCGCTATTAATTGAAGGTAAAGCGATCCAGCTTCATCCGCTTGTGTGTGCTGCGTTCAATGCGGATTTTGATGGTGATCAGATGGCAGTACATATCCCGTTATCGATTGAAGCACAGCTTGAAGCTAGGGTATTTATGATGTCTACAAATAATATCTTAAGCCCCGCAAACGGTCGTCCTATCATTGTACCGGATAAAGATATAGTGCTTGGTTTATATTATCTAACCCTTGCATTTGATAATGAAGTAGGCGCAGGGATGATGTTCTCAGATTTAGCTGAGATGGAACATGCTTTATATAATAAATTTATAACTATTCATACAAAGATAAAATATCGCAGAAATCAGTTAAATGCCGAAGGTAAAATGGTCCCTGTTATCATTGATACTACTTACGGTAGGTTAATGGTCGGTGAGTTATTGCCTTCTAACCCTAATATAGAATTCAAGTTTATTAATAAACAACTAACTAAAAAAGACATATCATTAGTTATAGATTTAGTTTATCGTCACTGCGGTCAAAAAGCTACGGTAATTTTTGCCGATCAGCTAATGAAACTAGGTTTTAAATATGCTTGTTCTTCAGGTATTTCTTTTGGAATGGACGATATGGTAGTACCGGAATCTAAGAGTACTCATATCAACGAAACTCAGCTTGAAATAAAAGAATTTGAACAACAATATTCAAACGGTTTAATTACTTACGGAGAGAAATATAATAAAGTAGTCGATGCTTGGTCAAGATGTACCGATAGAGTAGCAAACGACATGATGAAAGAGATTGCTACGCCGCCGGTTAATGATGCTCCAAATCATCAGAAAATAAATGCTATATATATGATGGCTATTTCCGGAGCAAGAGGTTCTTTCCAGCAAATTAAGCAGCTAGGCGGTATGCGAGGTTTAATGACTAAATCAAACGGTCAAATTATACAAACTCCTATTATCTCTAACTTTAAGGAAGGATTAACTGAATTTGAATGTTTTAATTCTGCTAACGGAATGCGTAAAGGGCAAATAGATACAGCTTTAAAAACAGCAAGTTCAGGTTACTTAACAAGAAAATTAGTAGATGTTGCACAAGATTGTATTATTACTGAAAAAGATTGTGGAACTGATAAAGGAATTGAAGTTAAGAGTGTTATTGAAGGTGGAGAAGTTATAGTACCTTTAGCTGAAAAGATTTTAGGTCGTACTGCTGCTATTGATATATTTCATCCGGTAACTAATGATCTTATTCTCAATAAAGGCGAGCTTATTAATGAAGCAAAGTTAGAGCAGATTGAGTCGGCAGGACTCGACAGAATTATGATAAAATCCGTATTAACCTGTGAAAGTACTACCGGTATATGTAGCATATGTTACGGTAGGGATCTTGCTACTGGTACATTAGTATCAGAGGGTGAAGCAATTGGGGTTATTGCTGCTCAATCTATCGGTGAACCGGGTACGCAGCTTACAATGAGAACTTTCCATATCGGAGGAGCGGCAACAAAAGGTGCTGAGGTTTCTTCCGTAGACGCTTCCTATGACGCAAAAGTGAAAATTATAAGTCGTAACGTTGTGATTAATTCTGAAGAACGCAAAATTGTTATGAGCCGAAATTGTGAATTATTATTGCTTGATAATCACGGTAATGAAAAGGCTCGTCATAAAATTCCATACGGTGCTAGATTACTTGTTGATGATGGTGATATGGTGATTAAAACTCAAAAACTAGCAGAATGGGATCCTTATACTATACCGATTATCACGGAGAAGTCAGGTAAAGTTTTATTCAAAGATATGGTTGAGGGTATTTCTATTCGTGATGTAACTGATGAAGCTACCGGAATACCGAGTAAAGTTATTATTGAATCAAAGCAATATTCACGTGGTGCAGAATTACGTCCGCGTATACAGCTTTTAGATGCTAAAGGTGAAGTGATCACCTTATCAAACGGTTTAGAAGCTAGATATTACTTGCCGGTTGGAGCAGTTTTAAGCGTAGAAGACGGAGTACAAATATCGGTAGGTGATATCATTGCACGTATACCGAAAGAATCAACCACTACTAAAGATATTACCGGTGGTTTACCAAGAGTGGCCGAGCTTGTAGAAGCAAGACGCCCTAAAGATCATGCAGTTATTGCCGAAATTGACGGTAGAGTAGAATTCGGTAAAGACTATAAATCTAAAAGACGTATTATTATACATCCGATTGATGAAACAATGTCTATTGAATATATGGTACCAAAAGGCAAACATGTTGTAGTTAACGAAGGTGACTTTGTTAAAAAAGGTGATTTATTGATTGACGGTAATCCAGTACTTCAAGATATTTTAAAAGTAATGGGCGTAGAGGTTCTTGCAAATTATATTGTTAATGAGGTTCAAGCCGTTTATCGTCTACAAGGTGTAAAGATTGATGATAAGCACATAGAAGTTATTATTCGTCAGATGTTACAAAAAGTAGAGGTTACGGATTCAGGCGGAACTACGTTATTAGCAGGTGAAAAAATAGATAGACATGAATTTGATGAGATAAATGACAAAGCTATGAAAAATGGTTTAAAACCTGCTGAAGCACAATTAATATTACAAGGTATTACTAAAGCTTCTCTGCAAACTAGATCGTTTATCTCCGCGGCATCATTCCAAGAGACTACTAGAGTTTTAACTGAAGCAGCTATTGCTGGTAAAGTAGATAAGTTGCGAGGACTAAAAGAAAACGTGATAGTTGGACGATTAGTACCTGCTGGAACCGGTTACTTTATGGATAAAATGCGTAAAGCAGCCGTAAAGCTTGATGAAGAGAATGTATAAATATACTAAGATAGAACTTAAAAAATTGGCTGTGTCGTCTTTGTAAGTCGTAGGATGCTGAACGTTTAATATACGCTCCGCTCCTCGATTTACAGACCCTTTGCTCTTTTCCAAGTTGATCTTCGTATGTACCTGATAGTTTAAAAAAAACCGTCATTGCGAGCCAACATTTATGTTGGCATGGCAATCTCATGAAATAATAACAAACTCCCCTGAGCTGGCTTCGTCAATTACTTTGTAATGTCCTTGCTAGAAGCAGGAATCTAGAAAAATAACCTTACTACGCATTATTGACAAAAAAAGCCTATAAAAGGCTTTTTCTTATTGCCCACTTGCAGAAATGACGCTTTAATAACAAGCAATCGGTGCTGTTAAATGCTCGTAGGTTTGACCTAAATAAGATACTGGTTGTTCAAAGGTATACGTATTATTGTTATCATAATTACCGTATAATTGTGATCTTGCTAACGAATCATCATATTGGAAGTTTTTAAGTGTTTCTTGATTTTTAGATATCTGCATTTCTGCTAAACAATGTTCAACATAAGTTTTCAGTACTTCTTGATGAATTGCATCATGTAAAGCTTTTAACATGAGTAAGTTTACTAATGGGTTAATACTATTATTTGCATTAGTAGTAGTCGTAGCTTGATCAATAGACATCTTTCCAAACTTCACTTCTAGAGGTAATTTAGACGTTGATCCGGTACTCGCATCCTCACGTATGTCTATATACGCTGCGGTGCTGCGTTCCGTATCTCTTTTAAAGTCCTCTCTATAAGCTGGTTGAGAAAGATGTCTAACAGGCAATTCAGAAATTAAAGACTCTTCATTGCTTACTGCTACCTTCTCTGTTTCAAGATTTGCTGATGCAGCATTGACTTTTTCTGCAAAGTTTATCTCTGGGAAAAGTGCTGTCACATCCGTTATTTCAAGTTTTCCTCCTTTTTTACCTACTTCATAAGCTTTAGCAATAATGTGTTTATAAATAACGTCAATTAATGCTAGTTTTGTTTGTATTTCATCAGAGTAGTTAATTCCTCCTTCATTCCAAAACTTTACTATTCTAGATAAAGCAGGAATATATTTATTGGCCTTTGCTAACAATTTTTGTATAAATGTAGGTTCAATAATAGGGGTTAATGTAGGATTTTCTTCATATTGTCTAAATACATACTCGACAATTTTAGGTATATTTTGATTTGGTTCTACTTCGTCAGGTAAGCCGTGTAATATTTTTTTGGCTGTTGCTTGACCCATCTTCTCATGCAAAATATTAACCCCAATCCATGTCCATGACGGATTAGCCGTAAAACAAAGCTTTGTTATATAAAATGCTAGCGATATAGGTAGAGATAATAACTTTAAATAGTTAAGGCAATTATATCGTATTGGATGAGGAGTGAGACTATAAATCTTACCCATATTTTGGTTTAACTCACATGATGCTTTAATCATTGTATACTTCTGCTTAATTAAATGAGAAGTGATGTCATATACTGGCATATTATTACTTAAATTTAACTCATTCGTCACAGTAAGATATAAAAAACGTTAACATGTGTCAAATGCTATTTAATGAGATTGTGTTTTAAATCAATTATAATACTTGCAAAGTTTTATCAAGATAAATAGAATGACCCAAAGTCAAAAATAATATTAAGGGGTAAATATATTAAGGAGTAAATATGCTTAACGTAAATTTTGTGAATGAAGAATCATCTACTAATCAAGGTCTAGTAGTTTTTATTGATGAACAGTTAAAGCTTGATAGTAATTTAATAGGACTTGATCAACAACATCATGGATTAATTTCTAAAACTATTCAGAATAAACTGCAATTTACCGGTAAATATGGACAGATCAAGGTTATTCCGTCCGTCATTAAATCAGGTGAGGTTAGATATTTGATAATAGCAGGTCTTGGGAATGAAGAAAAATTAACTGAAGCAAAAATTGAAGAGTTAGGCGGCAAAATCTTACAGCATGCAACCGGTTGTAAAATTTCTACTATTGGCTTAAAACTTACAAATAGAATTAGCAGGTTTACATCTCAAACATTTGCATCTTTAGTTGCTAGCGGTGCGTTTCTTGCTTCTTACAGATTTGATAAATATAGAACTACCTTAAAAGAAGCAGAGAAGTTCGCAGTAGAGTCAATTGAAATTTTTACTGATAATAGCACTGAAACGGCGAAATTATTTGAAATCAAAAAATTAATTGCTGAAGCAGTATTTTTTACAAGAGATATAAGTAATGAACCGTCAAATATTAAAACTCCTCAAGTTTATGCCGAAAGAATAGTTGATAGACTTGAACCGCTAGGAGTAGATGTTGATGTTATCGGTGAACGTGAGATGAAAAACCTTGGTATGGGAGCATTACTTGGTGTGGGGCAAGGTTCACAAAACGAGTCAAAGTTAGTGGTGATGGAATATAAAGGTGGCAGTAAGGATATTCCGACTATTGCTTTGGTCGGTAAAGGAGTGATTTTTGATACAGGCGGTATTTCATTAAAACCGTCAAGTGATATGCACTTAATGCGATACGATATGGGAGGTTCTGCAGCAGTTGTGGGTACCATAATTGCGGTTGCTGGTCAAAAATTACCTGTAAATATAGTCGGTGTTGTAGGGCTTGTCGAAAATATGCCGTCCGGTAATGCACAGCGTCCAGGGGATGTAGTAACTACCATGTCAGGGCAAACTGCCGAAGTTTTAAATACCGATGCAGAAGGGCGTTTAGTACTTGCTGATGCTGTTTGGTATGCACAAGAAAAATTTAAGCCTAAATGTGTGATTGATGTTGCAACTTTAACAGGAGCAATAACCATAGCACTTGGTAATACATATGCTGGTTGTTTTTCCAATAATGATGAGTTAGCTGATAAGTTAATAAAAGTAGGGGAAGAAGTTAATGAAAAACTTTGGAGAATGCCGCTGCATGATGAGTACGATGCAATGATTCACTCCGACATAGCCGATATGGCAAATATCGCGAACGTACCGAGAGCTGCCGGAAGCTGCATAGCTGCACATTTCATTAAACGTTTCATTAAAGATGGAGTAGATTGGGCTCATTTAGATATAGCAGGCGTTGCAAATAGTAATAAAGCTTCAGCGCTTGGTCCTAAGGGGGCAGTAGGATACGGCGTGAGATTACTAGAGAAATTTATCAAAGAATATACTTAAATGCTATTCTTGCGTTGCATTGCCTGCATGGATACCGAGTCATCATTGCGAGCAGCCCTAGGCTGCGTGGCAATCTCGTCAAATATCCTGAGATTGTTTCGTCAATTACTTACGTCCTTTTCTTGCAATGACGGAAAAACTATCCACATGTGTAATACTGAGCTAAGAATGACATTAAAACTTCGTCTATTTACTATTCGTTTATTCTGAATATAATTATGAACACAATAAATAAACCTTATATATTTGTTATAGGTAATGAGAAAGGCGGAGCAGGTAAAACTACCTGTGCTATGCATCTAATAATCGCTCTGCTTTATCAAAATTATTCGGTAGTAAGTATAGATACCGATTCACGTCAAAGTTCGTTAACGAATTATTTAAAAAATCGAGATTTATATAATAAACACAATCCTGATAAACCTGTATTAGTACCGAAACATTTTCATATATCGGAAAGCAAAGTAGAAGAGCAAGCAAAGAGTTTTGAGCCGATACTCAAAAATAATCAGGATGTCGATTATATAGTGATTGATACCCCAGGCAGTCATACTCCTTTATCAAGGGTTGTTCATTCTTACGCCGATACAATTATTACACCGATTAATGATAGCTTTCTAGATTTAGACGTAATAGCAAAAGTCGATAGCAAGGATGAAATTATTAGCCCATCAATATATAGTCAAATGATTTGGGAGCAGAAAATGGAACGTGCTAGTCGTGATAGAATTAGTATAGATTGGGTAATACTTCGTAATCGTTTAAGTAATCTTGATGCATTAAATAAAAGACGTGTAGGAAATGTATTAGCTAAACTTGCTAAAAGAATTAACTTTAAACTCGCAGAAGGATTTAGTGAACGTGTAATATATAGGGAGTTATTTTTACAAGGTCTAACATTACTTGATCTAAAAACTGCAAAATATGATAGAGCATTTAATAGCTCACACGTGCTTGCACGTCAAGAATTACGAAATTTTTTAGACTTTCTAGGTATTAAGGCTGCGTTCAAAGGTTAATTTCTATTAAAGTTTTGCTTGTATAAAAATATATATATAATATAAATTAATATGTTTTAATTTTATAAGAGAAGAGAAACAAATGCTAAATATTGCTGAAAATATTTCAAAACTACCGGAAGAACAAGAAAAAGTTAATAAGCTTGTTGATCAATATAAAAATTTAACCCCGGAAGAACAAAAAATTGTTGATAGAAAACTTAAGTCACATTTTACAAAAGAAGAGCTAGAACAAGATGAGCTTAAATCAAGAATGAATAGGATACGTAGTAATTTGTCTAAGCAAGACCAAGAAAAACTACAAGCAGGTAATAATTCTATAGGTGAAATAGCAAAAGATGTATTATCGTTAGTTAAAGGAATAATAAATCTAGTCGAAAATGTTGCAGAGATAATTAAAAATCCTAAGAAAGCAATATATGAATGGATTAAAGGTGAGTTAAATCAAGTGAAACCTCAACAACAAAATTATCAGCAACACCCATCAAAGCCAAAAGCTGCTGCAATATCAAGATAAAACTTTGGCAAGATAAATTTTTAGTTTTTATTTGTGAAAATTTGTGATTTTATGTATATAATGGGGAAATCGTATAATAAAAAAATAAAAATGCATAAATACAGAACTCATAATTGTAACGAATTACAAATATCCGATGTAGAAACAGAAGTTAAGCTATCCGGTTGGGTACATAGAAGAAGAGATCACGGGAATCTAGTTTTTATAGATTTACGTGATCATTACGGTATAACTCAAATCGTGTTTACCGATCAAAACCCTCAGCTTATGGAGGATGCAAGTCGTTTGCGTTATGAGTCGGTAATTACGGTAAGGGGTACAGTTGTAGCAAGATCAGAGGACACGATTAATAATACGCTTCCGACAGGTCATGTTGAAGTGCTAGCTGTGGAATTTAGTGTTGAGTCAGCTGCGGACACTCTACCTTTTGTTATTAATACTGAAAAAGACGCTCCCGAAGAGTCTAGGCTTAAACATCGCTTTTTAGATCTTAGACGTGAGAAATTACATAATAATATAATACTCCGCTCACAAATTATTGCTCATCTTCGTCATTTGATGACGGCAAGCGGTTTTACCGAATTTCAAACTCCGATTTTAACAGCAAGCTCACCTGAGGGGGCTAGGGATTTTTTAGTACCTAGTAGAATGCACCCGGGTAAGTTCTATGCATTACCGCAAGCACCTCAGCAATTCAAGCAGTTATTGATGGTATCAGGCTTTGATCGTTATTTCCAAATTGCTCCTTGTTTTCGGGATGAAGATGCAAGAGCCGATAGATCACCCGGTGAGTTTTATCAGCTAGATGTAGAAATGTCGTTTGTTACACAGGAAGACGTATTTAGTACTATTGAGCCTGTGATGTATGATTTATTCACTAAATTCACGGATAAGAAAGTATCAGAGACTCCTTTCGTTTGTATTCCATATAGTGAATCTATGCTAAAATACGGCTCTGATAAGCCTGATTTGCGTAACCCTATTATAATTGCCGATGTCACTGAGATATTTAGAGATTCCGATTTTACAATCTTTAGAGAGAATATTAAAAAAGGTAGCATAGTTCGTGCAATTCCTGCACCTAAGGCAGCTGCACTGCCTCGTAGTTTCTTCGATAAAATGATAGAGTTTGCGATATCAGAAGGAGCAGGTGGACTTGGCTATATTCAGTTTAGTGAAACCGGTGAAGCAAAGGGACCGGTAGTAAAATTCTTAAGCCCGCAGCAATTAGAGAGTCTAAAAGCTACTGCTAGTGTTAGTAATGGTGATGCTGTATTTTTCGCTAGTGATAAAAAAGAGCAAGCTGCTAAACTTGCCGGTAAGGTTAGAATAAGACTTGGTGAAGAGCTTGATTTACTTGAAAAAGATTGTTTTAAATTCTGCTGGATTACCGATTTTCCATTCTATGAGTTAAATGAAGCAACAGGAAAAATTGATTTTAGCCATAATCCGTTTTCTATGCCGCAGGGCGGAATAGATGCTTTAGAGCAAGCTAAAACCACTGAAGAGTTATTAGAACTTACCGCATACCAATATGATATTGTTTGTAACGGTATTGAATTGTCCAGCGGTGCTATTAGAAACCATAAGCCGGAAATTATGTATAAAGCATTTGCCATAGCAGGTTATAGTGAAGAGGAAGTGGATAAGAGATTTGGAGGGATGATTAGAGCATTTAAGTTTGGAGCTCCACCACATGGTGGAATAGCCCCTGGTATTGACCGAATCGTTATGCTGCTTGCGGAAGCAACAAATATAAGGGAAATAATTGCGTTTCCTTTAAACCAGCAGGCTGAAGATTTACTAATGAACGCCCCAAGCTATGTAGAGGATAAAGCTCTAAAAGAGCTAAGCATTATGCTCTCACCATCTGCTAGAAAAAATGCAGAAAAAGAATAAGAATTTATAGTTGTTGTATGTTATTATGTCATACCGCAACTTGGCCTATAGTATGTCATTTCTAGCTAAAAGCGGAAATCCAGTACTTTTCGCTGTCATACCGTGGCTTGACCACAGTATCGAGAAAAAAATTTAAAAAAGACTAGATCCTGCGATCAAGTCGCAGGATGAGATTAATAGTTACTGGTTTTCCGCGTTTTAGCTAAAAATGACATTAGGACTATGGTATTAAGTATACGCCCCGCTCCTCGCCGTATAGTCTTCCTTGCTCTTTTCCAAATTAAACTGCGTCTACTCTTCATTTACTTTGGAGTATGCTTTGGAATAAATCGAAACTAGCAGGATTTAACTTATAATCCACTTCTGCCTGTTGTAGCACTTTTAAAGTCTTTAGACATTCAGTGAGGCTAAGACCGTTTGCTATCTTCGTAAAATCATTAATATACTGATAGAAAATCGGTGGTGATAATGATTTTATTGCGAGTTCCAAACGCTCACCGTTTTTTACTTTCGACAAAACTATATATAAATTTAAATAATGCCTTATTAATGCTCTAATAATTAAAACTTCATTGATATTTTGTTTTTTTAATATATCAAGCTCTTGCAGAAAATTACTATAATCTTTTTTTGAAAAATACATTGCTAAATCACTGCCGTTTGCCGTAATTTCGCTACTTATAACTTCTAGAACGTCGTTTAAAGTAATTTCGCGTGCGTCGTGAACAAAATATATTAATTTATTTATTTCGCTACAAATTAAATCATGATCACCTTTTAAATGAGCTTTTAAATAAGTGATAGCTTCTTTACTTATAACTTTATTAGTTTTTTCTACTTTACCTAAAATAATTCGTTCAATTTTTGCTTCATCATCATGATAACAAGCAACTGCTGCTAAATATTCTTCCGTTTCAAAAAACCTTCTAATGCTCCCACTAGAAGTCATTTCTTCACCTATAAATACAGGAAAATTTATATAATCACTGTTTAGAATTGTTTTTAAATTCTGATCTATTGAATTCCCAACCGATCTAATTTTAATTAATTCTTTTTGACCAAAAAAATTAGACGAATTAAGTAATATTTCTAAAGATGAAATATTAAGATCTGCGTATTCTATAGAAGTTTGTAGCATATTTAAGCTTTTTACTAAATGCTTACAAATTTTTTCTATATAACCTTTATCAGAACCATATAGTAAAAGAGCTCTAATCTTTCCGGATGTTATTAGTTCAAATAATCTACCTATTTGTGAAAAATAAAATTTCATAGCTTAACTATTTCCGTGTAAAATATAAAATTAATCTGCTACGAATTGCTTCTGCTGCTTGATATGCCAAGTCTATTCCTGTTTTATCTCTTTCAACATTTGTCGCATATGGTGTAAAAATAGCATTATATGACGTGTTTTGGTAAAACTTCTCTTCAATTAAAACCTTTTGGCTTTCTATATCAATTAATTTATATCTAACTAATTGATTAATATTTTCCCTTAAAACATTGGAGTTTTTTTCAATAGTAGCAGGCATAGTTGTTGCGATAAGCTTTACTTTAAGCAGGTATTTTGCTTGTGCTTTCTGAGGTAAAATACTAGTTAAACGATGATAAAACTCAGCCCCTTCAATTGTTCGAATTGGTTCAACTTCAATAGCTTCTAAAGCATTATTTCTACTGTATTTTTCACTATATACCGGTTTTAAATTACAACTGCTCGTTAGAAAGAATATAATTATTACAAATAAAGAACGCATATATTAGATTAAGATTGGTTTTTTATATTAATAACAGTTTATTTCGATTTTGTGAAAGAAAATTATAATAATGAGCATTTATTAATATTTATAATAATATGTTAATTGATGTTGACATTAATAAGTGAGGCTTGTATGCTGCCATTTTAAAATTTTCAAGGTATTAGATTTTATTAAATAAACTTGTTCTAAGTATTCCAATACACATACACACAGCATGGATAAAAATAAGAGCATATTTTCTAGAAAAAGTAACTTTAACAAAATATAGCTTAACAGAAAATATTCGCTCAAAGTAAATACAGATGAAGCTAAAACTGTAAAGATTAAAAGAGGATTTAAAAAAAATCTTTTGAGTTTATATGAAGAAAAATTGATAATATTAGCACAAAAACTATCATTACAAACATCAATTAGTTATGATGCTTATAACCCTCAAACAGAGTATTACCCATTGATAGGAGAAGATAGAAATATCGATTATATCCCTATCACCGAATTATAATCTTTGAAGCTTTAAATTTAAGCGGTAAGTTTTACATACTTACCGTTTTTTATTAAAGAACTCTCTATATCTTCCTTGCAAATCTCATACTCTATGTTAAATTTACAAGGAAGATGCTTGTCCGATAATTTACAAAATTTTTATACAAGCTCCATTATTGTATGCTTATTGTTTCCGATTATAGACATATCATCTCTAAATATTTTATCTTCTGCCCAATCATGCTATGGTTCTATATTAAGCCGGTCTAAATATCTCGTTCACAATTTTGCAATATTTCTAATATTTCTTTACTAGTATTATAATATGATGGAGTAAGACCTGAAGCATCTTTGATTATTACTAAATAAGGATTTTTTGCTAATAAAGTTTTGATAATCTCTTTGTTAGCAATTCCTGTAACTGCTGAATGTAACACTGTTGAATCGTTATAGGTTATCTCTGTTACGTATTTAGCTAATTCTAATATTTTTTCAACTAATGTTTGTTCTGTATCCTCAACCGCATCATGTAAGATATACTTATTATTTTTATCAAATAGAAATGTAGTGCAGCTTCATCATTCTTGTCTATTAATGCTTTGAATTTTCTTAAGAAGCTTCTTTTTTAGAAACATCCCTCTCTATATCATCATCTGAACGTGGTGATGTTAGTGAATCCTGATTATTAGAGTGATTACTATTTTTTGTAAAAAACTTAAAAAAAGATGTTTTTTGTTTTATCTACTGTAGGTATTTGTTCTTTAGTCATTAATTCTCCTAAATTTATTAATTATTTTAGGAGAAATTGTTAATTAGCTATGTTTCTTAGGTGGTGAGTAAGGGGCGTTTTTTCTGTCATTGCGAGGAAATTGCATAGCAATTGACGAAGCAAAATCTCAGGAGAGTTTGTTATTATTTCATGAGATTGTCACGCAGCCTACGGTTGCTCGCAATGATGGTTTCAGTATGTATCCACGCAACAATACTGTCTCGCTTTTGCAGGAATAAAATAAAGAATATTTATCAATCCACTCAAAAATGACCTAGTTGACGAACTACTCTGAGCTAATTTGCAATTCTCCTAAAATATAAGATTATAAGTTTAAGAATAATAACGCAACAAACCAAGTTGCATTATATATTACTTCATTGATTAAGAATTATTAATTTATCACAATGTCATTAGTTACTGAAGTTTTATATTGTCCATATCCCAATCATGAGAAGTAGTATTATACTTTAATATATAAGGCTTAGTATCTATAGAATCTAGAGCTACATCAGCAATCATATCATCATGCGACGAGATAAGTTCATTATAACCGAAATTAGCATAATAAGGTTGATAATTTCTAAATCTAACCGTTATAAACTTCTCTTTAGTAATAGCAGGCAAGAATTTCACCAAATCATCAAGATTACTTAAAGCTAAATCTTTCATCTCAAAAATTTGCAATCTATAAACATTTTTATAATCTTTAGTAAAAAACGTTGGTATAGAGCTAAAGCTACTACCGGATTGAACGGAAGCTATACTTAGAGCTTTAAGAGGAATACCTGATTTATTACTAAAATAATCATCGGCTTCAAAAAATACTGCACCGCCGAAATTTATCATTTTAGCGATTTTATTATTGTTCACATCATATAAATCTACTGCTTGTTCTAGCTTTTTTCCGTCACGAAATATAGTAAGTTTAATAGCTATTCCTTTGAAATTATCCATTTCTCTATCAAATAATGCTAGATTGCCGCCGAGTTCCTTATCATTAACTGCCCAAATAATATCACCGGCTTTTAAAGATTTTGCGGCAGGTGATCCGGCTAGAACTGCCTTAATGCTTATCACTCTATTTCTACTATCAGGAAATTTCTTTATATATTTATCCATTTCTTCTTTAGGGAAATTGTGATGTCTAACTGCTTTATTTAAAGAATATAACTCGCTTATTATTCCTATATGTTTTCTGCCTGGTTGTTTATTATTCTTTAAACTTTCTAAAGTGCGAGCTACATAATCACCGTGTAGCGCTAGAGAATGAGTTTTACCACCACCATATAATACTCCTATAGCCTCAATCTTATCGTTTAATACCGGTGAACCGCTAGCACCTCCTGTAGTATTTAAATTAATAACATAAGTACATTGCGGCATTAAACCTTCAATATTATAAAGATCAGACAAATAACCGGTATGGAAAGAAAAACCTTTTGCTTCTGTGTTACCGACTACAAAAACCTTTTGATTTAATTTTGGAAATTCGCTTGCAAAAGATATTTGCGTTGCTGATGCTGGTATATCTTTACTCTCTACTTTTAAAACGGCATAATCTTGCCAAATATCGTAATAGATAAGTTTTGCTTCTGCCTGTTCACCGTTATAAAAAGTAACAAAATAAGTTCCGATAGACGCACCGCCGACAACATGAGTATTAGTAATTATATAACCGTTGTTCTTATCGTTGATAAATCCTGTGCCAGTCCAACTACTTGTATCGTCATATGCCGATACGGCAATTCTAGTATCGATCGTTACGATTGCTTTCTTTGCTTTTTCAAATATAATAGTGCTTGTTTCGCTAGATGCTAAAACTATATTATTTAGAAAAACTAAATTAATAATAAATAAAAGTTTTAGTAAAATCGGTAGTTTTTTCATTGTTACCTCTTGTAAAATCATTTAAGCCACACTATATCAAATCAAAAGTCATAATAAAATAAAAAAAAGAAAACGAGGAATCTTATGGGAAAAGTAATAGGTATCGACCTTGGGACTACCAATTCTTGTGTTGCAGTCATGGAAGGTAAAGAACCAAAGGTAATAGAAAATGCAGAAGGTGAAAGAACTACGCCGTCAATAATAGCTTTTGCAAACGGCGAAAAATTAGTCGGGCAATCTGCTAAGAGGCAAGCAGTAACTAACCCTCGCAATACTATATATGCGGTAAAGCGATTAATCGGTAGAAATTTTATCGATCCTATGGTTAGGAAAGACCAAGGTATTGTACCATATAATATAGTGAAAGCCGATAACGGGGATGCATGGGTCGAAGCGGATAATAATAAATATTCACCAAGTCAAATTAGTGCATTCATTTTACAAAAAATGAAAGAAACTGCTGAGAATTATTTAGGGGACAAAGTAACACAAGCAGTAATTACCGTACCTGCTTATTTTAATGATGCACAGCGTCAAGCAACGAAAGACGCTGGTAAAATAGCAGGTCTTGAGGTCCTTAGAATAATCAATGAGCCGACTGCTGCAGCTCTTGCTTACGGTTTCGAGAAATCGGCAAGTAAAACTATTGCAGTATACGATCTTGGCGGCGGAACATTCGATGTTTCAATTCTTGAGATCGCTGATGGTGTTTTTGAAGTGAAATCAACAAACGGCGATACATTCCTTGGCGGTGAAGATTTCGATACAAGAATATTAAACCATTTAATAGATGTATTCAAAAAAGAAAACGGTATAGATTTAAGTAAAGATCCTTTAGCACTTCAACGTTTGAAAGAAGCCGCGGAAAAAGCTAAGAAAGAGCTATCTTCTGCAGTAACTACCGATATTAATTTACCTTATATTACGGCTGATAGTAGCGGTCCAAAACACTTAAATATTAAATTTACTAGAGCTGAACTAGAAAAATTAGTAGATGATTTAATTGAAAAAACAATTGAGCCTTGCCGTAAAGCATTACAGGATGCAGGTTTTAAAGCTTCTGATATTCAAGAAGTAGTATTAGTAGGCGGTATGACTAGAATGCCGAAAGTACAAGAAGCCGTAAAAAAATTCTTCGGACGTGAGCCGCATAAAGGCGTAAATCCCGATGAGGTTGTAGCTCTTGGTGCTGCTATTCAAGGCGGAGTACTTAATAAAGAAGTAACGGATATATTATTATTAGACGTTACACCTCTATCCCTTGGCATTGAAACTCTTGGCGGTGTATTTACAAGATTAATTGATCATAATACTACTATACCTACTAAGAAAAGTCAGGTATTCTCAACTGCTGATGATAACCAGCATGCCGTAACTATTAGAGTATTCCAAGGTGAACGTGAAATGGCCAAAGATAATAAATTACTTGGTCAGTTTAATCTCGAAGGTATACCTCCTGCACCAAGAGGTTTGCCACAAATAGAAGTAACGTTTGACATTGATGCTAACGGAATAGTGCATGTTTCAGCTAAAGATAAAGCAAGCGGTAAAGAGCAGAAAGTAACTATTCAAGTTTCCGGTGGTCTTAGCGATGCGGAAATTGAACAAATGGTTAAAGATGCCGAACAAAATGCTGATGAAGACAAAAAGCGTAAGGAACTTATTGAAGCAAAAAATGCTGCCGATAGTTTAGTTTATTCTACTGAAAAAACTCTTACAGAATATGGTGATAAATTATCATCAGACGATAAAGGAGCTGTTGAAGAAGCACTAGCCGCTTTAAAAGCCGTGCTTGAGTCGGAAGATACTGCTTTGATTAAAGAAAAGACCACAAGTTTAACTACAGCTAGCATGAAAATCGGTGAAGCGATGTATAAAGCACAAAGCGAGAGCCAACCTGCTGCAGAAAGTGCCACTAATGATGAAAAAATAGTAGATGCCGACTTTCAAGATGTAGAGAAGAAGTAGAAGTAATTTCATCATTGCAAGGAACGGAGCGACGTGGCAATCTCGTTAAATATCCTGAGATTGCTTTGTCAAATTACTATGTAATTTTCCTCGTAATGACGTTACAATCTCATTTTATAAATTAAATTATGTCACAAAATTATTACCAAATACTAGGGGTTAGTAAAACAGCTAGCCAAGCTGACCTTAAAAAAGCCTACCTCAAGCTAGCCAAGCAATATCATCCTGATACTACTGATGCTAAAGATGCTGAAAAGAAATTTAAAGCAATCAATGCTGCTTATGATGTTCTAAAAGATGAGCAAAAAAGAGCTGCTTATGACCGTTTGGGACACGATGCTTTTCAAAATCAACAATCACGAGGGGGAGGAGGAAATCATGGCGGTTTTCATCCTGATATTAACGACATATTCGGTGACTTCTTTAGCGACTTTATGGGAGGCAGCAGAAGATCATCACGCCCAACTTCAGCTAAAGTTAGAGGCTCAGATTTAAAATATAATCTGACAATTAACCTAGAGGAAGCATTTCACGGTATAGAAAAAAATATTAGCTTTTCTAGCGCAGTAAAATGCGATACTTGTCACGGTAGCGGTTCTGAAAAAGGTGAAACCGTAACTATTTGCGATGCTTGCAGCGGTGTTGGAGCGACTAGAATGCAGCAAGGATTCTTTACGATTGAACAAGCTTGTCATAAATGCCAAGGTAACGGACACATTATAAAAAATCCTTGCAAGAAATGTCATGGCATGGGGCGTTACCATAAACAACGAAATTTATCGGTAAACATTCCTGCCGGTGTTGAAAACGGTACTAGAATAAGACATACCGGAGAAGGGGAAGCAGGTATTAGAGGCGGTAATAGCGGTGATTTATACGTTGATATAACAATAAAACCACATGATATTTATAAAGTAGACGGAGCAAATCTACATTGTAAACTACCTATTAGTTTTGTGAATGCTGCTCTTGGAGGAGAGATAGAAGTACCGGTAATTGAAGGAGGAAAAGTAAGCTTAACAATTCCTGCAGGCACACAAAACGGTGAGCAATTAAGGCTACGCAGCAAAGGTATGTCTAAAATGAGATCAACTATTAGGGGTGATATGCTTACGCATATTCATGTTGAAGTACCTAAAAATTTATCTAAAAGACAACGTGAATTACTAGAAGAATTCAAAAAAGAATCCATAAATGAAAAAGAAAATGACGGCAGCTTTTTTAATAAAATGAAAAGTCTGTGGTCGTAAATTTTATTTACCTTTCCTATAGAAATGAAACCTCCAATATTATAAAATATTATTTGCATAATATTACCGGAGGTTTTTATGCATTATAAGAATAATAACGATTTACCTGATTCAGTTAAAAATCATCTTTCGAGCCATGCTAAGGATATTTATCGCGAAGCTTTTAATCATGGCATTTGAACCATATAAGGATGCCGATAAAAGACGTGGAAATGACTCTAGAGAGACAGTTGCACATAAAGTAGCATGGTCGGCCGTAGAAAAAAAATACCATAAAAATGATAAAGGACATTGGGTAGAGAAATAAGTCCAAGAATATAGACCTATTCTTCTAGGGGTAATTTGTACGTCGATCCGGTACTTGAATCCTTACGTACAAGTGTACGCTGCGATTATGCATTCTGTGTTTCCCTCAAATTCCTCCCTATAAACGAGTTTCTGAATAGGTCTAATTTATAAGTTTGTGAGATTTTAAATTGAATCCTTGAAATTCTGTAAGCCTATATGTATATTTAGTTATTAACTGAATTTAAGTTCTTATGAAATTAACAAAATTATTGAGTACCCTTTTAGTTATAGGGTTAGTTTTAGGCGGGTGCAAAAACAAAAAAACCAGTGATGACATAGTAGTACCTATCGCTACCCTTTATAATGAAGGTATTACCTTATTGGAAAAGAAAAAATATAAGAACGCTGCAGAAGAATTCGGAAGAGTATTGTACCAGCATCCAGGTAATGAAATGACGCCGCAAGCCGAATTGATGCAGGCTTATTCTTTATTTCTTGCCGCTCAATATGAAGAAGCGGTTGATGTGCTTGATATGTTCATTAAGTTGCACCCTGCAAATGTTGACATTGCTTATGCATATTACCTTAAAGCATTATCATATTATATGTTAATTTCAGACGTAAATCATGATCAATCTAGAACTTTCCTAGCTAAAGATAGTTTTGAAGACGTAATAGCAAAATTCCCAAATACTAAATATGCTATTGATTCATCTTTAAAAATTGACCTAGTAAACGATCATTTAGCAGGTAAAGAGATGATGGTAGGTCGGTTTTACTTAAAGAAAAAGAATCCGATGGCAGCTATAAATAGATTTGAAGAGGTAATTGATAATTATCAAACTACTTCTCACTCGGTAGAAGCTCTTTACCGTTTAGCCGAGAGTTATATGATACTTGGACTTCCGGATGAAGCAAAAAAATATGCCTCAGTGCTAGGTTACAACTATCCTGATAGTCAATGGTATAGTTATGCGTACAGGCTAGTTCAGAACCACCAAAATTAAGCAGCATATGTTCTATAGTCTCTCAGTTAAAAACTTCATTCTGATAGACGAGCTGGAAATTGAGTTTAATAAAGGTTTATGTGTTATTACCGGTGAAACGGGAGCCGGTAAATCTATTTTACTTGATGCTATTTTATTTTGCTTAGGTTATAAAACTTCAAATAATATAATAAAGCATGGAAAAGAGTACGCTGTTGTTAATATAATATTCTCTTTAAATGAAGAAATAAAAAATTTTCTGATTCAAAATTTTATTGAACCTGAAGAGTTATTGTTTGTAAAGTGTCTGCAAAAAGCCGAAGGACGAAAAAATTTTTTCATTAATAATCAAGTGGTTACTAAAGCTCTTATGCAGCAATTAGCTACTTATTTATTCGAGCTTCATGGACAAAATAATAATATTTCTCTTCTAGAAGCAAATACGCAGCGTGATATTTTAGATAGTTATGGAAATCTTTTAGACTTTCGAGCGGAGCTTTCCAAATGCTATCAGGCTTGGCAAAATACTCGGAAAGAAATGGCCGAAATAACACTTAAACAAAATTCTATAGAACAAGAAATTGATTATTTGAGCTTTGCAACGGAAGAATTAACTAAACTGAACATTCAAACAGGTGAAGAAGAAAAATTAGCAAATCTACGAAAAGATTTGCAAAATAAAGATAAGGATTTACAGCTAATAAAAGATATTCTAGAACAGATTAATAACCCTGAAATAAATACATCGATTAATAGAGCAGAGAAATTATTAGCAAGGCAAGGCAACAATGAGCGTTTTGAAGCTATCGTTACAAGTTTAGAGGAAGCCTATAATAATCTAGAAGAAGCACGCCAAGAATTATCAAATCTGTTAGATAGTTTCAATTATGAGGAATATAATCTTGAAGAAACAGAAGAAAGATTATTTTTAATAAAAGCTATTAGCCGTAAATATAATGTTCCTGCTGATGCGTTAGGTGTATTTTTAGATAAATCTTTAGAGCAGCTCAGTATATTAAAACACAAAATAGCAAATAGTAATGAGTTGAAAGCTCAAGAAGTACTACTGCAGAAAAAATATTATGAACTAGCGAGTAATTTATCTGCAAAGCGTCTTATTGTTGCAAAACATCTAGAAGAATCGTTGCATCAGGAGCTAAAGCAGCTTAAAATGGCGAAAGCAATTTTTGAGATTGAGATAAATGCTAAAGAACCAACAGCCGACGGTAATGACGATATTGTGTTTAAAGCGTCTACTAACCCGGGAACAGCAGCTGCAGCAATTAATAAAATCGCTTCCGGCGGTGAATTATCAAGATTCATGTTAGCTTTAAAAACTTCTTTGTTTGATAAAATGGTAAAACCATCTATTATATTTGATGAAATAGATGTCGGGATTGGCGGAGAGGTCGCAGATAAAGTAGGTGAGCGATTAAAAAAACTGAGTAGTGTTACTCAAGTAATAGTTATTACGCACCAGCCGCAAGTAGCAGGTAAAGCGGATTTGCATATAAAAATCGAGAAAACACAGCTAGAGCAAGAAACGAAAGTAACGGTAAAAGCTTTAAGTTTAGCTGAAAGACAGGAGGAACTCGCCCGCATGATTTCAGGTAAAACAATCACTAAAGCAAGTTTAAAAGCAGCAAAGGAGTTGTTGCATTTGTAATAAGCGGTACGGTTTTTATGTCATTCCTGCGAAAGCGAGAATCCAGAAAATAACCTTAATATTGCTACAAGAAATTACATATTAATTAATAAATAAACCTATAAAAAACTTGTTTTTTATAGGTTTTACTGGATTCCCGCTTTCGCGGGAATGACATAATAGGGAACATATGAACAACAACTACACAAAATTAGAAAATGAATTTGCAACCATCTCACATTTTAATAATATCTTGAGCATATTATACTGGGATGTTGCCGTAAATATGCCTACGGGTTCAGGTGAGAGTAGGACAAACGAAATAGTAACTTTAACGTCGCTAGTTCATTCTATGCTCAAATCTCCTATTCTAAAGGAGCTACTTAGCAAGGCAAAAGAAGAATCAAAGAACCTTGATGAATGGCAGAATGGTAATATTAGAGAGATTGAGAGAAAAGTAACAGATGCAAATTGTATTGACGAACAGCTACAAAAGAAATTAGTAGCAGCTACTACTAAAGCCGCACTTGTTTGGCGAGAAGCAAGAAAACATAACGACTATAATTTATTCAAATCACACTTACAAAAAGTCTTAGATTATACGAAAGAAGTTGCTAAAGTACGAGCAGATGCTTTTAATTGTGGATTATACAACTCATTAATAGATATGTTTGATCCAGGCAGAAAAAGTAGTGAGATCAAACAAGTTTTTTCAGTACTTAAAAAAGAACTCCCGCAACTCATAAATAAAGTTTTAGAAAAACAGAAAACCGAGAAAGAACTAGTAAAACACAGCAAACTAGCTCCTGAAATGCAAAAGCGTATCGGAAAACGCATTATGGAAATTATGCAGTTTGATCTAACAAAAGGACGATTAGACGAATCGACTCATCCTTTTTGCGGTGGAACGCCAAACGATATACGTTTAACTACTAGGTATGATAAAGATAATTTCATAAGCGGTTTAATGGGAATTATTCACGAAACAGGACATGCTTTATATGAGCAGAATCTACCAGAAATGTATAAAGGGCAGCCGGTTGGGCTTGCTAAAGGTATGGCCTTCCATGAAAGCCAATCTTTATTTATGGAAATGCAAGTAGGTAGATCAAGGGAATTTACCGAATTTTTAGCTAAATTACTTAGAGACGAATTTGCTTTTAAAAGCGAAGAATATTCAGCAGCAAGTTTATATAGAAAAATTACAAGAGTGACGCCTGATTTTATAAGAGTAGATGCAGATGAATTAACTTATCCGATGCACGTAATATTACGTTTTGAGATAGAGGAAATGCTTATCAATGGCGACTTGAATCTCGATGAGTTGCCAAGCTGTTGGGATAGTAAGATGCAGGAATATTTAGGCGTTAAACCGGTAAGTTTTAGTAACGGCTGTCTTCAAGATATTCATTGGTCACACGGAAATTTCGGTTACTTTCCCGCCTATACAAACGGTGCAATTATCGCATCAATGGTGATGAAAAAAGTAAAAGAGATGCATTCAAATATAAAAGATGATATATTAAAGGGTGATTTTAGTAATTTAAATAATTATCTAAATAAGAATTTTAGAAATCTCGGTTCGTTAAAAAATTCAGCCGATTTATTAAAAAGTGCTAGCGGTGAGGACAAAATCAGCCCTGAGGTGTATATAAGATATTTAGAAGGGAAGTATTTATAGTAATAAAATCGTTATTGCGAGGAAATTACGCAGTACTTGACGAAGCAATCTCGGAAGAATTGCTGAAATTGCCACGCTCCTTGCAGTCGCTTGCAATGACGGCTTATGACAACAACTAAAACAATACAAACAATAATATGGAAGAAGACTTTAAAAAAACAGGTTATTTATTTGGCGAGAATGCTGTTTTTGTTGAAGAGCTATATAAGCAATATCTAGCCAACCCTGCCTCGGTTGATCAAACTTGGCAAGAATTTTTTGCCGGCATTCAGGATAATAATACTTTACTCAATAAAAGTACGGCAAAAATAATTATCCCTGATGAAATAAAAAAAGAATCGTTAAATAATAATTTATCTTCTGAAGACTTAAATAGTTTAAAAGCTAAGGAAATGATCAATGCTTATCGCAAGCATGCTCACTATTTAGCGAATCTTGATCCGCTTGGTCTTGAGCTACGTAAAACAAAAAATGATTTAAAGCTTAATATAGAAACTTTTGGTCTTGATAGCAGTCAGCTAGAAGAAAATATCAATATTACGGATGAATTTGTCGGTACTTGGAACTGTAAATTATCTGAATTAGTGACCAAGTTCGATAAAGTTTATACAGGTTCTATAGGTGTAGAGTTTGAACAAATAGAAAATGTAGCAGGAAAAAATTGGTTATATAATAAGCTAGAAAGCGAAGTTACGTTTTCTTCTGAAGACAAAAAAACTATCTTAAATGATTTAGTAGAAGTAGAAGGGTTTGAGCAGTATTTACATACAAAATTTCCCGGGGCTAAGCGTTTTTCCATTGAGGGTGGTGATGCTTCTATAGTTGCTATGAGTAAAGCTATAGATTTATCCATGCATCAGGGCGTCTCAGAAATCGTTATCGGTATGGCACATCGAGGGAGATTAAACACTCTAACTAAAGTAGTAGGTAAGCCATATAAAGCCGTTATTGCGGGCTTCATAAGCGGCAGCGTATTTCCTGATGAGCTAAATGTTTCAGGCGATGTAAAATACCATTTAGGCTATTCGTTCGATAGAATTCTAGAGGATAAGAAAATACACTTGTCGCTAGCTGATAACCCTTCACATTTAGAAGCGGTAAATCCTATAGTTGCAGGAAAAGTAAGAGCAAAGCAAGATATTCTTGGAGATACTAAACGCAGCAAAGTCAAAGCTATTTTAGTACATGGCGATGCTGCTTTTTGCGGTCAGGGCGTGGTTGCCGAGAGTCTATCAATGTCATCTTTAGCTGCTTATGATATCGGCGGGATATTGCATTTCGTCATTAATAATCAGTTAGGTTTTACGGCTAATGCTGCAGATACTAGAGCTAGTAGATATTCTACGGAGTTTGCTAAAATCATAGCTGCCCCGATTTTACACGTTAATGGTGACGATATAGAAGCAGTGTTAAAAGCCACCAATATTGCGGTAGAATACAGGCAGAAATTTGGTAAGGATGTTGTAGTAGAAATTATTTGTTACCGTAAATATGGGCATAATGAGGGCGATGAGCCGATGTATACTCAAGGCAAGATGTATAACATTATTAAAAACAAACTGACCCCTGGAAATATTTACGCAAATGAGTTAGTAAAAAGCGGTGTAATCGACAATAATTATTTTGCTAAGTTAAAAGAAGAATTTAAAGCAAAACTAGATAAGGAATATGAGCAGGCAAAAAGTTATAAGCAAGAAGCACATTGCTTAGGCGGATTATGGCAAGGTATTTCTCGTACTCGTACACAAGCTACAATAACGGGTATCAGTAAAAAAACATTACACGATTTAGGCACTAAACTATGCGAAATACCGAAAGATTTTGCCGTTAATCCAAAACTTGTCAAACTATTTGAAGCTCGGAAAGCCACTCTAGCAGCTGATCAACCTATTGATTGGGCGACGGCAGAGCAGCTAGCTTTTGCAAGCTTGCTTGCTTCAGGCACAAATATAAGGCTAACCGGACAAGATTCGGGACGCGGTACTTTCTCGCATCGTCATTCAGTATTGCACAACCAAATTGATGGTACTACCTATATACCTCTAAATAATTTATCTAAAGAACAAGCAAAATACGAGGTAGCCGATAGTAATTTATCTGAATATGCGGTGCTTGGTTTTGAGTATGGTTATTCACTCGCAACCCCAAAAAATTTAGTTTTATGGGAAGCACAATTCGGTGATTTTGCTAATGGAGCTCAGATTATTTTTGACCAGTTTATTTCAAGCAGCGAAACTAAATGGCTTCGTATGAGTGGGCTTGTGGTTTTGTTACCTCATGCATTTGAGGGACAAGGACCGGAGCATAGTTCGGCAAGACTTGAGAGGTTCTTACAACTGACGGCTGAGAATAATATGTATGTTACATACCCTACTACCCCTGCTTCGATTTTCCATCTGCTACGTCGCCAAATACTTGATGATACCCGTAAACCGTTAATCGTAATGTCGCCGAAATCATTATTACGTCATAAATATGCCGTATCTAAACTTGACGAGCTAGGTGAAAATACTGCTTTCTTACCAGTTTTAGATGAAGTAACTAAAGTAGATACAAACAATATTACTAAAGTAATTTTATGCAGCGGTAAGGTATATTACGATCTATTTGAAATGCGTGGCAATAACAGTAATATAGCGATTATTAGGCTTGAGCAATTATACCCTTTTGAAAAAAAACTTGTAGCATCGCTATTAAAAAAATATAATAGGACGCAGGAATTTATTTGGTGTCAGGAAGAACCAAAGAATATGGGAACTTGGTGTTATATA
Source organism: Proechinophthirus fluctus (assembly GCA_913698485.1). Taxonomy (NCBI): domain Eukaryota; kingdom Metazoa; phylum Arthropoda; class Insecta; order Psocodea; family Echinophthiriidae; genus Proechinophthirus; species Proechinophthirus fluctus. The sequence continues at coordinate 54,591 of CAJYCX010000005.1, forward strand.
GTTTCTCACTTAAACGATGCTTTAAAAGAAGCAGGAATTAAAAATGAATTTAAATATGTAGGTAGAGAGGAATCAGCCTCTCCAGCAGTAGGCTCGCTGCAAGCACATAATAAACAGCAAGAGAAACTATTAAGGACAGCATTGGGCATATGATTCTTAGGGTATTGCCTAATAATCATCATTGCGAGCGACTAAAAGAGCGTGGCAATCTCAGGAATTTGCCTGAGATTGCTTCGTCGACGCTTATAGCGTCTTCTCGCAATGACGATAAAACTATACAGGGCGATGCTATACAAAAATATAGGAGTAAAATAAATTATGAGAGTGAAAATTATAGTACCGTCGCTTGGGGAGTCCATAACGGAAGCAACTATTGCCAAATGGTATAAGAAAGAAGGCGATTCGGTTAAAACCGATGAATTACTATTAGAAATCGAAACCGAAAAAGTGACTTTAGAAGTTAATGCTCCTTGCAATGGTACTATAGGTAAAATATCGAAAACTGACGGTGCAAATGTAGCAGTTGGCGAAGAAATAGGCGAAATAAATGAAGGAGCATCTGTAAATACTGCCGGTACTAATAATGAATCTGCTAAAGCTCAACCAGTAACACAACCTACTTCAGAAAAACCTGCCGTGGCTAATAATACTCTTGCTCCTTCTGTACAAAAATTAGTTACCGAAAATAAGCTTGACCCCAATAATATAAAAGGAACAGGTAGAGACGGTAGAATTACCAAAGGTGACGTGCTTGCAGCAATAAACACTACGACTACTTCTGCTCCTGCAATAAGTAAATCTAATGAAGAAAGAGTGCAGCGTGTTCGTATGTCACGCTTGCGTAAAACTATTGCACAGCGTTTAAAAGATTCACAAAATACAGCAGCTATTTTGACTACTGTTAATGAAATCGATATGTCAAAAGTAATTGCTTTGCGTAATCAATATAAAGAAGAGTTTGAGAAAAAGCATGCTGTGAAACTTGGGTTTATGTCTTTCTTTGTTAAAGCAACAATTGAAGCTTTAAAGCTTATTCCGTCGGTAAATGCTGAAATAGATGGCGATGATTTAGTATATAAAAATTACTATGATATAGGTGTAGCTGTCGGAACAGAGCAAGGGCTTGTTGTACCAGTTGTTAGGGATGCCGATAAAATGGGATTTGCTGAAGTGGAGAAAACTATAGGAATTTTGGCTAAACAAGCTCGTGAGGGTAAGCTTTCTATGGCTGATTTGTCAGGTGGGACATTCTCGATTTCTAATGGAGGCGTATATGGCTCATTATTATCTACACCGATTATTAATCCTCCTCAATCAGGTATTCTAGGCTTACATAAAACCGAGGAAAGGGCTGTAGTTATAGACGGTAAAATTGAAATACGTCCGATGATGTATATAGCTTTATCTTACGATCATCGTATAATTGATGGGAAAGAAGGAGTATCGTTCTTGGTAAAAATTAAGCAGCTTATTGAGAATCCTGAAAAGTTATTGTTAAATTTGTAAAAAATTGTCATTGCGAGCAGCCGTAGGCTGCATGGTAATCTCATGAAATCGTAACAAACTCCTGAGATTGCTTCGTCAATTACTTCGTAATTTTCCTTACAATGACTTGGTCCCATTTTTACTCTTGGAAAAAAGTAAAATCATTCAAAGAAAGGAAGTATATAATAATGATAAAATGTACTCGTCGTATTGAGTTCGATGCAGGACATAGAATTATAGAACATCAGAATAAATGTCAATTCCTGCACGGTCATCGCTATGTTCTTGAGATCGCTATAGCCGCAAACAAAACCGATAAACTTGGTATGGTAATCGATTTTGGTTTAATTAAGGATTTAGCTAAAAAATGGATTGATGAAAATTTTGATCATAGCTTAATCCTACATCAAGACGATAAGGCAATGGGGCAGCAAATAGAAAATTGTACCGGTCAAAAAATATATTACATGCAAAATAACCCAACTGCAGAAAATATAGCGACGCATTTAAAGAATGAAATTTTTCCTAAACTTTTCGTAAGTCAAAACTTCTTCGTAACTAGCCTCAAACTATATGAAACACCGAATTGTTTTGTTGAGGTTTAGGTATGCAAGATTGCTGTTTAATTTTAACTACTACTAATGATTTGCAAATTGCTGAGAAAATAGCATCTGTTTTGTTAGAATTAAATCTTACTGCCTGCATTCAAATTGACGATGTCAAAAGTTACTTTAGATGGAATGGTAGAGTAACTTTAGAAACTGAATATAGACTTGTAATTAAAACAAAATCTTCTAATTATAATGAAATTGAAAATAAACTCCTTGAAATTCATAATTATGAATTACCACAAATAATAAAAATAAATATTGACTATGGCTTTCAAAAGTACTTAGAATGGATTAACCAAAATAATAAATAAACTTATAGTTGAGAAAATTTAAAAATTAAGTAAGTAAATTATGAAATTATGGCAAAAAGTTACCTTAGGGTTAATCTTAGGTATTATATTTGGTATATACTTACCACAATATGTTAATTATATTAAACCTATCGGTGACATTTTCTTACGTTTGATAAAAATGATCATTACCCCTTTAATTTTCTTCAGTTTGGTTTCCGGTATCACTAGTATGAATGATAATTCTGCCCTTGGTAGAGTAGGAATGAAAGCGGTAGTCGCTTTTTTAGGTACTACTTTTTTTGCCACGGTTTTTGGACTCACTGTTGCCTTAGTATTAAAGCCAGGAGTAGGCGTACATATAGATTTCACCTCTTCAGGAACGACAAGCAGAACTTCATTTAATATAATTGATTTTTTTGTAAATATCGTCCCTGATAATGCTGTTGAGGCTTTTGCAAACGGTGATGTCTTACAAGTTGTATTTTTTGCTATTTTTGTTGGAATTACCTTAAACAAAATGAAATCTATCGGTGAACCTATTACTGATTTAATTCATGTAATGTCAAAATTAATATTAAAAATGATATCGTTTGTTATTCAATTATCCCCTTACGGTGCTTTTGCTTTAACAGGCTGGATTGTAGGCATGCAGGGAGTTGAGGTAATGATTAGTTTATCGAAACTTGTTGTAGCGGTAGTTGTAGCGATGACATTCCAATATTTAGTTTTTGGTTTACTTATATGTGTATTCTGTCGTGTTTCACCTATACCTTTTTATAAGAAAAGTTTTGAGTATCAGATACTTGCTTTTTCTACTTCAAGCAGTAAGGCAACTCTTGCAACTACTATGCAAGTTTGTCGTGAAAAGCTTGGCATTTCAGAGTCTAGTACTTCGTTCGTACTTCCGATAGGTGCATCAATTAATATGGACGGCTTTGCTATAAATTTATCTCTTACCACCATATTTTTTGCTCAGATGATGGGAGTAACACTTGCTCCTCACGACTATTTAGTCATTATTCTCACCTCAACACTTGGATCTATCGGTGGTGCCGGTATTCCCGGTGCCTCTTTGATAATGCTTCCTATGGTTCTTTCTTCGGTTCACTTACCTATAGAGGGAGTAGCAATTATTGCTGGTATTGACCGAATACTTGATATGCTACGTACTACTATCAATATTACCGGAGATGCAACAATTACTATGATTATAGATAATAGCGAAGATACTTTAGATAAGGAAGTATATTTATCTTAATGATACTGCTAACTAAGATCCGACATTGTCATTGTGAGCAACTATAAGCATTGTTGTCTGAATTGAAAAATGCGTTTTATGTCATTCCTGCGAAAGCGGGAATCCAAGGAAAAGCGAAATTAAAATATAGTTATCAAAAAGAAGATAATAGAATAAAATTTTTACAAGGTGATTCTAATAAAGTAGGGGCAATATTCCCAAAAGCCAAAATATCTGAAATAGTACATCCTATACTTTAAATAGAAGATGCTCATATTAATACTATAGGTATTTTGGAATATTTTTGAAGAAGGGGATTATTTCATCATTGAAGATACTAATATTGACTATAATAATGCGTGCTATGATGTTTGGAGGAAAATTTTAGATGAAAAAACTTGTATAGCAACATTAGAAAATTTAAACAATACAATCGTTAGATTAACTAGCTGGTTGAAAGAAAACAAAGATTTATATTTAGTAGATACAAAATATGTAAATTATACAAAAGAAATTAAAGATACCGTAAATAATAATGCAGAAATTATACATATAAAAAATATCGATCAAAAAAATTATAATATAATGATTCCCTATGACGGTGAGGTACGGATTAGCGGAATAGAAGAATTAATTTGTCATATGTATGGAGTAATAGGGATAATTGGTAGTTTGCCTGTATTATATAAAGAAGATAAGAATATTATTAGCGCAGTAGCACCAAGACGTAATTCGCATAATGAACATAGCTCTCAATCGCCGTATAATGATTGAGATTGGCATGTAGATGCTGCATACCATCCAAATGACCAAGAAGAGTGATAACTTATCTCCTATAGTTGACACTTAATTTGGGGGATTGTACATAAAGGACATGAGAATCTATTTATAGTATATATTAGCCTTAAAGATATTATTAAATCAATTGAGCTACCAAGATATCTTAATCGGGCTAACAACATCGCAGTCGTAGACTGCATGGCACTCCCCAAAAAATAATAAAAAAATTCTGTAAATCAGAATTTTTTCTCTTCCTTACTTCGTCAATTGCTATGCAATTTTCTTGCAATGACAGAGACAGAACATAAGGCAGAAAATTAAGATAGGTTTTTATCCTAACTTGTGAAGTATAAATAGAAACGCTACAAAAATTTAATGGTGAGAATTGAGAAGCTTTTTTATTGCTTTTCTTTGTTTTGAGTCTTTATGCTATTTCTTTCTTTTATAATTTTCAGTTTAGTTTTAAATGGAGCAACAAATAAAGCAGTATAGTAATTCTACGTAAAGTTCTATAGCATCCACCGCTATCCAATCTAAAGCTCTTTTCCCTTTGCAATCTTTAATTTTGATCCGCTCCATATTCTAATAAAATACGAGTAGGTTCAACATTAAGATATGATAATGCATAATAAGGGAAGTCATTCCGATTTTAGAATTTTGAACATTAGGATTAACACCTAACTTAAGCAAAAGTTTTATTAAATCAAGATTATTTCTTTCTGCGGCTAGCATCATTCCGGTAATACCGTCTTCATATCTTAAATTAGGACTCATGCCCTGATTAATTAAAAGTTCGGAAATTTCCAGCTTCATAAATCCTATATTTATATGGATTAAATTCATAGGTGCACCACACTTTAATAAAAAATCGGCAATTTTTATATTATTATTCGATATAGCATAATCTAAAGGAGTCCAGCCCAAGTATGGTTGATTTACTCCATATCCCTCATCTAATATTTTTTTACTTCATCAATATTATCTGCTTTAATAGCATTTGCTATCGGTGTAATTGGATTTTCGACTTTTTGATCATACTCAACACCATTCACATATATCTTTTTTAAACTCAAGTTTACATTCCATAACATGAATAGAAGCAATAATTAAAATAATTATAAACTTTAAAATTACTTGAATAATTTTCATATAATCAATCGAGGTACTATGTAGCTATACAGCATTAAACCTTTGTCGGTAAGATAGATATTTTCATCTAGTCTAATTAAGTCTAACGCTTGATAATGCTTAAGATTATTCACATCTAAAATATTCTCTAATTTCGTGTTTAATTTCTGCTCTAATGTAGAAATATTTATACCTTTGCTAAGGCGTAAACCCATCATTAGTATTTCTTCAATAGTTTCTTGATGTGTTAACTTAGTATTAGTTTGAATACCAACATTTTTTGTTTTAACCGTATCTAACCATTTTTCAGGTTTATGCCACATCATAATTGCCGATACCGAACTTGAGGATTCAATGATTCTACTATGAGCTCCGGGGCCTATACCTAAATAGCTATTATAATTCCAATAAGTTAAATTATGCAAACATTCATACCCTATCATAGCATAATTGGATATTTCATATCTAAAATACTTTTTAGATTCTAGATAATGATTCGTCCATTCATACATTTCAGCTGCCGCATCTGAATGCGGCAAAATCAGATTACCCTCCTTAAACAATTTATAACACGGCGTACCTTTTTCGATAGTCAATTGATAAAGAGAAATATGTGAGGTAGCGAGCTGCATAGCTTGTTTTAATTCTTCTTGCCAGTCTTTTAATGTCTGACCGCTACGTGCATATATTAAATCAAATGACACTCGTAGAAAAATCGTATTTGCCGCCTCAATTGTTTTAATGGCCTGCATACAATCATGAGTCCTACCTAATTTTTTTAAATCGTCCTCTTTTAAGGATTGCACTCCTATTGAAACACGATTAATTCCGGCGGCTTTGAATGCTTTAAATTTTTCAGTTTCAAATGATGTGGGATTAGTTTCTAGAGTTATCTCGGTTTGATTATCAATAATTGCTAGATTACTGATTTTATTTATTATTCCTTCAACTATTACAGGATTCATTAAAGAGGGAGTACCGCCTCCAAAAAAAATAGATTTTATATATTTATTTTGAATAATATCCTTAAAATATTCAATTTCAGTTTCATAAGATTTAAGCCACTGCTTATGATCTATAGTACTTGCTACATGAGAATTAAAATCACAATACGGACATTTGGACAAACAAAAAGGCCAATGAATATAAATACTTAAATCATTAGCCATAACTCTCATATTTTGTATTTTTGCTAGTGCTAACTTAGGTTTTGTAGACATTGCTAAAAAGATTTAATTTTGGTTATTTTTTGCTACAAATTATAAGATTTTTTTGAAATATGAATAACTATTTCTACAAAAATCTTATTAATTTTCGCTAAAAAAGACCTCAAAATAGCAAATCAATTAGCAATGTCTACAAAACCTAGCATCTTCTTTGATGTTATTCAAGGTGTATGATAAAACACTATTCTAATTCAAAGAAAACTTTAAATAAAGCTTTTAATTTAATAGATTTTATTAAAATAATGAAAAAAAATTACCCACTATTTTATAATTTTTTGTGTTCAAGCTATGGGAAGTAATAATGCATAAATATATAACCCAAAAGACACTAAATTTCTAGAAGAAACTGAAGCTCTAAAATGGACAAAAGAGCGTACTGATAAAATAGCAAAGGCTTGCCAATCTATGCCTACTTATAAGGTAGTTAAGAAAGAAATAGAATCTGTTTGCTATGATCAAAGAAAAACTCCTTTTGGTGCTATACGTAAAGGTTACGTGTATAATTTTTGGATGGATTATAAAAAGCCCAAGGGTTATGGCGTAGGATATTGGTTGAGAATTACTCGAAAGATAAACCAAATTGGGAAGTTCTAATCGATTTTGATAAATTATTCAAAAAACTCGGTAAAAAAGTAATGTATCGAGGTAGGAGTGATTGTTTTCAAAATCCTAATCGTTTCTTAATTACCATGTCATTTGGCGGTAAGGATGAGATATTTTTTAGAGCATGGGATTTAGAGAAAAAGATTTTGTAAACAATGGTTTTGAGCCAAAAACAAGTAGCGGGAAATTACTAGAAGGTAAATTTACTGTCCCTACTTGGGTTGATCAAGATACTATTATATTTATCCAGTTTTGCATCAAGAGGAAGTGACTGACTCTTTATATCCTAGCTTGCTCTACATATGGAAGCAAGGAGAACCTATAGAGAAAGCCAAAAAACTATTTGAAATACCAAAGAATTTATATACGTGTATCAGCCAGTAAGCTTTTACCGATAATATTTCTTCATCTTTAATATTTATATCTGCAAATAAGGCTTTTTATAATTACGATCATTATATTTTAGATACTAAAGATGAGAGCTTAAAATTACAAAAAATAAATATGCCATCAGATGCAATACCTGAAGGTTCTTTTAAAGAATATGTATTTTGGCTACTGCGTTCCGATTGGCAATTTAAAGATAGTAATATAAAGCAGGTTCACTTATTGCCATACACTACGCTGATCTTCTAAACGAAGATAGCGATAAAGCTAGCTTAAAAATATTATTTACCTCAACAGAGAGGGAAGTATTGTATTTTGTAAGAATGACTAAAGATACGATATTTTTAACTAGCTATGAGAATGTTATTTTCAAAAGTAGTAACATTTACATTAGAAAATCATGAATGGACAAAACCGGTAACTTTACTGTCTTATGAAAATACAATTTTTGGTATGTTGTCTGATGATGAGGAAGAAGATGCATTAATTACTATAGAACATTCTATAGTTCCTCCCACTATCTGTTTATGGAATAAAACTCATGAATTAAAAGTTATTAGAAAGCCTTTATATCCGTTTGATAGCAAAAATTATGTTGTAGATCAAAAGGAAGCTACAAGCTCGGATGAAATACCATATTTTATTGTCTATAAAAAAGGTACAAAGATTGTAAAAATCCAACATTACTTGAAGCATACAGCGGTTTTCAAGTAATCAACTCTCCATATTTCTCGCGCATGGAAAATGAAGTATGGGTTAAACATTGTGGGGTTAGTGTTCTTACTAATATTAGAGGTGGCGGAGAGTTTGGTCCTGAGTGGCATAAGGCAACTCAAGGAATAAAACGTCAAACCGGTTTGAATGATTTTATTGCAGTAGCAGAGGATTTAATAAAGCAAAATATTACTAGCCCTGAGTATTTAGGAATTAAAGGAGGAAGTAACGGCGGATTGCTAGTAAGTGTTGCAATGACACAGCGTCCTGATTTATTTGGAGCTATAGCATGTGAAGTGCCGATACTTGATACGATACGATATAAAGAATTCGGAACAGGACATTCATGGGGTACAGAATATGGTGATCCAAAGTAGAAGATTTAGTACATATCAAAAAATATGCATCGCTAGAGAATTTATCTTTAACGCAAAAATACCAGGCTGTGTTAATTACAGATTCAGTATTAGAGCAGCGTGTATACCCATGACATGGAAGAATTGTTGAGTATGTGCTTGAGAAAGACCCAAATACTAAAACTTACCTTCTAGGAAGTGTAGATAGTGGGCATGGTAGTGGTAGTGATTTTTAAAAGATAGTGCCAATTATTTGATCAATATTTATACATTTTTTGCAAATGCTTTGAAATTAAAAATTAATTAAATTTAATACTAGGTCAATATGTGTTACTTATTATACTACTGGATAGTTTTAAAAAACCGTCGATGTCATTCCTGCGAAGACACATGGGTGTCAACTTAAGGCAAAGGTTACCCCCGTGGCTTGACCACAGGATCCATATAATTTTAGTATTTTTACTGGATCCCGCAATCAAGTCGGCATTGTTGCATGGATCGGAAAACCTACTCGATGTCATTCCCGCGTAGGTGGGAATCCAGAAAAATAACTTCAATATTGCTACAGAAGTTACATACTTGATAAAATCACCATACAAACACTTGTTTTTATATGCTTGACTGGATTTCCGCTTCGCAGGAATGACATAATGTAGATATAATATAAATTCAAGAAAACAATTTTCCAATTCCGCTACGTAATAGATTTTTAGGATTCATTTTACTGGCTTTTTTCATTATCTCGCTTATTTGTTTATATTGCTTTAGCAAAATATTTACCTTTTGTACCGTAGTTCCTGCTCCAACAGCTATACGTTTCCTACGTGAAGCATTAATTATATCAGGATTTTTACGTTCTTTTGGCGTCATAGATAAAATAATTGCTTCTTGATGTTCAATTATTTTACTATTTAATTTTGCTGGATTTATTTGATCCATAATTTTACCGCTACCCGGTAACATACTAAGTATACTTCCAAAACCTCCCATTTTTTTTATACTTCTCATTTGCTGAAGATAATCATTTAAATCAAACTTACCCTTTTTTAATTTAGCTGCCGTTTTTTCGGCTTCTTCTCTATCAACAATACTAGCTGCTTTTTCAACAAAAGAGATAATATCACCCATATCCAGTATTCGAGAAGCTAAACGTTCAGCATCGAATTCTTCTAAATCAATTAGGTTTTCACCGCTACTTAAAAATTTAATCGGCTTTTTAGTAATATATTTTACACTGAGTGCTGCACCACCCTTGGAATCGCCGTCAATTCTAGATAAAATTAATCCTGAAATTGCTAACTTTTCATTAAAACTACTTGCCGTAACTACTGCATCCTGCCCTGTCATACTGTCGATTACTAACAAAGTTTCTGTAGGCTCCACTATCTTTTTTATTGCAAGCGCTTCCTCCATCATCGCTTTATCAATTTGTGTACGACCTGCCGTATCATAAATTATGACATCATAAGCAGAAATTTTAGCCTCGGCAATAGCTCTTTTGACAATATCGAGGGGTTTCTCACCTTGCACAATAGGTAATGAATTAATCTGTACTGAGTTTGCAAGTATAGCGAGTTGCTCTTGTGCAGCCGGTCTGTAAGTATCCAAAGAAACAAGTAAAACTTTCTTATTTTGATTTCTAAGCCGTAAAGCAAGCTTACTACTCGCCGTAGTTTTACCACTCCCTTGCAGCCCTACCATTAGGAAATTTACGGGCGGCTTTGAATTTAAATTTAGCTTTGTCTCACTTTTACTTGAAGCTAAGAGATTGATCATCTCTTCATGGATAATTTTAATTATCATCTGTCCAGGTGAAACAGACTTAATAACCTCCTGCCCTAAAGCTTTCTGTTTAACTTCCGCTATAAAATCTTTTATCACCGGTAATGCAACATCTGACTCTAAAAGAGCCACTCTTATATCCCGCATAGCAGCATCTATTTGGGCTTCCGTCAAAATGCCTGAGCTAACTAGCTTATCAAAAATCTTCGTTAAATTTTGTGTTAAAGTTTTAAACATACAAATAATTTAATTTATAAAGTTCCTAAAACCTAATATATACTACGAGTAAATTAACAATAGTCAAAATAAAACATAAATTAAATTTATATTCTAGAGGGAAGCCGCTTTCTATCTTGAATATCTATTAACTATTTTTTAAAAAAAGGAGTATCTCAATATATTTTGTTGTTTTATGGATAACATAGAAAGGAACGTAGTGATATCGTGTTAATTACTCGAAAACTCATTCACCACTAATATATAACTTGTTTTTAAGTCCAAATCATAATCAATGGTATTATATATTAACTTTTTTATGTTGGTAAATTTTTGCAGTAAATATGAAGGGTGTCTATTTGATAGTTTATTAAAAATCTTATTTTCCAAATCTAGAAGTTCAATATTAACGTTGGCAGATTTTTTAAGGATTCTATTCATTAATAATAATAAATTATCAATAAAATCTAGCCATAATTCTCGGTCTTTAGTAGTAAAGCGATTAATAAAATCTAACGTTTTGTTATCTGCTATCGATTGAATAAACTCGGAATATAATTCGTTTTTAGTATGATGGATAGATGCTCTAACATTAATTTTAAAACATCTTGATCTAATGGTAGAAATAATACTTGCAGCTCTTGAAGTAATTAAAAAAATGTAACTATTCTTTGGTGCATCTTCAAGAATTTTTAAGCATGAATTCGCTGCATTCAAATTCATAAGCTCTGCTGCATAAATTATTGCAACTTTATAACCTGAAATTGCAGAAGTTTTACTTAAGAAGTCTTGTAATTTTCTTATTTGTTCAATAGAAATATTTTTAGCATTAGATGTAGCTGAAGTTTCCCTAGCGATGAAATGATAATCAGGATTGTTGTCAAGAGGAATGCTATTCTTAAAAAGCTTAATATATATAAACTCTTCTAAATCTTTTAAAGCTTGCTCTATATTTTCGGCTTCGATAAGCCAACTATTGTATAGCGTATTATGTTTTAAGTTAAACTCTAGGCGTTCAATTATCAATGGTTGTAATATCATTATGAATTGTACTTAAGAAGTATTCTATATCATTCCGGCTTTTGCAGAGCATTATTGCATGAGCTGGTTTTTCTAGTGTCACCCCGCAAGCGTGTAACGGGGTTCAGAAATTATTAGTACTGTAAATACGTTACTTCTTTTAATTACAAGCTTCTTTCATTTTTCTTCCGGCTCTAAAAGTAGGTTGATTGTAAGCATCTATTTTCATTTTTGCTCCGGTTTTTGGGTTACGACCCTCACGTGCTTTTCTATGATGTATTTCAAATGAACCGAAACCTGTTATATTAATATTATGGTGGTTCTTTATAGCACTAATCACACTATCAAGAACTAAATTAAGTGCTTTCTCGGCTTCAGCTTTTGTTAATGTTTTATGTGAAGCATGTTTATGATTATGAGCATGGTCGGTCATAAATGCTATAAATTCGGTTTTATTCATTTTTTTTGGTTCTTTTGTGTTATGTGTACTCATAATAAAATCAATTCTCCTTTAATAGGTTAATATGTATTGATGTTTTTTTATAAAACAATATATACAACTGGCAATAATATACATCAATATATTTTTTATGTGTGTTAATTATAACAAACTACCCACATACTGCAAATGCCAGTTATTTACAAAATTTAAAATATATACGTTATTATATTAATTTATAGAAAAATGTAGCCATTTTACATCAGTTATACTGTTAAAACTATCTTAATCAAGTAATTAAAGTGAAAATTTATCGTTAAAACCATAATTTATTGTCAGTAGTAAATTACAAAAACTAATTTTCTACTCTATAAAAAATTATAAGTTTTTTAATAAAAAACAATATATACTTAATTTACATAAAAAGTGGAAACCGTCTTTCACCTTTTATATAGAATATTTCTAACCGAATAGCAGATTATGTAATAATTCACTATGCACATTAATTTAGAATAAAATTTTTAATCCAATGTTATTGTCTAAAATTTGTATTAAACGTCCTGTCTTTGCTACAGTTTTGAATTTGGTTATCGTAGCTCTTGGAGCAATGTTTTTTACCAAACTACAAATTAGAGGTACTCCGGATATTTCAGTTCCTATTATAAATGTCGAAGCTCATTATGCAGGTGCCGATGCCTTATATATGGAGCAAGCAATAACGACACGTATAGAAAAAGCTTTAAAGACGGTTAAAAATTTAGATTATATAACTTCTCAAAGTTCTACCGGCACAAGTAGTATTACTTTATCGTTTCTATTATCTACTGATATTGAAGTAGCACTAAACGATGTCCGCGCCAAAATATCGGATATCACTTATATGTTCCCGCAAGATATGAAAGCCCCGTCAGTTACAAAACTTGATGCCGATAGTTTCCCAAGCCTCTTCATAAGCATTGAAAGTGATCAATATAGCAATTTAGAATTAACAAAGATCGTCGAAGATAATCTACAAACACCGTTAGATAAACTTGAAAGCGTAGGACAGTCACAAATTTACGGCGGTCGGGAATATATAATAAGAATAGAACCCGATTCTAAAAAATTATATCAACATAAAATTTCTTTATTGGAGATTGAATCTGCAATAAAAGAGCAAAACAAAGATTATCCCGCAGGTACGATTAAAACAAAAAGCAATAATTTTATAGTAACTCTTGCAGGTTCTTTATCTACACCGGAAGAATTCGGTAATATTATTCTAAAAGTACAAAACGGAGGTATCATAAAATTACGAGATATAGCAAAAATATCTTTAACTTCTCCCGATGAGGACATAATTTTTAGATATAACGGCAAAAGCGCTATTGCCCTTGGTCTTATAAAAGAATCAAAAGCTAACGTCATAGATTTATCATATGAAGTAACTAAAGCACTAGAAAGAATTAAAGAATCCATGCCCACAGGAATAAGCATGGGTATCGCATATGATGCAGCAACACCTGTAAAAGCATCAATTTATGCAGTATTTCAAACAATTTTTGAAGCTTTAATATTAGTAGTTTTAGTCACTTATTTATTTCTTGCTTCTGCTAAAATTACCTTAATTCCATTTGTAACGATTCCGGTATCGTTGATCGGTACTTTTAGCGTAATGTATGTTTTTGGATTTTCTATTAATATATTTACGCTCCTTGCTATGATACTTGCTATAGGTTTAGTGGTCGATGATGCGATAGTTATGCTTGAAAACATTTTTAGATATAATGAAATGGGGCATAAACCCATGGAAGCGGCTATGCTTGCTTCTAAAGAAATCGGCTTTGCAATCATTGCTATGACTATTACGCTTGCTGCCGTATTTTTACCCGTGGGTTTTATAGAGGGTTTTATCGGGAAATTATTTATTGAATTTGCTTGGACTTTAGCATTTTGTGTTTTGTTCTCAGGATTTGTTGCTTTAACTTTAACTCCTATGATGTCAAGTCGTATGGTTACAAAACATAATACGGACTTACCGAAATTCTTAGTAAAGTTTAACGACATTCTACAATTTATTCAAAATAAATATATTTACTATCTAAAGCTAACTTTTGACAATCAAAAGAAATTTGTCATCATTATTGCATCATCATTTATAGTGCTGATTATTAGTTTTAAATTTACTCAAAAAATTTTCGTACCCCAAGAAGATGATGGATTCTTACAAGTTTCTCTTAAAGGTCCTGAAGGTTCTAATTTAGAATCTTCTACTAAAGTAGTGAAAGAAGCCGAAAAAATCCTTGCTAATTATAAAGATATATTAGGTTATCTGATGGTAATAGGTGCAGGCAGTAGCGATAACGTTTTTGGATTCATTCCTCTAAAAAATTGGGGTGAGCGTTCTTGTTCCCAAGAAACTATTAAGAATATGTTAAATAAGCAGTTTTCTGAAATACCGGGCATGTCGATTTACGCTATGGATCCACGTTCAATGGTTAGCGGGAATGCAAGTAGCCCTATCGAGTTTACTATTCAAACGAACCTTGAATATGATGATCTAGATAAAATATCACAACAATTTATTGATATAATGAAAACAAATCCTATTTTCTTAAATGTTAATAGAAATTTACAATCGGCAATGCCGACTATAAGTATAGAAGTCAATCGTGATAAGGCTTATTTATACGGAATGGATTTGGCAAATATAGGCAAAACGGTACAATATTTACTTGCAGGTCACCAAATTGGGCATTTTAGAATGAGTAATGATTTATATGACGTTATATTACAATTTAATCAAAAAGATCGAAAAGATATTAGCGATTTTAGTAAAATTTTAATCAGAGCAAAAAATAATAATATGTTACCGCTTGAATCGATAGCCAATATTACGGAAAAAATATCAGTAAAATCATATAGTCATTATAATAATTCAAAATCCGTTACTATTTCTTCTGATCTTGCTCCTAACAGGAAAATTGATGATGCAATTAATGAAATCAATAAAATAGCCGTTAAGTTACTTAATCCTAGTAATACTATAATTGAATATATAGGAGAAATTAAACAAATGAGAGAGGCAGACAGTAATATGCTTATAACATTTGTGTTTGCTCTTATATTTATCTATTTAGTGCTTGCAGCTCAATTTGAAAGCTTTACTGACCCTTTATTAATATTACTCGCCGTACCTTTCTCAATAACCGGTGGTGTACTTGCTCTCTGGCTTGCCGGTAATAGCCTTAATATGTATAGTAATATAGGACTTATTACTTTAATTGGATTAATTACTAAGAATTCTATTATGATAGTAGAATTTGCTAATCAGCTAAGAGCAAAAGGAGTAAAGGTTCAAGAAGCTATAATAGAATCCTCAAAACTTCGCTTGCGTCCAATTCTTATGACTACTCTTGCTGCCGTAGTCGGAGCTTTACCTCTAGTTTTTGCAGACGGGGCCAGTGCTGCTGCTCGTAATTCTATAGGTGTTGTAATAGTTGGAGGATTAAGCATCGGTACTATATTTACAATTTTTGTTATACCTGTAATATATCACACTTTTAAGAAGGATTAATAAATTATAGAATAATAAAATTTAGTAGACATATAGCTCAAAATGAGGAATTATTATTTGACGTTAGTTTTGTTGCATGGCTTGGAAAACGCATATAGTGTCATCCCGGAGGCCTCGCCACGGGATCCAAAAATGTAGCCCATAATACTAGTGTAATTTTAGTATTTTAACTGGATCCCGCTATCAAGTTGTGGGATGACAGAGGTATGAGCCACACAACAAGGTCTTTTACGTTTAACTAAAAGGAGCTTCAATATGTTAATAAATTCTAATAATCCACTGATTACTACTGTACATTTATTATCTTCTATAGGTGCTATAAATTGGGGCTTAGTCGGATTATTTAATTTTAATTTAGTCACACTTTTATTTGGCTCATTTCCAATTATTGTTACAATACTTTATATAATTATAGGCTTTTGTGGTGTATATTCTTTCCTTTGTTTAGGTAAGCTATTTTGTAAATCCGGAATAGAAAAGGCGAAGTAACTCTACCTTTTCGTCATTGCAAGCAGCCGTAGGCTGCGTGGCAATCTCATGAAATCATAACAAACTCCTGAGATTGCTTCGTCCATTGCTATGCAATTTCCTCGCAATGACTACCTAACAACCTCACTTGTGCTATAGCAGTTATTGCTGCTGTTTCAGCACGTAATATATTACTTCCTAAACTTATAGATTTTGTATTCTTATATGAGGCAAGAAGTTCCAGCTCAGCATTAGTAAAGCCTCCCTCCGGTCCTACAATAATAGTTATATCACTATTACTAAGTGATGATGAAATTCGTAATATAGAATTTTCTTCTTTTTCATGTTCATTAGCATATAACATCAAATTATTATTCTTTTTTAGGTAATCTTGTATTGTGATAGCTTTTTCAATTATCGGGGGAGTAAGACGTTCTGATTGCTCTGTTGCCTCAATAACACATTTCGTTAAACGTTCGATATTTACCGATCTAAATTGACACCACCTAGTAATTAACGGAATAATTTTAGTTATACCGAGTTGCTTAGCCATATTTATTGCAAGCATTAATTTATCTTGCTTTATTATAGCAACAGCAAGAGTTAACGTAGATTCTGTATAAGGCTTTTTTAACTGTTCTTTCAGTCTAACCGATAGGTTATTTTTACCTATATCGTTAATTTGTGCTAGAAATTCTCCATCCGTACCGTTAAAGAGACGTAAGCAATCATTTACTTTAAGACGTAGCACCGTTTTGACATAATGAACATGATGATCACGTGCTAATTCTATCTTGCTATTTTCAGCTAAACGACTATTAATATAAATACGGTTATATTTCATATATTGTAGTACTATGGACGATAAAAAAGATAATAAACATCTTTCCAAACCAGCTTATAGAGAGGAATGTACAGGAGACACGGAACGCAGCACTACAGCGTATATGGACATACGTGAGGATTTGATGAGTACCGGATCGATGTCTAAATTACCTCTAGAAGTGAAGTTTGTAAAGATATCTAATAGTATATCAGAAAAAGAAAATTTACCAAAAGAAAAAGAAATTGGCGGTGTTAAAGGTCTAGAACCGACAAGATACGGGGACTGGCAGCATAAAGGTAAAGTCACAGATTTCTAATGCCTTGTCTTCAACACACTAAAATTTTACCCTATAAACCGCAAGAATTGTTTGATTTGGTCTGGGATGTAAAATCTTATCCTAAATTCTTGCCTTGGTGTTCTGCTTCTAGAATTATTTCAGAAAATAATCAAGAGGTTATTGCTGAATTAGTAATTCAGTTAAAAGGCTTTTCAGAAAAATATAACTCACGAGTTACAAGCGAAATAACAGATGATGGAATATATTTGATTAATACGGTAGCTATTTCAGGACCTTTTGAATATTTAAAAAGTACTTGGCACTTTGTTCCATGCACGGCAGGAACTGCATTAAAATTCTTTATTGATTTTAAAATGAAATCCGTAATACTGGATAAATTAATCGACACTTATTTTACCAAAGCAACCGAAAAAATGATTATAGCTTTCGAAAGGAGAGCTAAAGAGGTTATAAAATAAATAAAGAGTAAGGTTATAGATCTATAACCTTACTCTTGAGAAAGTTTTGTATTTAGTTACTAGGCAATATCAGATATATATCCTCCATCTCCCTCATCTCCTAAGATTTGAGTGTGATCATCATTATTATAATCAAGGCTATAAAACTGCTCTTCTTGTTCTTCACTAGTGGAAGTATGATAATTAAATAATTCTTCATAAGCTTCATTTATTTCAGCATATTTCTGTATTTCTTTTGAAAGTTCTACTACTTTATTTTGCATAGCTTTTTCTGTACCATGCCATAACTTACTTGTCAAATTTGGCTTGTATGCTGCTAATTGCTTATTTTTGTAACTTTCTCTCTTTGCAACAGTTCCTAAACTTAAAGCTTTTTCAATATCTTCACTTGAATAGCCATTTTGTATTAGCTGCTGAATAATACAAGCATGTAAAGGAAGAATACTAGTATCTAGAACTAATTTATTTGTATATTGTCCTTTCACGCCAGGTATTGCCTGATATAACGCACGATCTGTTGACTCTACTATTTCATAGCCACCATTATGTTTGTAACCAACGCCGTCTTCCGTTAAACTTAAGGTTGGTACGCGAGTTATTGCATTAGATATTATCTTAGCGTTTGTTCCTTCAATATATTTACCGGTAAATTTATCTATACCGTTTTTATCTATAGCAGTACCGTATACAAAACTTCCTAACCCCGAAGTAGCCAAATACTCTTCAACTTTAGTTGCTTCATGAGCTTGAGTAAAAAGCTTTATTTGTTCATTACTCTCCATAATGCCTTTTGCCCCATAACTAGTACCAAAAACACCCCATGTTATTAAAGGTATTTTGTTTAACCAACTACTAAATGAAAACAAACTACTTACTCCTACAAAAAAGCTTCCTGATGCTAATTTTGTATAGAAACTATAATCTGCTTTTGCTTTTTCTATTAAAGATAAGTAAGTGATCGGTTTATTACTTCTGAATAAGTTTTGTATTAATAATGTCAACATAGTCTATCTCCTAATTTAAGTTACCATATTTCATGGTTGTAAATGCACTATATGACAAAAGTAATCAAATATCAATCCTTGATTTAATAATAGATTAATATTTGACTTGACATTTTTTAGAAAAAATCATATTTTATGGTAATTTTGATCAAAAAGAGGTAGATATGCCTACGTACAAAAATTCTAAACATATTAGCACTAAAAAGCTTGCTTATATAGGTTTAGACCTCGCATATAAAACAGATGATTTAAATATTTATAAGCTAAAAGCATCAAAGGTCCATGAACAATTAACAGATAGCGGCTGGGCAATACTGACTGCTTCATGTGATAATATCAACACTGCTAAATATGCTTATAAAGCCGTCGCATTTATAAATAAAGACACTAAAGAAGTTCATATTGCTAGTGCCGGCACAAAATTCAATATATATGATTTATTAGACGACTTGCTTATCGCACTGCACTACTTACCTACTAAACTAACTCCAATTCAGGATTTTGTTAATGAAATAATTAACAAATTAGGTGGCTTAAGTAAAGCCACAGAATATAGTTTTAATACTAGCGGTCATTCACTTGGAGCAATAATTGCAGATTTAACCTTAGTAGAAATACATTCTCGCAACCTACATTTTAATAAATCTACAACTTTTGACAGCCCTGGCTCAAAACCGATAATTGAAAGAGGCATAGAAAAAAATTTATTTACCGGAAAAGTAACAACTCCAATAAAAGAGCTAGCTACCCATTCTAAGATATATAATGCAAAACATAATCTTATTAATATTACTAATAAGCATTTTGGACAAACAACAATGGTACTTCCTGGTAAAAACACAACACTATCACAATCAGAAGAAAGGGCATCATATTTATATAATTTTGCCAAACAAAAAGTTACAAAATATCTAGGAATTAATGGAATAGTTGAAGGCTTTGAAGAAATCATAGCCGGAATCAGTAAACATGGACTTGTTAATTTTTCTGATTTGAAACAGAATATTACTTTAACCATAGATGATTGGGAAGCAGTAACACCAAAATATGCTAAAAATACTCTAAATTTAAAAAATAATTTATATAATCAAATAGTTGAAACTGAAACCGGAGCTAATTTAGTTGGGATGTATAATAATTTTCAAAGCTGCAGTCAAGAATATGCTCAGGAAGTCCAAACAACAGGAGATATAAGTAATTATCATCTATATCCTCTAATATGTTAAATAAAAAAATAAATTTATAGGCAGAAATCACCTTTCGCCTTTCATATTCATTATTTCTTATTTAGAGCAACTAAATAGATTTCCGTAGATTCACTGCGGCTGGATGAAGGTTTAAAATGTTTCACTGTTTTAAATTCACGCTTTACTTTATGTAATAATTCATTTTCTGCACCGCCACGAAAAATTTTAGCAATAAAATGACCGGAGGGTTTTAGTACTTTTAAAGCAAATTCAAAAGCTTGCTCACATAAAAGTAAGGTTCTTATATGGTCTGTAGCTTTATGACCTATGGTATTTGATGCCATATCACTCATTACTATATCAGCTCTACCGTCTAAAGCCTGAATAATTAATTCTTCCGTGTCTGCTTCAAAAAAGTCCTTTTGAACAAATTCAACTCCAGCAACATGTTTAATTTCTAACACATCGATAGAGATGATTTTATTATTTAGGTTATTATCCGAAGCTTTAATCAGCTTAGAAGCTACTTGACTCCATCCCCCAGGAGCTGCTCCTAGATCAACAATTTTCATGTTAGGAGTAAAAAGTTTAAATTTTTCATGAATTTCAAGTAGTTTATATGCAGCTCTTGACCTAAAGCCGTCTATACGTGCTTTTGCAACATACGGATCGTTTAATTGGCGTCTCAGCCAATTACTAGAAGAGATGGTGCGTTTTTTAGAAGTCTTAACTCTAACGAATTTATTTCTATAACCTCTTAAATTATTTGTCATAAAATCTTTTATACTTATAAATAAATGAAGAATAAGTAAACGAAGTTTAATCTGGAAAAGAGCAAGGAATCCATAAGACGAGGCACGAAAGCCATTAATAATACTTGAGTACCACAGTACTTATAGCCAATTTTTCAAATTAAACGAGTATGCTCTTTTGCTATTTTATCTAATACAGAATTAACAAAACCAATTTCATGCTCATTTAACATATCATTTGCTATGTCCGTATATTCGTTGATTACTACTTTAGCAGGCGTAGTAGGGCAAAATAATAGCTCACATATACTAACACGCAATAAAGCTCGGAGTAAGATTGGCATATGTGCAGGATCTTTATCATTTGTTAAATGATTGTCAATAATTTCGTCTAGTTTATGAATATTTTCAAATACTGACTTTACCAGCATTTTAAAATGACTTATACTTAATGATATTTTTAAATTCTCAGGTAAATCTGTTATAGAATTATTATTTTGATAAAAAGAAAGTACATTTTGCATGATATCATCCATATCGTCGTTATTTTGCAATATGTTTTGATAAATAGC
The DNA here is from genome assembly GCA_913698485.1 of Proechinophthirus fluctus. Taxonomy (NCBI): domain Eukaryota; kingdom Metazoa; phylum Arthropoda; class Insecta; order Psocodea; family Echinophthiriidae; genus Proechinophthirus; species Proechinophthirus fluctus. Next base: position 75,989 of record CAJYCX010000005.1, read on the forward strand.
TTGCACTGCTGCAATACGTGCAATCGACTTTTTATTAATTTTATTTGAACTCATAGAGAAAAGAAATTTAAAATTTAATTTTCGTCAATGCGTAATGTGATATGGCGTGATGTCATTCCCGTGAAAGCGGGAATCCAGTAATTCAAAAACATAAATACTATTAGTTTTTAAAACTAATACATTTGGATTACTTCATTTTTTTTCTGTGGATTCCCGCTTTCGCGGGAATGACATCGGAAACCAAGTAACAACGTCCACTCACAACGACGAAATGATATCTATAACCTTACAATGTATACCTTAAAATAATTTATTAGTAAACTTATAAAATTTTTATGCTCTCTATAATAGGATTTATTATAACAATTAGTATCTTGGTATTGATCCATGAATTGGGGCATTATTGTATTGCTAGATATTTTAATGTAAAAGTTGAGGAGTTCTCGATAGGTTTCGGTAAAGCGCTAATAGGCATTACCGATAAAAAAGGAGTTAGGTGGAAGATTTGCCTTATACCGCTTGGCGGTTATGTCAAGATTTACGGCTATGATCGCAGGCTTATGGATAAGACTAAAGAAGTTAACGAAAAAGTAGCTTTTGATGCTAAATCTTGTTTAGAACGTTTTTTAATCGTTGCAGCAGGTCCGTTAATTAATTATTTACTTGCCATAATAATATTTGCAGGTTTTTATTGTTACTTTGGAAAAACAGAGATTCCTCCTATAATAGGTAATATAGTAGCTTCATCACCGGCAGAGAGAGCAGACTTAAGAGCAGGAGATAAAATTGTTAAGGTTAACGATAAATCTGTTAAAGATTTCGGGGACGTGCAAAGAGAGATATTAATTAACGGTTTTAGCTCTTCTACTTTAACTATAGAAAGAAAAAGTAAGGAATTTATCGTTAATATAATGCCTCAAGAAATAATTATATCACCTCCCGAAGAAAAGCAAGTTAAGAAAACTCTTCGCATCGGTATTATAGCTAAAAATGAACCTATTCATACTAAAATAGGAATTTTAGGAGGATTATGGGAAGCTATTAATACTACTATAGATATGTCTGCTTTAACTCTAAACGCAATATCGCAAATGATTGTAGGAAAACGTTCATTCGATGAGATAGGAGGGCCGATAGCTATTGCTAAAGAGTCAGGCAAATCTATAGCTGGTGGAACCCAAATGTATCTGTTATTTATAGCAATGCTTTCCGTTAATTTAGGGTTACTTAACTTACTACCTATACCGGTGCTTGACGGCGGACATTTAGTATTTATATTATATGAAGCAATTACAGGTAAATTACCGCATCCTAAGACTAAAAATATTTTGTTACAATTAGGAGCAATAATCATAATTTTTCTTATTATAATTGCTGTTTCCAACGATATACAAAATTTGTTTTCCTAAATTTATAGATTTGCTTGCTCTCGTTTATATTATCTACTATAGTGGAGCACATTAATTATGTTTGAATGCATTAGTTAGGAGAACTTTATATTATTCTTAGCTAAAAGCGAAAATCCAATTCTTTGTCGTACCGCGACTTGAACGCGGTATCTAATTTATTATTTTTACCGTGGTCAAGCCACGGGGGATGACATTGGGTTTAAACACAGAAATTTAAATTAAATCTTAAAGAAGGTTTTAGGTGACAATCAGATCAATTAGTAAGTTAACAATTTTATTATTAACGATTTTTTATTATCATATTTCATTAGCTGACTCTGTAATTCGTAAAATAACTATCGAAGGTAATCATAGGGTTGAGCGTTCTACTATTGAGAGCTATTTAAAGCTTAAGGTAGGAGAAACCTATAATAATTCTAAAGAAGATGAGGTAATAAAACGTTTATATGCCACCTCACTTTTTAGAAATATAAATATGCATATAACAAATGATGGTAATTTAATAGTTAACGTTACTGAAACGCCTTTTATAAGTAGTATAGTATTTAGCGGTAATTCTAAAATCAAAACTAATATGCTCGCTAAAGAAATTTACACAATGTCGGGTGAATCTCTTAGCCAAGCTAAAATTGAATTAGATGTAAAGAAAATATTAGAAATTTATAAACGTAGCGGACGTTTTGCTACTACGGTAACACCTAAAATCGAAAATTTAGAAAACAACAGAGTTAAGGTTATTTTTGATATAGCAGAAGGACCAAAAACCGGTATTAACTATATTTATTTTAGCGGTAATGAAAATTATAGTGATTCAGAACTTAAATCTATTGTTTTAACTAAAGAATCTCGTTGGTTTCGTTTTTTAGAAAGTAACGATACTTATGATCCTGATAGAATGGAGTATGATAAAGAATTACTGCGAGAGTTTTATCAATCTGTAGGCTTTGCAGATTTTAGAGTAATTTCGGCATCAGCAGAACTCAATAATACTAAAGAATATTTCACCATTACCTATTCCATTGAAGAGGGAGAAAAATATAGCTTCGGTAATATTACAATAGACAATAAATTAACTAATATAGATATAACATCACTTAATAAAATTGTTAATATTAAGCAAGGCAAGGTTTTCAATATGAAAAAGGTTAATGATATAGCTGAAAAAATCGGAGAATATTTTACAGCGAACGGTTACCCTACGGTAAATGTTTATCCGGATATAATGAAAAATGCTAATCATACTGCAGATATTAAATTTATTATTGAAAAAGCTGATAAGGTTTATATTAATAAAATTAATATTATTAATAACCTTAAAACCGAAGACCCTGTTATAAGAAGAGAATTTAAAATAGAAGAAGGTGATATAATTAATCGTTCATATATTGAAAAAGGTGAGCGTAATCTTAGAAATTTAGATTATTTTGAGAAAGTAGCAATTAGCTTAGCTCCGACTAAAGCTAAAGATAAATATGATGTTAACGTTGAAGTTGATGAAAAATCTACTTCCTCTATAGGTTTTGATTTAGGATATAATACTGCCGGCGGTTTATTCGGACGTTTCTCTTTCTTAGAGCGTAATTTAGTCGGTACCGGGAAACTGCTTAATGCCGGTGTGCAAGTAAGTAAAAACACTACAAGCTATTACGGTGGTATTACCGCACCGCACTTTTTAGATCGTGATTTATCACTTGGCGTAAACATGTTTAGAAACTATACCGGACGCGGTGCTAGTGTATTAAATACAACTGATCAAAGCTATAAGTTACACTCTATAGGAGTCAAAACTTCTCTTGGTTATGAAATTAAAGAGGATTTAGGTCACGAAATAGATTATTTAATCAAACGTGATATTTTAAGTGCTCCAGCTCCATCAAGCTCAATATTCTTAAAGGAGCAAATGGGAAGATTCATTACTTCTGCTATAGGACATACTATTACTTATGATCAAACCGATAATAAAATTGTTCCAAAGAACGGTTATTTAGTAAGCGGCGCACAAGAATTTGCCGGCGTTGGAGGTGATAACAAATATATAAAGCATGAAGTTGACGGTAAATATTATAAATCTTTCATACATAACAAGCTTACTTTAAAATTATCTGCTTCTGGAGGCAATATTGCAGGGCTTGGAGGAAAAATTATTAGAATTTCCGATCGCTTTAATTTAGGTGATTATAGTTTAAGAGGCTTTGCAAGCGGTGGTGTAGGACCTCGTGAAAAGGTCACTAACGAAGGACTTGGTGGTGAGCGATATTACACATTCTCAACAGAGCTTAATTTCCCAACACCTATACCTGAGGAATTTAATTTAACCAGTACAGTCTTTATGGATTTAGGAAGCGTTTGGGGAGTAGGCCTAAATAAGAAACAATATCAAACTCCAAACGGTTTTTATAACGATAAATCTCTTAGAGCTTCCATTGGTTTCGGCTTTATTTGGGTAACACGTTTTGCACCAATCAGAATGGATTGGGGTTTCCCGGTTAAGAAGAAGAAATATGACGATACGCAGCATTTCCATTTAAGATTTTCGACGCATTTATAAAGATATCTCATTTTCACCCCGTGGCTTGACCACGGGGTCCAATTAAGGATGCTATTCTTTTAGCATTTTAAAATTTTTTATTGGATTGCCACGCTCCTTGTCAGTCGTCGCTCGCAATGACGAAACATGTCTCGTAGGAATCCATATCTCAGCATAATATAATCATATTTCAGCCGATGTAGCTCAGCTGGTAGAGCAGCGCATTCGTAATGCGTAGGTCTGGGGTTCAAATCCCCACATTGGCACCATCTTCTAAATAAAACTATAGCCCTATTTGTGATAGGTGTGGTAGAACCTGATATACTAATAATGTGTAGAAAAACGCATTCGTGTCATACCGTGGTTTGACCACGATATCCAAAAAAATAACTTAAAATACTAATCATTTATTATCACCTTCAATTCAAGTGGTCAAAAAGTCCAGCATCTAAAGAACCTAAAACGGTTTTAAAAAATGCTTATGACATAAGTAATGATACTGAAAAACTTATTGCTGTTGATATAAAAAATGACCAGTTTGTAATATTTGATAATACAAGTGGTAATGTAGCTCATGTAAGGACATATCAAGAAATAGAGAGAGATGCTGTTTTAAAAAATAACCTAATCACAACAAAAATATGCAAATAAGGTAATAAAAACTTTAATGAAACCTCGAAGCGGTATAAATTACTAGAATAACAAAATGAAATAAACAATGACAGATAAATTATGGTATGCAAAAATAAATGAAGAAGATGCATATATCAGAAAAACACTTCAAGAATATATAGATTTATATTTCTTTAATTCTGTAGAATTTAAAGCAGTAGAAGATATAACCTTAGAAAATTTAGGTGAATTTTTAGAAGTAATGTTAAACAATATCATTTTCATTTAAGCGAATTATATGATACTGGAGAAATATTAGAAGAATATTTCGATTATGTTTTTATGGATGATGAAAAATATATACATTATCCTAAATATTCTAAAGAGGGTAGATGTAATTTAGGTTGGTGATTGATAGTAACTTATATACAAATGTGTAATCCAAGACTATTTCCAGAAGATGTCCCGCATTTAATAGCATTTTTACACGCTAAAGATGGAGAAGTGACAAAGGTTCAAGAAAAGCTAAATACCTACCTTGCCCAATTTGATTTAATGAAAAGACAAGATGAAGATTACAGATGCTGGGAAGCAATCACGCAAGAACGTCAGCAAGCTATAGCAGAAAATAAACCTTTACCAATAAGACCTATGAGTATTGAACTATCAAAATGCTTGAAAGAGTGAAGTGGGAAACTTTTTTAAGACCATCATAGAGCTAGCGAAAGCATCGGGAGTACAGCTGGCGAAGATGATAGCGATAGAGAAAGTAATGGAACTTGCAGTAAATGCTGTAAATAACAACGCACTATCTGGTTTAGGGTAGAAGATAGAGAATAAAATAGCGGGGAGCGTTACTCCAACTTTAAATTCTAATAACAGGATATTGCTAAGTGTTTACAATCGTTTAGAGCAGGACGGTAACAAGAGAATATGACGCCATTCGTGATTCCCTGAGCCAATAAATATAGACCAGATTGCAGCAACTGCGGTAATGCACTTTATTAACCGCGAGGTCACCTGAGTATTTTAAACTGGATCTCGCTACAAATGAGCTAGGATGACAGGGTGGAATTAATCCATGCAACAACACCAATGCTACACGGAAATGACAATAAGGTCTTTTTAAGCATAGGGTAAAACAAAACTATCTTTTTTAGGTAATTCCATTATTTTTTGTAAAGAATTATAAGTTGTTGCTAAAAAATAATATATACTTAGCTTTATATAAAAAGTGAAAGCCAATTGTCACCTTTTATATTCAACTTCTTAAGCCAAATAGCAGATTATGTAATAATTCGCTATGTGTGTTAATTAACTATTATCTTTTTTCTTGGAGGAATATAGATTGTTTCATCTTCAGCATGCGAAATCTTTTCTAAAAGTCCGATAAAACGGTCGTTATTAGGTACTAGCTTTACTATCGTCCACCCCTCTTCTATTGATTTCTTTATGCGTTCTATATCAGATTTATGCTCTGAAAAAGATATAACTTTTTGTGCTGGGTTTTGCATATTGATAAATCAATTATAGTTAATTTACATTATAGTAAATATTTTTAATAAATCAATCACATATTTATTATTTGCTAAATATAAATAAAATGATTACCATATATTATGTCTTGTTTACTTATATCCTAATAAATAGTTTAATTAAAAATTAAAAGTTGTACGATGATTTTTTATTTTAAACATATATGTCACTTATTAACTTTATTTAATTTAAACTGTATAATTTAATTATGTCAAATTATAATTTACAACCGCCTGCTCTTTCTAAAAAGCAATTATTTGCTTTTTTTGGTATGGTTGTCGGCATGTTTATGTCGGTACTTGATATTCAAATTGTCGCTAGCTCATTATCTGTAATAGCTGCCGGTCTTGCCGCTTCAAGCGATGAACTTTCTTGGGTTCAAACATCGTACTTAATAGCTGAAGTTATCATTATTCCTATTACCGGCTTTTTAGCAAGGTTACTTACTACTAGAATTTCTTATTTTATTGCAGCTTTAGGGTTTACGGTTATGAGCGTATTATGTTCGCTTGCAACTAATATTGAATCCATGATTATCTTTAGAGCATTACAAGGCTTTTTTGGTGGTGCTATGATACCGACGGTCTTTAGTACCGTTTTTATACTTTTTCCTGCATCGCAACGTCCTATCGTTACTATCTTAATTGGACTTGTCGTAACTGTTGCCCCTACTTTAGGACCTACACTCGGTGGATATATTACGGAGATTTTATCATGGCATTTTATGTTTTTATTAAACGTCATACCCGGGATTTTCGTATGCACAGTAGTTTTTTTATATGGGGATTTTGATAAACCAAATTATAAATTACTGAAAAATTTTGATTTTCTCGGTATATTATTAATGGCTTTAACGCTTGGCTTATTACAGTATGTGTTAGAAGAAGGAAACAAAAAAGGTTGGCTTGAGGATAATTTAATATTATTCTTAAGTATTACAGTAGTTTTAGGTTTTATTTTATTAATCATTAGAGAACTAACCTTTATTAATCCAATTTTAGACTTAAAAACATTTCTTTATAAAGACTTTACTTTTGGTTGCCTTTATTCGTTCGTTATGGGTATCGGATTATACGGGGCAGTATATATATTACCGCTATTTCTCTTTACTATTGCCGGATATGATACATTACAAATCGGGGCTACTATGATGGTGACGGGCGGAGCACAATTTTTATCTGCACCACTCGCCGGTAGAATGTTAGGGTTAGGGGTAGATTTACGCCTGATGCTTATTATAGGGCTTGGAGGGTTTGCTCTTGGATGTCATTTGAATAGTTTTCTAACGCCTGATTCTAAATTTGCTGCATTTGTGCTTCCTCAATTTGTTAGAGGGCTTTCATTAATGTTTTGTTTTATACCGACTAATAATATAGCTCTTGGCAATATGCCGAAAGAAAGAGTAGGTAATGCTAGCGGGCTTTATAATCTTACTCGTAATTTAGGAGGAGCGGTAGGGCTTGCAATAATCAGTACTATACTTACTAATGATACTAAAACCTTTATGCAATATTTATCGGAAAATATCTCGTCTACTTCTATAATGGCATTAGAACAACTAGATTCTTATACTGAATTATTAAGCGGAAAAGTTTTAAATCCCGAAAAAGCATCATATTTGTTATTAGCAAACAAATTAAATCATGATGCTTTTGTAATTGCAATAAATAATATATTTAATATGATAGGGCTGTTATTTGTATTTATAATGCTACTAATACCTTTTACTTCAAATATCAAATTAACCGAAAATGTTAATGCTCACTAAAATTAAATTTATATTATATTTTCCTTGGTTATTATTAGAAATATGGAAATCGGCTTTCGCGGTTATTAAAATAATTTGGCAAAGAAAAATAGGAATAGAGCCAGTTTTTGAATGGGTTGACGCAGAAGGGCTAGAAGAAATAGGCGAAATAATTTATGGTAATTCGATTACTCTAACTCCAGGTACAGTAACACTTGATATAAATAATAATATGTTATTAGTGCATGCACTCAATAAATCATCGATTACCGACCTACAAAGAGGTATAATGATTAAAAAAATTAAGCAGATATTAAAAACAACTTGAAGCAGAAAATGATATCAGATATAAATGCTCTAAAGTATAAAAAAGTTTTACTTAAAGTGTCAGGGGAAGCTTTAATGGGGGATAAGCAATTTGGGCATGAATATGACATAATAAAAAAGATTGCCATCGATATTAAAGAAGTTATAGATTTAGGAGTAGAAGTCGCTATTGTAGTCGGCGGTGGAAATATTTACCGCGGGATTAATGCAGCACTTGTCGGTATGGACCGAGCTTCAGCAGATTATATAGGTATGCTTGCAACGGTGATTAATGCTTTAACTTTACAAAATGTTATGGAAAGCCTCAATATCTATACAAGAGTTCTATCGGCTATTCCTATGATGAGCGTGTGCGAACCTTATATTCGCCGCAAAGCTAAAAGACATATGGAAAAAAAGCGTGTAGTAATTTTTGCCGGCGGCACGGGTAACCCGTTTTGTACAACCGATAGTGCTGCAGTACTTCGCGCAATCGAAATGAATAGCGATATTTTATTAAAAGCAACTCAGGTTGACGGTGTATATGATTCCGACCCTAAAAAAAATCCGGATGCTAAAAAATATTTCACTATTAGCTATAAAGATGTTATAACTAATAACCTGCAAGTCATGGATACGGCAGCTATTGCAGTTGCAAGAGAAAATAAATTACCTATAAGGGTATTTTCAATAAAAGAACAGGGAAATTTTGCTAGAGTAATACAAGATAAAGGGGAATATACGACAATTGAGGAATAATATGTAGTGTGAATTGTTGTATGATTTTTATGTCATTTCCGTATAGGTGTTGTTGCGTAGAGACTAAATCGTCATTGCGAGCAGCCGTAGGCTGCGTGACAATCTAGAAAGAATAATAAAAAATTCTGTAGATCAGCATTTTTTACTAGATTGCTTCATCAAAACTTATAGTTTTTCCTTGCAATGACGGAAAAACCAATCTATGCGGGAATTAACATCGGGGGCATTGCCTAATACATATAACAATGTCTCAATTCGTGTACTAATAATATATGGATAAATAAAGATGGATAAAGAGCATTTAAAGAAAAACTTACAAGAAAAGATGGAGAAAGCTCTAAAAGTTTTAGATCATGAGCTTAAAGGGGTACGTACCGGTAGAGCTTCAGTGAATTTACTTGATAGCGTAACCGTGGAAGCTTACGGGAGTAAAATGCCGCTTTCACAAGTTGCTTCTCTATCCACCCCTGATGCACGAACAATTAACGTGCAGGTTTGGGATAAATCTATGGTATCATCGGTAGAGAAAGGAATTACGATAGCAAATCTTGGCTTAACTCCTGCAACGGACGGTCAATTAATCAGACTGCCGATACCGGCTTTAACTGAAGAAAGACGTACAGAACTGGTAAAACTTGCTCATAAATACGGTGAAGATACTAAAATTTCATTACGTAATATTAGAAGAGATGGCAATGAAGCACTTAAAAAGCTAGAAAAGGATAACGTTATCGCAAAAGATGAGCATCATAGCTTATCTGAACAAGTACAAAAGCTAACCGATGATTATAGTAGTAAAGTTGACTCGGTAATAAAACAAAAAGAACAAGAAATAATGACTGTTTGATTTTCTATGTAATTCCTACTTTAGATTTGTTGCGTGGACCGGTAAAATCCACTGTGTCACCCCGTGGCTTGACCACAGGGTCTATAAAAACAATAAAAAATACTAATAATTTTATTTTTAACTGGATTCCGCAATCAAGTCGCAGGATGACAACAGTGGAATTGATCCACGCAACAATACCTTGCGAGGAGAAAAGCGACGTGGCAATCCAGAAAAATCGATCCATGCAACAATGCTAAGCGAGAATGACATAAATTGAATCTATACTGACAAAATAAAATGACAAAATTAGTTAGAGATTTAATTCCAGAAATTACCTTAAAATCAGGCAGGATACCAATTACTCATATTGCTCATATGAGTAAAGAATTATTAAAAAATAAACTACTAGAAGAAGTAGAGGAAATTTTACAAGATGAGTATATGGAGAAGTTGCCGATATATTAGAAATACTTGACACAATCTGTAATATTAAATGGCTATAAACTAAAAGATATATTAAAAATTAAAAAACAAAAAAAGAAAGTTAATGGTGGTTTTGATAATAAGATAATTTTAGAAAAAATAACTAATTAGCTTTTTTGTCTTAATAAAATAAAGGAGTCATGCAATAAAATCGGCTATAGAACCTTGTATCACAGGCTGTATCCAGGATCTAGCTCACAAGGCGTAGGACGACAGAAATACCATTACAAACAGGTATGCCTTCACAGGAATAACATCAGACTATACCACTCAAAATAATAAAACTATGATAACAAAAGAAGCAGCACAGAAAATAGCAAAATTAGCTAGATTAAAATTTGAAGAAGATACTGTAGAAAAATTTTTTACTCAGCTTAGTACTATTATGGATATGATCGATATTTTAAATGAAATAGATTGCAAAGATATAGAGCCTTTAACTTCGGTTTGTAATATGAATGCTAGAATGCGAGAGGACGCCGTTACAAGTTCTGATTTATCAAGTGAGTTATTTGATAATGTAAGTGGAAATAGTACTCAGCTGGCTAAAGAAGTAAAATATTTTATCACTCCAAAGGTTGTTGAATAATTATGACGGAACTAAACAAACTAACAGTAGCAGACAGTATAAAAGGTCTAAAAAATAAAGATTTTACAAGTACGGAATTAATAGGTGCACATATTAAACAAATAGAGAAGCATAGAAACCTAAATGCTTATGTTACCGAAACTTTTGACTTAGCTTTAAAACAGGCTGAAGCAGCCGATCAAAATTATGCTCAAAATAACGCAAGAACCCTTGAGGGTATCCCGTTTGCTGCTAAAGATCTTTTCTGCACGAAAGGAATTAGAACTACGGCATGTTCTAATATACTGAAAAATTTTATACCTAATTATGAATCAAGTGTTACACAAAATATTTTTGATAAGGGCGGTGTGATGCTCGGCAAAACCAATATGGATGAGTTTGCTATGGGTTCAGCAAATATCACTAGTTGTTTTGGAAATGTAATTAGCCCTTGGAAAGCAAATGATGATAATGCTGATTTAGTTCCAGGCGGTTCTTCAGGCGGTTCAGCTGCAGCAGTTAGCGGATTTATGGCATCTGCTGCTCTTGGTAGCGATACGGGCGGCTCGGTACGTCAACCTGCAAGCTTTACGGGTTTAGTCGGTTTTAAACCGACATATGGTCGTTGCTCAAGATACGGAATGATATCGTTTGCTAGCTCCCTTGATCAAGCAGGAATATTTACTAGAAGCGTTTTAGACAGTAGCATTATGCTTGAAGCAATGATGGGGTTTGACGAAAAAGATTCTACTTCGATTAAAGCAGAAGTTCCAGAGCTACAATCCGCTATCGGAAGTTCTATGAAAAATATGAAGATAGGCGTACCTCTTAGCCTTGGTGAGGGCAGTATTATTGAACCTGATATTATGAAAATGTGGCAGGATACCATAGAACTACTTAAAAACGCCGGTGCTGAAATAGTTGATATTACTTTGCCGCATGCTAAATACGGTGTTGCTGTTTATTACGTAATAGCACCGGCTGAAGCTTCTTCAAATTTATCTAGATATGACGGCGTTAGATACGGTCTTCGAGTAGAACATGAAAATATGACGCTTGACGAAATGTATGAAATGACTAGATCAACCGGATTTGGAGAGGAAGTAAAACGTCGTATTATGATTGGAACATATGTGCTATCATCTAGTGGTATGGATGCATATTATCTAAAAGCTCAAAAAGTACGTCGTTTAGTTGCAAACGATTTTAATAATGCTTTTGAAAAAGTTGATGCCATTTTATTACCGGCTGCCCCGACTGCAGCTTTTAAGATTGGTGAAAAACAAAATGATCCGACTATTATGTATTTAAACGATTTATTTACTATTCCTGCAAGTTTAGCCGGTTTACCTTGTGCATCGGTTCCTGCTGGATTATCGGCACGCGGTTTACCTCTTGGGATACAGATTATAGGTCAACAATTAGACGAATATAATGTTTTGAAAGTAGCATCGACAATTGAGTCAGGTGTAAAACATATTAAATTTGAACCAAAGGGTTTTTAATTATGGCGTATATTGAAGGTAATACGGGGAAATGGGAATATGTAATAGGGCTTGAAATCCATGCTCAAATTTCCTCAAAATCTAAGCTTTTTTCAGGAAGTAGTACTATTTTTGCAGCAAATCCAAATTCGCAGGTTTCCTATGTCGATGCAGCAATGCCCGGGATGTTACCGGTATTAAATAAGCATTGTGTACACCAAGCAATTAAAACAGGGCTTGGGCTTAAAGCTAAAATAAATAAATATTCGGTATTTGACCGTAAAAATTATTTTTATGCCGATCTGCCGCAAGGTTACCAAATTTCGCAATTTTACTATCCTATAGTACAAAACGGCACTATGGAAATACCGACTAGTACCGGCGATCTTAAAACTATTCGTATTAACCGTTTGCATTTAGAGCAAGATGCGGGTAAATCTATGCATGATCAATCACCACATTACAGCTTTATCGATTTGAATCGTGCCGGTATTGGACTTATGGAAATTGTGACCGAACCTGATATATCATCACCGGAAGAAGCAGCTGAATTTGTAAAAAAGCTAAGAAATTTGTTACGTTATATTGGTAGCTGTGACGGTGATATGGAAAAAGGCTCGATGCGTTGCGATGCTAATATTTCAGTAAGACGTAGCGGTGAACCATTCGGCACAAGATGCGAAATTAAAAATATTAATTCAATTCGTAACATCATTAAAGCAATAGAATTTGAAGCTAAAAGACAAGTTGACTTGCTTGAAAGCGGTGAAGAAATAATTCAAGAAACACGCCTGTTTAATGCTGATAGCGGCGAAACAAGAACTATGCGTTTAAAAGAAGAAGCACTTGATTATAGATATTTTCCTGATCCCGATTTATTACCGCTTGTTATTTCTGATGAGTTAATAAATGAGCTAAAAGCAAATTTACCTGAGCTACCTGATCAAAAGATTGAAAAATATACGAAGGAATTTAGCTTAAGTAAATATGATGCTGAAGTAATAGTAGCCGATGAATCGGTTGCTGAGTATTTTGAGAAAGCAGCAAATGAATGTAACCCTAAAATGCTTACTAATTGGCTAACTAGTGAATTATTTGGCCAATTAAATAAAGCATCGATAGGAATAAATGAATGCAAAATTACCCCTAGTAACTTTGCAAAACTGGTAAAATTAATAGAAAATGATACTATTTCCGGTAAAATTGCAAAAACCGTTTTTGAAATTATGTTTGAAACCGGTAAAGCACCTGATAAAATAGTAGAAGAAAAAGGACTTGTACAAGTTTCGGATAATAACGTGCTAAACACGGTAATTGACGAGGTAATAGCTGAAAATCCTGAATCAGTAGAGGGTTATAGAAGTGGTAAGGATAAATTATTCGGTTTCTTTGTAGGGCAGGTAATGAAAAAAACCGGCGGTAAGGCTAATCCGACGCTTGTGAATCAGCTTTTAAAGGAGAAATTGAGTTCTTGATGCTATTCCTTTGAAGATATTGCCCGAGTGGATAGATTTTCCTGTCATTGCGAGCAGCCGTAGGCTACATGGCAATCTTGCCAAATATCCTGAGATTGCTTCGTCAATTACTACGTAATTTTCCTCGCAATGACGATTTAATATCCGTACAACAAGGGCAATGCCTCGTAGGATGACACAGAGCATACTCAAACTTAAAACATTATTTTTATGAAATTTCTGAAAATATTTTTACTATCTTGCTTACTAGTTTCTTGTGAAAAAAAAGAAACAGAAAAAACTTTAATAGTCGGTACTGCCGCAGATAATCCTCCTTATGAATTTATTCAAGACGGAGAGATTGTTGGGATTGATATTGATATTATCAAAGCAATAAGCGAACGTCTAAATAAAAAAGTTATCATAAAAAACTTCGACTTTAACGGTTTACTTGCAGCTTTGGTTAGTGAAAATATTGATGTTGCGGTGGCGGAGCTTTCCGTAACACCGGAGCGTGCTGAATATATCAGCTTTTCCGATAATTATGCTACTGCAAGATTTGCCATAATATATAGAACAGGTGATAATATACAAAATAGCAAAGATCTAGAAAATAAAATAGTAGGGGTACAGCTCGGTAGTGTTTTAGAAAAAAAAGCACATGATCTATCACAGACGATAAATATTAAAGTTCATTCTTTAGCAAATCATTTAATGTTGGTTGAAGAATTAAAAGCCGGAGTCATAGATGCTATTATTTCTGAGGAATTTCAAGGCAAAAAATTAAAAGAAAATAATTCAAATTTAGAAAGCAGTACTTTAGAAGAATTTTCATCCGATTTTGCTATAGGCATGTCTAAAAACTCAGGACTAATTAATGAAATTAATGAGGCAATCGATTCATTAAAAAAAGATGGAACCATTAACAAAATTATGAAAAAATGGCTGGGACAGTAACAGAAAGTCAATTTAAAGATGCTATGAGCCGATTCCCTCAGGGAGTGACTATTATAACAACAAATTGCAATAACGAACTTTTTGGCTTTACTGCTAGTTCTCTTACTGCCGTATCTTTAAAACCGCCATTAATATTATTTTGCCTTAATAAACACTCTTTTAGTATAAACAGTTTTCAAAAAAGTGATAAGTTTGCAATTAGTATTTTAGCAGAGAATCAAATTGATATCTCAAAACATTTTGCTCAATCACAATCTAATAAATTTACAAAAATTGATTATGAGCTTGGTAATAAAACTGATTGCCCTTTAATAAACGGTGCAACTTATCATATAGAGTGTAATAAATATGCTTCTTACGATGCCGGTGATCATGTTATATTTATCGGTGAAGTAATAAATACCGCTATTAAAAATGATTTAAAGCCTCTATTATATTTTCATAAATCGTATACAAAGATTTAATTTTGGTTATTTTTTGCTGCAAATTATAAGATTTTTTGAAATATAAGTAACTATTTCAGCAAAAATCTTATTAATTTTTGCTAAAAAATACCTCAAAATAGCCAATCAATTAGAAATATTCACAGAACCTAGTTTAATTTGAAAAATTGGCGTCGTATAATAAGATCTAGGATTCAAACTATATTAAGTATACACTGCGATCCAAGGACTTTAGACGCCTTGCCCTTGTCCACATTAAACTTCGTCTACTTACTGTTCATTTATTAGGAGTATACATTGCCAATATGTTAAATATCGGTCTTAGTGGTTCTACCGGTAAAATGGGAGAAACCATTCTAGAGAGAATAGATAAATTTAAAGATTGCAAAATTGCAGCAAAATTTAATAGTACTAATAATTTAGATGATTTAGATAATTTTTGTAAAAATTCTGATGTGATCATCGATTTTTCTACCCCTGAAATATTAGAAAAATTAATTAATTATGCATTAAAACATAATACAAAATTAGTAATCGGAACCACAGGTCTCCAACCTCAACATTTTAAGCTTTTAGAAAAAGCAGCTCAAACTTTACCTGTTTTATATTCTGCAAATATGAGTATAGGAGCTAATTTGCTTAGCTATCTAGCTAAAGAAGTAACAAAAATACTAGATGATTACGATGTTGAAATTCTAGAAACGCATCACCGTAATAAAAAAGATGCACCCTCAGGAACTGCTGTTATGCTTGCTGAAACAATTGCCAGCAAAAAAGGATTAAATATAACATTTAATCGTGGTAATAGACTAAGACGCGAAAAAGAAATAGGTATTTCCTCGCTTCGTGGTGGAAATGTTCACGGTATACATGAAATATCTTTCCTAGGTGACGATGAAATAATCACCTTAAAACACGAAGCTCTGAATAAAAATTCTTTTTCTATTGGTGCAATTAAAGCCGCTATTTGGCTACAAGATAAACCTTCTGCTTTATATTCAATGCAAGATATTTATAAAATATAATTAATATAGCTTGAAAAAATACCTTTAAGAGGCTATATTTTATTATGTAAATAACATAATCCTAAGGTTACTTATGATCGATTATACAAAAACTTTAACTGCCACCTCAAAAAATAAAACTTTTGACGAAGGCTTAAGACAATACATGCTTAAAGTATATAATTATATGGCTTTAGCACTTTTACTAACCGGTGTAGCAGCCGTAACGACTATATCCGTTGAGCCTATTTATAATTTAATGTTTCAAACAGGTTTCGGTACTATTATAATATTTGCTCCGCTCGGTATTGCTTTATATTTCTTTATGGGCTTTGGACAAATGAACCTGCAAACGGCACAAATATTATTTTGGGTTTATGCCGGTTTAACCGGTATGTCGCTTGCATATTTAGCTCTTATTTATACCGGTGCATCAATCGCTCGTACTTTCTTTATTTGCTCTTCCGTTTTTGGAGCAATGAGTTTATACGGTTATAGTACAAGTAGAGATTTAACATCTATGGGTTCATTTTTTGCAATGGGTCTTATAGGTCTTATCATTGCTTCATTAGTCAACTTGTTTCTAAAAAGCTCGGCTCTTTCTTTTGCTACCTCTCTTATTGGAATAGTAATATTTATGGGATTAATTGCTTGGGATACTCAAAAGATTAAGTCTATGTATTACATGGCAGGAAACGATGAAGTAGGACAAAAGCTTTCTATTATGGCAGCCTTTACTTTATATTTAGATTTTATAAATCTTTTCCTATATTTAATGAGATTTTTAGGCAATAGAAGAGATTAATTGGTATCATTCTTGCAAGGTTATGATTTTATTTCATTGCTTCGGTTTTTTCATTGTTATATCATGATCAAATCTATAGTACTGAATAGTTTTTAAAAAGACCTGGATGTCATATCCCTGCAAAAGCAGGGGCTTTGTCGCACGGCTTTGAAAACTTATTCAATGTCATTCCCACGTGGCATTGTTTCGTGGATACCGCATCATCATTGCAAACGGTTGCAGCGAACTCGGCAATCCAGAAAAAATAATAAAAAAATTCTGTAAATTAAAATGTTTACTGGATTGCTTCGTCAATTGCTGCGTGGTTTCCTCACAATGATGAGGATTGTAACCCACGCAACAACACTCTTTCACTATTAGTTAATATTAAGCAGGTTATTTTTATGTATAAAGCGAAAACTCAACAAGAATTATTATTACAAGAGCAACTTTTTAAAGCCCTGAAAACTAACGATACAGAATTGAATGCCAAAATATCTAGAACCTGCAAAGGCATTGCCGAATCTGTTATTGACCTTTCTAATAACCAATCTCCTACTGCTGAAAGCCTATATATTAGCTATATGGCCCTAGCCAATTTAAACACTAAGGATTTAGCTAAAGTTACAACAATAATAAAAAACTTGTTTCCAGGAGATAAAAACAAGAAATTAAGAGAAATAATCGATGCACCTCTTTTAGAGCACTTAGTTATGATAGAGGCAATTGAACGACAGGTTGGATTAGATGATAGCCGATATAACGCAGATTACAGAAAACTTGAAGACATAAGAAATCCTAATGACCCTAAAAAAGTAATTGATGCTATGCTACGTGATAAGAGGGTGGCACAGCAAGCTGAGTTTGAGGAGAAAGGACAAAAGGCAGCAGGCGTATCGGCCGGTTATGTTGCTAAAGATAACGCCGGTAATACTTTTATTTTAAAACATTTTTATAAAACTCATGCTGCATGCCAAAAAATACAAGATAATAATGCACAAAAACAGGCTATGGCTGACCGAAGAGACGGAGTACAAGAATTAATAGGCTCTACCATGTATCAATTTTTATTACATGATCGCGCACCAAAAGAAGGGCTGGTAACAGCGGATGAAAAACACTCTGATTCACTTTATGTACGTTCTAAATTTTTTGATAATGCTGTAACACTAACAGAATTTTCCGGTTTATCAGGTGACACTAGAGTCAGAGCTAATGATCAAAATTTAAAAAAGTTGGAAGGATTTGAAAAAGTCATAGCTGCTTGTCATATGCTGGGGGAAGTAGATTATCATGCTGGTAATTTAATGGTACAGGATGGTAAAACAATAACCAAAATTGATCATGGTCGCTCTTTTTTAGCATTTCATAAGAATTTTAGAAGTATGATTCAATCAACAGCTGAAATGTTTACAGATTATGGTGTTGGCTACAGTGCTGCTATTAAAGCAGGTAATTTCTCATTTAGTATCGATAAATATAGCGAATCATTAAATCAAATGATAAGTCAATTTGATGAGAAACAGATGGAAGCAATAGTTGATCAAAAAATTGATGAATTAAAAAAAGCTGGGTTTGATCCAAAAAATATTATGTTATCCACTAATATTCAAAATTTTGATGATTTGAGAAAACACTATAAAAGCAGTATAAAAGAAAATCTTGTTAATATGCAAGAAGTGGCCAAAGGAGCTGAGATAGTAACAAAATTCAGTAATGTTTCACCTGAATTTAAAAATGGTGGTTGGTTAGAGGCTTTCGCTAATTCACCTGTAAAAGACCCGGTACTCTATGCAATAGATAATAACATTACAATTGAATGTAAAGATGCTAAAGAGTGGGCGTATGAAAATAATTACCAAATTAAAATTGCTATAGGCTTGAAAAAAGAAACAAGCAAGGAACAACAATGGAGCAAAGATTTGGACGGAAAATGGAAAGAAAAAGAAGTTGAGGTTAAGACAGATAAAGTAGAAGTACAAATTGCTGATCCTGCAAAATCAATGCGTATACAAGACAAATCTACAGGTGAAAAATTGGTATCACTAATTGTTGATTTTACAAAGCAGGCAACAACTAAAAACGTAACCGATAAAGCAGTAGCAAAATTCTACAACAATATAATGAAAGTGCTAAAAAAAGACAATTATCTTACCGAGCAAGATATTAAGGGTATAAAGAAAAATTTAAAATATCATGATAACATCGAAAACACGACCAACTTATTAAATGCTAAATCTTTCAAGTTAAATTATAAAGATGCTATATATTACAAGGTAGGAATTTTTTGTGAAAAGAGAGGTTTACCTAGTATCTCAAATTATTTTATGAAACAAATTGCTCCTGAGAATTTAAATAAAATTCATAATATAGAAAAACTTATATCAGAAAGTATAAAAATTGGTAATGTACTACAACAGAAGAAGCAAGAAAGACTCGAAACAAAAAGAGTAGAAACGGTAAAAGAAATCGCATTCTCTCAATTACAAACTAGGAAGGAAAGACATCAACAAAGATAAGCATTGTTGAGTGTATGCCTTAAACGTCATTGTGAGCAAGTCACAGAGTCGTTGGTGAGCACCGTAGCTCTTATAAGATGACGTAGCCAATTTTTCAAATTAAACGAGTATACATTATGCCTAGACCTGATTTTTCTGACCCTGACAAACAAATTCACGAGATAATTAGAGTTAATCATGCCGGAGAATATGGTGCAAAAAGAATTTATCAAGGACAGCTAAAATATATTAAATCTCAAAATGATCATATATTGATTAAAGAAATGCTTGACCACGAAGAAGTGCATTTAAATTTTTTTGAAAAAAAATTACTGGAAAAAGAAGTGAGACCCACGTTTTTATTATTTTTTTGGCATCATTACGGATTTTTACTTGGTGCTTTATCTTCCTTGATGGGAATCAAAACGGCGATGCTTATTACTGAGAGTGTAGAAGAAGTAATAGAAAAACATTATGAACAGCAAATAAATTATTTAGAAAATAAAAATGTTGAGCCAGAATTATTAAATAATATTATTAAATTTCGACTTGATGAAATTGAACATAAAAATATTGCTATAATGAATGATAGTACTGAAGCAATATTTGCAGAAATAACTAGTAAAATAGTGAAGATAATTTGTCGTATCTCTATAATTTTAAGTAAGAAAATTTAGAGTTAACGACTTCATTAGTTAAAAAATCTAGAAATATTTTACTTCTAAGATATTAAGAAGATAATAAAAAAACATTAGTAATATTATTAGAAATGGTGATGAAAAGAAAAACTTTTTTTAATTTGTTCTTTATTTTTTGCATTTGTATTTTTGAGAATTAATAAATAAAGGGGCCAGGGGTTAAGATCCGTTGCTGTAATACAACAACCTCCATTATACTTCATGATTTTACTCACTGATAATAATAGACTCCTGGCATAGCTTAATATTAAGTTTTGACAGATTGGTCTTGCAACAATGGAGTTTAAACATTATTAGCAGTCTATATATGTTGAATAATATAAAGAGTCAAGAGATTTTAGTTGTCATTGATAATAAATAATGTAATTCTGAGTTGAGAGGTATATTGTCTATATAATCTCCTTCTCACATTTGCTTTTACATCAATAATAATTTATATTTATTTTCACTCATGCGAATAGCAGATTACTTTTGTAGTTTGTTATTGGTGATAATTAGGAAATATAAAATAACAATATGTAACAATATGAGTCAAAAGATAATTTTAAATAATTCATATTCTATTACTAAATCGCACTTATTCCATATAGTAGACCCAAGCCCTTGGCCTGTCCTAACATCTTTTGCTTTACTTCTTTTGGTTATAGGCGGCGTCTCGTTCATGCATGGCTACAAATTTAATATATATATTTTATCTGCAGGGATTATTTCAGTAGGTTACTGTTTATATTCGTGGTGGAGAGATATAGTGAAAGAAGGAATAGTCGAACATCAGCATACTAGTCCTGTTAGAAAAGGTTTGCAAATAGGTATGGCGTTATTTATCTTAACGGAAATAGTATTTTTTGGTGTATTTTTTGCTTCTTTTTTTAAATCAAGTCTATCACCCGTAGGTCTTTTAGACGGTGTATGGGTTGTAAAGCAGGGCATTTGGCCTCCACCTACAATTAAAACTTTTGAGCCGTTTGATATTCCTTTTATCAATACTTTAATACTACTCTTATCAGGCACTACCGTTACTTGGGCTCACTACGCCTTAGAAGAAAAAAATCAAAAAGAGTGTGTAACTGCACTTGCTCTTACCATATTGCTTGGAATATTTTTTACAACTATGCAGGCATATGAATATTACCATGCAGCGTTTAAATTTACAGATGGTATATATGCTTCTAATTTTTATTTAGCCACGGGTTTTCATGGAGCTCATGTAATTATAGGTACTATATTTCTAATAGTTTGCTACTTTAGAGCAAAGAGAGGAGATTTTACTACAGAAGGTAATGGACATTTAGGCTTTGAATGTGCTGCATGGTACTGGCATTTTGTAGATGTGGTTTGGTTATTTTTATTTACGTTTGTTTATATATTTGGAAGTTAAATTATACTATATGTGATTATAATGTTACTTAAAATAAGTGTTTTTAAAATATTTTGGCATATTAATTAAAATTACATATATTTAGGAGTTGATTTATATATAAATAAATTATACATTATTTTTTTGCTAATTATTTTATTGAGGTAAAACATATGAACTTTCCTATTCGTAAATTAAACGAAGAATTAATCGATTATAATCTATCATTACGCATATTATTTACTATTCTAAGCGTGGCTATTATTATGGTAGCTTTTGATAGCTTAGGTAGTAATGTCGGTGATCCTGTAGGTGAGGCATTATGTAAGTTAATTAAAGTATTCAGAGGTAATACTGCAAAAGGTATAGCTGTTGTCGGTATAATTGTTCTGGGCATTCAAACATTAAGAGGAAAATTGCAGTGGGAAGTAGCTTTAGTGGTAGTTACTGCAATCATTATATTATTTAAAGCTCCAGATATTGTTAATATGGTATCAAGTGATACTAATAGCTCAAGTTGTGGTGTTTCCTAATACACAAAAGAATTATTATATCTTTAGTAATGCCCATAAGCTTTGGCTTATGGGTATTTTTTTTAAGTGATGTTGTTGCATAGCCCCTATGTCATTCCTGCAAAGGTAGGGACAAGACAACCTTAATATAGGTTACATATTTAATAAAAATAAACATATAAAAACTTGTTTTTATATGTTTTACTGGATTCCGCCTACGTGGGAATGACATCAATTGCCTTTATACTCAGGTCAACAGCAACATTCGTACAATACTCAATAGTGTTTTAATTGTTTTGATGGATCACGTGGTTAAACCACGGGATGACAGTAGATTTTGTCGGTCTATGCAACAACATCCTTACTTAAATAAAAGTCCTAATCTATTACCTATAACAATATCAATGTATTTTGCTGTAATAGGGAGCCCTTCAATATTCATTTCTAGATATATTGCTTGTTTTGCAGGGATTTTTGTTTGTAGTTTTGTAATTGATACATATTCATCTAAAGCTTGATTATTAGTATCCATTACTCTTACTTTGATTATAGGATCGGAAATTAAATAATCAGACTCATTAGATAATTTATAAAATATCTTCATACCGCCTATATGACGAGATTTGCCTAAATTAATTTCTTCTATCTTTAATTGATCATATTTACCTAAGAATTTAAAGCTATCTATTAGTAATATCACTAAACAAAAAATTATAAAGCTAGTCCATAATATTGGAAATATATTATATTTTTTCTTAGGAGACATATACGGTAAAATAACTGGCACATTAGCATTGTAATGATTTTTAATAGGAGTTTTAATAGTTCCCGTGTTTACTTTATCTTTAAAGTCATTTAATGTACTAGTATTATAGTCTAATTTCTGATACCACAAATGGCTACATTTGGAACATTTTACTCGTCGTCCATTAATACCTATTTGATTGCTTGTAACAATAAATCTTGTTTGGCAATTTGGGCAAGTAATATGCATAGTTAATTATAATTATTATGTTTGACTTTCATGATAATCTCATTTATTACTTTTGGCAATAAAACAGTTAAAAGATATGTCCTCTCTTATTAAAGAAGTTGAAGAAGCTTGGCAAATTAAGGATAAACTTCTTCAAGATTCTTCAAAGCTTATAACATTAAAGCAAACTCTTAATGATAGTATAGAAAGCTTAAATCAAGGTACGATTCGTGTTTGTGAAAAGAAAGAAAATAGTTGGCACGTTAATGAATGGGTAAAGAAAGCTATATTGCTATATTTTATCACTACAGAATCACAACTTTATAATAACAATTATAATAGTTGGTATGACAAAGTTGTTCCTAAATTTTCTGCAGATACTGATAAAAATACATTCAAAGAAGCAGCTATACGCACAGTGCCCGGAGCTGTTGTTAGAACCGGTACTTATATAGCTAAAAACGTTGTAATTATGCCTTCTTTCATTAATATAGGTGCTTATATAGATGAGGGAACAATGATTGATACATGGGCCACTATCGGCTCATGTGCTCAAATCGGCAAGAATTGTCATATTTCAGGCGGTACGGGAATAGGTGGGGTGCTTGAGCCGTTGCACGCAAAGCCTGTTATCATTGAAGATAATTGTTTTATCGGTGCAAGATCGGAAATAGCAGAAGGTGTAATAGTAGAGGAAGGAGCAGTAATTAGTATGGGGGTGTTTATCGGTAGCTCTACAAAAATAGTATACAGAGATACAGGTGAAATTATTTACGGCAAAATTCCGGCTTATTCCGTTGTAGTTCCAGGAGTATTACCTGCTAAGGAAGCCGGTAAGCCTGGACTTTATTGCGTAGTTATCGTAAAACAAGTTGATAAAACTACTAGAGCTAAAGTAAGAATAAATGATTTACTGAGATAGATAAATCAAGGTGAGCGTTCATCGGTTTTTCACTGTCACCCCGTGGCCTGACCATGGGGTCCAGAAAAAATAACTTCAATATTGTTGCCTACACTACATGTTTAACAAAATAAACATATAAAAATAAATTTTTATATGTTTTACTGGATTCCGTGAATAAATCACGGGATGACAGAGAGGCATAATAAGCCGCTTAATACCAGTGAAAGGTCACAGATCAATAATATCGCCGATTATACCATTAAGATATCCCTCTCTTTGTTGTTGTTCTGAAATATCTGTTTGTTGAATTGCATTATTATTTGGGTTTCCTCAGAATATTGTATGCCATAAGCATTGCATCTCGTTGTTTTTGAGGATCACGTACAACACCAGCTGTTTTAAAATATGATTCTGCAGCATCTGTTTCCTGTTGTTTTTGAAAGTAAAGTTCGTTTCCTTGGGCCATATAAATCATATTTTATAGGCTTTGCAGCCTTATTTATAAGACTGTCATAACATTTTAATATAGAGTCTAATTTATTATTCTTTCTATAAAATATGATACCTGGGTCTTCACGTCCTAAGTTAAATAGCATATCGTCGATTTTATTGTACATTTCTTGAAGTTCTTCATTACATGTTAGAGCTTCATTATAATCTTCTGCTTCGCTCAATATATCGCCTATTTTAAGTAGCAGCCTAGCTATAGTTTGAGTCACTTCTGCTTTGTCCGAGTACTTATTTACACTCTATGGCTTTTTATAATATTGCACTGGTTGGTCGTGTTTAGGTTCTATATTTTTTATAGAAGATAGATAGTGATTTTGTATGAATCATATTTCAATTAAGGAACTATAGCAATCATTGGATTGAGACCATGTTGTAGATAACATTTCTTCAAATAATGATAATTCTTTAATTTGTAGGTTTAATACATATCAGTAAGCTTGAATAACCGGTTTATTGTCTGTGAATTTCTCAATAGAGTCTAAAATTTGCAATATTACCCCTATAAGGTTATTAGCTTGTTTGTTTAATATGATAGTTTGAAATTCTGATAATTGTGCTAATCCCTCAAAACAAGAAAGAGTTTTTTCTATAGCTGGTATTGTATTGGGGAACTTGGTAAATATGGTTTAATATAACCCTTATAATTAAAAAATTTTGAGTAGTTAAGAGGTGTATATACATTAAAGTCTTCAAAAATTGATTGGATAGTATTAATTATACATTCTACATTTATCTGTATTTGTGTATGTAAATTTTCTATCAGACTGTCTTGTGTTCCTTTAACAATGAATTTAGCTGCTTTATCTCTAAATTTTGTACTCCTTTTTGCTCTTCTAGGTGTTTTAGTTCTAGAGAGAGGTTTATTCACCCATTTTGAGAAGTAGGTTTATAGAAAAATTTTATATCAGAGAATTCTAATATATCCTTGTTAATAGCAATGCTATTTTGTACATCGGTATAATGTTTTCATGATTATTTTCATTATGTTGTGTTATTACGCATATAACATTTCCTTTTAATTTTTTGTGTTCTTCTGTAGGAAAAATATTTTTAAAGTCTTCTATAATCCTGTTAAAGATACTAGGGGATTTTACGGTCTCTTTTTTTGCTACTATGATAAATTTTAATTTATCGGTCATTTGAACTAGCTTTTGAATGAAAAATACATTGATTAACTCTTGCACTGTATCGGGTACTCCGTTAGAGCATTCCCAAAATGCTTTTTCTGCAATTTCAAATTTTTGGGGATCATATATAGCCGGTTCATATTTATGCTGAATTTCCGGCGTTGTTTCAAAATCAAATAATTTATCAAATGTAAATTCTTCACCGTTAATCTTAAGGTTGTTCTCAAGAGCATTTAAAAATGTGTTTTTTCCGCTATAAGGTAACCCTATTACTACTCTGTAGCTTTTGGTGTTTTCCCTGCTGGTATTAGTGAATAATTCACTGCAGTCAATGTATTGAGAATATTTGCTTTGAAAGAATCAAGAGTAGTTTCTTCTTCTGTGAAAGGTTTAATCTCAATTTCTGTGGGAATTTTAAATTTCATATATAGCCGCTAATCTATTCTTTAATATAAATTTTTATACTGTCGCTTTCGCCGCTATCGCTGATAGCTCTAATAATAAATTCACCGGTTTTTGCTTTCCATATTACTGCTTCGTTTGGTTTCGCGGTTGCTATTAATTCATTTTCTACAAGCCAAAAAATGTTGTTGGTTTTATTATCGCTAATCGCACTAAAAGTAATGTTATCACTATGTTTAATTGAATGTACGGAATTTTTTAACGGGTATATAATTTTAGGTTTTTGATGATGCCAATTTGTCAACCTATTGCAATGGTTTGTAGATATCGGTTTCGGTAATATATGTATTCCTGCTTTTTGATAAACCGCAAGCATATCTGTTGGCCATAAATTTACTGTTTTATATTCTGGTTGTCCTTTAATAAAGTTACAAGCAGGCATACCAGTTTTTAAATCTATCAACATTTTTCTATAAATACCGGATTGTTTTATCGGTGATTTGCCTTGAATGAATAAGGTTTCTGCTTTAACCGGACACATATCGTTATCGATATCTCCCGTATCTGCACAAACTTTTACTTTAGTAATATTTAGTGCATTAATTTTTGAAAGGATTAAATCCTCATCTTTATTTGGTCTAGCTATGGATTCGATAATATTAAAGAATAAAGGGGCTGCAGCAATATTACCCGTAAATGTTCCGTGAGTTTGCCCTTTGAAATCCCCAACCCAAACAGCAAGTACGTTACTTTTCTAAGCGGTTTATAAGTACCGAAATTAGCAAGCATAGCATAAAGAGTAATTAACTCTTCAAGAGTAATTTCTGCTGTGCCGAGCACTATAGATAAACCGTAATTTTCAGGTTTTCGTAAGCCGCTAATTTTTGCTTGTTGTAAGAACTCATAAAAATTCGGGTTTTTTAACTTAGATGCTAGAAATATTACAGGTACGTTACGGCTCTTTATTAACGATTCTCTAGCACTTAAACCGCCTGCAAACCTACTATCAAAATTTTCCGGTTTATAATAATCATAGTAAGTAGGTGTATCCTTTAGTAAAGTTAATGGATGTATTAGTGATTGATCAAAACTAAGTGCATAGACAAACGGTTTTAAAGCTGAGCCTGGAGATCTATGGCTTTTAGTGCCGTTAATCTGTCCACAAATATCGTTATTAAAAAACTCTCCGGAGCCAATACTTGCAAGCACTTCCATAGTAGTAAAATCAATAAGAATTACGGAGGCATTATTAATGCCATATTTTTTCCGATCATTAATATATAGGCGAACTTGTTGTTCTATAGTAGCTTGCAGATTTTTATCTATAGTAGTGCGTATAATAGGGCTATCATTATTTGCTAGTATGTCTAAAGTAAAATGCGGTGCAATAAAAGGAAGCTTTTTATTTTGATTAAATTTAACCGGCAAACTAATTAACTTATTATAAATAATATCTTGTGGGTGAATCGTGAGCCACTTGGTAAATAGATATTTACGTGCTTTAAAAATATTAATATCATTCCCGCCTCTTTTAAGCGGATTTTGTGGGATTACTGCAAGGCTTAGAATATCGATCAAATTTAAATCTTTTAGGTCACGATTGAAGTAAATATAACTGCCGGCTGCTATCCCTTCAATATTACTACCGTAAGGCACTAGATTTAGATAAGCTTCTCCGATACTTACAATGTTTGTTAATAGGAAGTTTAATAAAAAAGTAATAGAAAGGTAAAGAATCGTCATTGCGAGCAGGCATTGTTGCTTGGGCCGGCTTTATTGTCATTGCGAGTGG
>CAJYCX010000006.1:0-95000 GCA_913698485.1 Proechinophthirus fluctus
AAGGGGGGTTTATAGCGGTTTTCCCGGCTAGATGTTTATAACGTCCATGGTGAGGGTAAAAAAATGCGGCTACAAAAGCCGGTAATAACTCAGGTCTGGTAGTGGCTATAGTAAGTGGGTCTCCTTGCTCGGTTTTAAACGTAATATAATTCATGCAAGAGGTTTTTTCCTTATCCTCAATATCGGCTTGGGCAAGAGCTGTACCATCTACTGGATCCCATAAAATCGGTTGATTAGTACGATAAATTTCTTCTTTTTGTACTAAATCAAGAAAAGACATTTGTGATATTTTTCGTGATAACGGACTAATAGTTTGGTACTCTAAACTCCAATCAACCGATAAAGCTATTTGGTTAAATAGACTTCTAAACTTTTCTTCTTCACTTTCTACTACCTCTTCGCAAATTTTTATAAATTCAGATCGATCCATATTATAAGCTTTGATCTGTTTCTGCTTTTCAACAAGTCTCTCGGTCGGTAACCCGTTATCGTCAAAACCCATAGGATAAAAGATATTTTTACCCATCATACGCTGAAAACGTACAATAAAGTCGGTTTGCGTATAGCTATAAACATGACCGATATGTAACTGCCCTGAAACTGTCGGAGGCGGAGTATCGATTACATAGGTTTCTTCTTTTACAACGTTTGGATTATAAGCATAAATTTGTTTCTCTTCCCAAATTTGCTGCCACTTTTTTTCATTTTCGGTAAAATTATAATTTTTTGGAAATTCTTTCATAGATTTTGTAGTTGATTCAAGAATATTGTTATAGAGGTTATATGTGATTATGACAATAGATGTTTTTCTTGGGGAGGATATGGATATTTAGGATTTGTGCAAGTGGTGCTTGCATGATTAATTACTTATTTACAATTGAGCGAACGAAAGTTTCTTGAAGACCTGTAATTTTGGCAATAACAGGAATTTTACAGTCCTGACTGAACATTTCCTTCGCTATAATTACTGCCTTATTATGTTTGCCCTCAGCTTTGCCTCTATATGTACCAGCGATAGTTTTCATAATAGTATCCTTATCTTGCTGTAATAGATGTATATCTAATACTTCTACTAATTCCGGTTGTTTTTGTTTTGAGAATTTTGCGTTAGTATACCATAAGAACGATCTTAGGTAAATATAACCTTTTTCTTTATCCAATATTATAATATGCTTAAACTCTGTTAAAAACTTCTCCCATAGTTTTATCATATCCTGCATATTGGATATGCTGCATCATATATTCTAGCATACCTAAATGTTTTTTCTTGACGATTTCATCATCTGTCATAGCTTGCAAATCTACTAATTGATAATCTTCCCCCATTAATTTCTTTGCCATCACACTATCAGTAAATAAACTCCACAGATTTCTTGGAGCATTATAAATTTCTTTACCGTTGTAAATAACTAAATTATAGACTAGCGGTAATTGGTAATTTATCCTTGCCTTGCTTAATGTCTTTCACATAATAGATAGTGTATATTTCCATCACCGCAAAGCCGTCCAATAATCAATTGTTGATTGGGCCTCTATTAATACATAAACAAATGCTTCTTCTTTATTATTGGTGCTAATTTTATATGTTATATTACTATATTTTCTTATTTAAAGATTCCTCAATGTAGCTTTCTTGTTCTACCGTTATTTTTGATAAATCTACTATTAAAATCATCGGGTAAATAATATTCCAAAAATTCTTGTGCTGCTACTGGGTCGTTCATTATTATTTTTACTAATGAATCATGTTTTAATTTTTTAGCCATAAAAATCTAGTAGCTTTATTTCGTGGCGTATTTTATCTTAAATTATCTATAAATATTTATTTAAATTTAAAGTTAATATGCTAATTCTAGACAAACTTTTGCTTACCTTAAAATTAATGCGTGCAGATAAGCTGGTAGCTTATTTGCTGGTTTTTTTTCCTGCTTTATTTGGGTTACTGCTTGCAAACCCCTCAAGAACGGAGTTAATACATTTATTACCGTTATTTATTTTAGGTAGTATAACAGCTAGAAGTAGCGGGTGTATTATTAACGATATATTTGATAGAAAATTTGATAAGCATGTCGCAAGGACTAAAGAGCGACCTTTAGCTAGCAAGGCTTTATCTGTTTCTTATGCTATTTTGATACTCTTTATTCTTAGCGTTATCTCACTTTGTATTTTGCTACTTTTAAACAAAACAGCTATATATATAGGTTTTTTTGCGGTAATAATGATTAGCCTATACCCGTTAATGAAACGTATTACTTATTTCCCGCAAATCTTTTTGGGATTTACATTTAAGCTAGGGGCCTTAATAGCTTATGCGGCAGTTCAGGATACACTTGATATAGCAGCGATTATTATGTATTTAGCATGCTGTTTTTGGGCCATCGGTTATGATACGATTTACGGATATATGGATATAAAAGATGATAAGAAAATAGGAGTGAAATCGTTAAGTATATATTTAGAGAACAAGCATTCTAAGCTTTGGCTTTATATATGTTATATAGGTTTTATATTGTTATTTATTCTAGCAACAAAAATGGCTAACCATAATATCGACTATTTACCTATTTTAGCTGCTTTAATTTTACTGATATTACAAGTAGCAACTCTTGATATTGAAAATCCTGCCAATTGTATGACAAGATTCAGAGCTAATAATTATATCGGATTAGTTTTGAGTATGGTGTTTTATTAAATTCTTTTCCTGATAACAGTCTTGTTAGGGATTAGATAATGTTCTTGATGTCATTCCTGCGAAAGCAGGAATCCATAAAAATAACATTAATATTGCTGTAAGTATTACATTTTTAGTAAAAAACATATAAGAATTTAATTTTTATATGTTTTACTGGATTCCTGCTTTTGCAGGAATGACATTGACCCGTGTAACAACTCCTCTAACAGCCCATAAAGTGACAATCGATATTGCGGTTATATAAACCGCAATTGATAAAGAGTTGCCGGTTACATACCATAGCATTAGGCAGATTGACGGAGTAAGACGTCCGATTAATGAAGCACCTATACTACTGCCAATACCGACTAACATATATTTATCGGCAGTTTTAAATAAATTATTTAGCCAGCAGTTCAAAGGTGCCAAGAACCCGACACCGAGTATTATAATCCAAATACGTACAAAATTAACATACCATATAGATGCATTATTCAAGCAGAGCCATAAAGGAATTATGCTTAAACTCATTAAAATAAGAGTACCGTTTAGTATTTTAAGGTAATGTAGCTTTTTTGTTAGATGCCCTATTATCGGAATCATAATCATATCAAAAATCAGAAACTCAGTATTAAATTTCATCATTATTTCGAGTGATATATCAGTGATAAGCGGAATAAAACTATTCAAAAAGACGAAAGGTACTATATAAGTCATACATGAGAAACCTATGGCAAAACTAATGCGTAAGATACTTAGTTTACAGTTCCAAATTGTAGTTAAGTCTTGTAATAGTGATGATACTACGTCATTGCGAGGAGAGGACCCAGGTGTCATCCCGTGGCTTGACCACAGTATCCAAAAATTACGTAAAGTAATTTTATCTTTTTTATTGGATCCCGTGGTCAAGCCGCGGGATGAAAATGAGGGCTTGACTACAATATCCTCGTGCTTTCTTAAAAAATAACCTACCAGTGCTGTAAGTCCGCCAAATATGAAACATAAACGCCAATATGTATTATACTCTACATTTAAAACTATAGTACTGATAAATGAAGCAAGAATAATACCGACCATAGTAGATGTTTGATAAAGATAAGAAGCTTTAAACGCTTGTTTTTCTTCTTTATTCTCTAAAATAAATAATTTAGCAATGGCACATTCACCCTCGGAATATATTCCTTGTAACGTTCTGAGCAACACTAATAATAGCGGTGCAAGCCAGCCTATTTGAGCATGTGAAGGTATTAAACCGATTAGGCTAGTTGTTAAAGCAACGCCGATTAAAGAGTAAGATAAAGCAAAAACACCGCCGTATTTTTTAGCAATTACGCCAAAAAAATAGGAGCCTATGGGACGTGTAAATAAAGACGTAGCAAGAACACTATAGGTAAGTATTAAAGCAACGACTTTATCATGATTCGGAAAAAAAATACCAGCAAGTAGCGGAGCAAGAAACCCATAAAGTGCAGTATCGAAATGATCCATCGCATTACCGATTAGGATCGAAAAATCCCTTTTACTTAATGCATTATTCATATATTAATAATTTAAAATTTATAATGGATTATACTAGATGAATTTGGAACATTGGTGACAATGTCTTTGTAAGTCCTCGGATGCTGAACGTTTAATATACGCTCTGCTCCTCGGCTTACAGAACGATTACTCTTTCCCAAGTTGATCTTCGTATAACAGCGCTTCGTTTTGTAGGAGTATATAAGTATGTAATCTTCCTTGTAAATATTTTTTTAAGAGATATGATTATAAAGTTATAGCTTAAAGTAATTGTAATGAATGAATAATTTGAAACAAGGAAAGTTTATTACATTTGAGGGAGGGGAAGGGATAGGCAAATCTACTCAATCTCAAATGCTCTATGAATATTTACAATCTCAAAATACTCCCGTTATTTTAACTCGTGAAGTCGGTGGTACTATTGTAGCCGAAAAAATGCGTGAAATTCTAGTACATGAAGAATTACTACCCATGTCCGAGCTATTACAAGCTATGGCAGCACGTTATGATCATATGGCACGGGAAATTATACCAGCTCTACAAGAGGGACATATTGTAATATGTGATAGGTTTATTGACTCAACTGTATGTTATCAAGGATTAGAGCTAGAAAACGGCATAGATTTAGTTTATAATCTGCACAAAACTTTAATGCCTTCTCTTATGCCGGATATTACGTTTTTTATTGACGTAGAGCCGGATATTGCTATTAAGAGAGTCAATTCACGAAATATGAACAATAAATTTGACATAAGAGGTATAGATTTTTATAAAAAAATCTATTATTGTTTTAAAGAATTAAGTAATAGATTTCCTGAGAGAATAAAAACAATTAAAGCTTCAGATTTAAGTCCACTTGAAGTACATGAGTTAATAAAAAAGCATTTATGAACAATACTTACTACATTACTACCCCTATATATTACGTTAATGATATTCCCCATATCGGTCATGCTTATACTAGCGTTGCAAGTGATGTAATCGCTCGTTTCATGCGACTTCGAGGTTTCGATGTAATGTTTTTAACAGGTACTGACGAACATGGGCAGAAAGTAGAAAAAGCAGCGATTAATAAAAATATTGACCCACAAAAATTTACCGATCAAACATCTGAGAGTTTTCGTCATCTGATGACTGCTATGCATATTTCCAATGATGATTTTATCAGAACAACGGAACACAGACATAAAGAAGCTGTAGCTGTTTTTTGGCAGAAATTACTAGATAACGGCACTATTTATGAAGGTTTTTATGAAGGGTGGTATGCAGTGCGAGATGAGGCTTTTTTTGATGAGTCGGAACTTACGAGGGACGGTTTAGCACCGACGGGTGCTCCAGTTGAATGGGTTAAAGAGCCTAGCTATTTCTTTAATCTTTCAAAGTGGCAGGATAAATTGCTTGAGTTTTATGAAGCAAACCCTGATTTTATCAGACCTATATCAAGGCGTAACGAAGTAATTAGCTTTGTTAAGTCTGGTTTAAAAGATTTATCGGTATCGCGTACTACTTTTAGCTGGGGAATAAAAGTGCCAAATAATGAAAAACATGTAATTTATGTTTGGCTTGATGCACTGGCTAATTATATTTCAGCACTCGGTTATCTTGACGAACAAAGTAATTACGGTAAGTTTTGGCCGGCTGATTTACATGTAGTCGGTAAAGATATCTTGCGTTTTCATGCCGTCTATTGGCCTGCTTTCTTAATGGCTGCAGAAGTTCCGCTGCCGAAAACAATTATGGCTCATGGCTGGTGGACGAATGATGGGCAGAAAATCTCTAAATCTCTTGGTAATACCATTGATCCGATTAAGTTAATTGATGAATTCGGTGTTGATCAAGTTAGGTATTTTCTGATGCGTGAAGTAACTTTTGGTGCAGACGGCAATTTTGCTCGTAGTAATTTAATTACCCGTATTAATAGCGAGTTGTCAAACAAAATAGGTAATTTATTACAGCGTACTACATCTTTTGTTTATAAGTATAATGACGCCAAAGTGCCTTTGCTTACGCAAGGTGTTATAGATAAAATATATGAGCTACCGATTTTAAAAACCGCAAGTAAATTTATCGAGCAGAATATTTTATTGATGGACAAAACAGAGATTAATAAAATTCTTGAAAATATTATTAATTTGGCCGAAGAGGCAAATATCTATATTGATAGCGAAGCACCCTGGAATTTGAAAAAAACCGATCCAGATAAAACGTTAGAAGTGTTATACGCTTTACTAGAAGTTTTACGCTATATTGCGATAATGCTTCTGCCTTTTATACCGAGTTCAGCAAATAAAATGCTTGATCAGTTAGGGGTAAATAAAGAAGAACGTCTATTTAAGCATTTAATACGTGATTATACTTTAACAGCGGGTAGCAATATTTTAGAACCTACCATAATATTTCCAAAATTTGAATAGTGTGTCATACCGTGGTGAGACCGCAGTATGACACACCTACTATGAGTATAATATGTTAATAGATTCACATTGTCATCTTAATTTACGTAGTAACTTTTCATCCCGCGACGCGATCGCGGGATCTAGTGAGGGTATTAAAACAACTAATATTAGTTGTTTTCTAGATACCGTAGTCAAACCATGGTATGATGCAGTGCTTTTAGATTCTGTCATTCAAAGAGCATTAGAAAATAATGTGCAGTATATGCAAACTATCTGCACTAAAATTGAAGATTTACCTATTATTCTAGAGATAGCTGAAAAATATGCAAATGTTTTTGCGAGTGTTGGGGTGCATCCGTGTGAAGTGAATTCTTTTATTAGTCATTGTGAAGCACTGCAAGTGCTGTGGCAATCTCAGGAAGCTTGGACAAGATTGCTACGTCAAGACTACGTCTTCCCGAACTCAGATGCTGAGGTAATTATTATGCTAACCCAGCATCCGAAAATTATCGGAATCGGTGAAACGGGGCTTGATTATTATCATCAGCCTTATGATCAAAAATTACAAAAAGATTTGTTTGTAGCACATATACATGCGGCGTCTAGTACACGCCTGCCTGTTATTGTTCATACAAGAGAAGCAGACGAAGATACTATTGACATTTTAACCTCAGAAATGCGTAACAGCACATTTCCAGGTTTAATACATTGCTTTACCTCTTCAAAAAATCTAGCGGCAAAGATGCTAGATATCGGTTTATATATTTCAATGTCAGGGATTATAACTTTCAAGAATGCTACTGATTTACAAGAAATAGTCAAATATATACCACTTGATAGGTTATTAATAGAAACCGACACTCCTTACTTAGCTCCTACGCCTATGCGAGGCAAACAAAACGAACCGGCATTTGTTAGGTATGTCGCTGAAAAAGTTGCCGAACTCAAAAATATAACATCAAAAGAAGTAGCAAATGTTACTACTCATAACTTCAAAACATTATTTTCTAAATTTGAAAAATATATAAATAATACTTTATAAAAACAGCAAGTTTGATAATTTAAAG
The DNA here is from genome assembly GCA_913698485.1 of Proechinophthirus fluctus. NCBI lineage: Eukaryota > Metazoa > Arthropoda > Insecta > Psocodea > Echinophthiriidae > Proechinophthirus > Proechinophthirus fluctus. Next base: position 7,653 of record CAJYCX010000006.1, read on the forward strand.
TTGCAATTTTTAAAATAATATGTATATTTTATAGTATTTCAATTATTAGTATATTGGATATGGAATTTAATCGTAAAAATATCATCATTGGTTTTTTAGAAGCACATGAAGATCAGAAATTTACCTCTTATGGTATAGCTGAATGGTTGGTAGAAAATCACATTGACGAAGCAAGACTCAAGAAGAAAAAGATAAGGAGATTATAGGAATTGGTGCAGGTGAAATTAGCAGTAGTAAGCTTTCTACTGAACGAAGACAAGAACCTAATATTAGAATAGAGCTAAAACCTAAGCTAAAGTTTTATTATTCGCAAAACCCTGATTACTATGTCAATAATGAACAAGCCACAGAACCTAAAATAAATGCAAATAAAGAAGATAAAATAACTGCAGTGCAAGTATGTGATGCACTGGCATTATATCTTCAAAACAAATTGAAGATTCATAATATGCCTATTAAGCATAAGTTTTCTTCAAATAAATAAGGCACTAAAGGTAATAATAAATGGTTACTCCAGATTGGGTAGGTATGGAAGTTCTTAATGAAAAGTGGAGTTTACTAATTAAAGATTGTGCTAAATATTATGCATGAAAACAAGCAAGGCTTTGGTCTTTTGAAGTAAAAAAAATTATCAATCGTAGTAATTTACGAGAATCGTTTTTTCAGGCTTTATCAAATTCCTCATGTGCACATTATGGTTATTTAGTTGCTGCTGATTTAATTGAAAGTAGATAAAATGATACTAGGCATGGTATAGGATTTATTTTAGTAGATATAGAAAATCCTGCAGATAGTAAAATATCAATTCCTGCTAGAGAAAGACCAGAAATAGATTGGAATATGGCTAATAGGTTAGCAGAAGAGAATAAAGATTTTGAAAATTATATAAATAATATTGACACAGTCTATAAAAAACAGAAAGTAAATGATAGTACTTGGTTTAATATTAATGACCACGTAAATAAAATTCCTAAGCAAAATAAGAAGAAAAAATAAACATATTTATATATAGACCATTATTATCATGCATTTATAAAAATTTAAGCAGTGAGTCCTAAAATTACTGTACTGAGAATTTTTAGTGTTAAACTAAATTTATATTCATTATTTTTAAATTTGTGAATTAATTATGATTAACTGTGATTTAAGTACTAATTATACATATTATATGTTAGAGGGGCTTAGAGCACAAATTGCTCCAATGCATTTAGGTATAAAAATTCTAAAAGAAGCATATTAACATGAGATAACGGTTTTGCAAGAATTATGCATGCTTATTTAACGCTTTGTGAACGCATGACTAGAAAATATGAAAAACCCAAATTTAATAATCCTTGAAACAATTATTGATGATTAAACCTATTAACATTAATGAAAAAGTGATACTAAAAAAGTCTTTTTGTGAACTAAGGCATTTTCAGAAAGTAGGTTTTAAAAAAGAATTACCTCAATTATTAATAGTAGCACCTATGGCCATGGCGGGACATCACGCTACTTTACTTAGAACAACAGTACAAGAATTATTACTGTATACCGGTATTTATATTATAGATTGGACAGAAGCCAGTTATGTGCCGCTTGAAGCAGGGCATTTTGATATGGATGATTATATTGATTACGTAATGGAGTTTATCAAGTTTATAGGACCGAATGTTCATACTATGGCAGTTTGCCAACCTACTGTTCCATTGCTTGCCGCCATTAGCTTAATGTCGGAGAGTAATAGTCCAAATGTGCCGAGTTCGATGATTTTGATGGCGGCCCTATAGATGCTAGAAAAAATCCCACGGCAGTTAATGAATTCGCTCAAAGTAAAAGTTTAGAATGGTTCTGCCAAATGGTTACAATGCAGGTGCCGCTAAACTATCGCGGACATGGTAGAAAAGTATATCCCGGTTTTCTCCAACTTGCCGTCTTTATGGGTTTAAACTTATTTCGTCATATAGATTCACATTTAGAATTATGGCAAAGTTTATTAAATTCTGACTATAAAAAAGCCGATCATACTATTAAATTTTATGATGAGTATTTAGCAGGTATGGATATGCCGGCAGAGTGTTACTTACAAACTATAGATGAAGTATTCTAACAATTTTCGTTAGCAACAGGTAAATTAGTTTCTGAGAAGCATGCGATCGATTTAAAACATATTGCTAAATGTGCTTTATTCGGTATTGAAGGGGAATTAGATGATATTGCAGCGGTAGGGCAAAACAAAAGCTGCTTTAAAACTTTGTTCAAATATACCTGAATCAATGCAAAGATACCATTGACAAAAAGGGGCAGGGCATTACGGGGTATTTAGCGGAAGTAAATTTAAACAGTTTATAGTGCCTATTATCAAAGATTTTATCTATGATTTTGATAAAACTAATTTCAAGCAATCTAAACTTAAAGCAGCATAAAAATAGTCATTACGAGCGGGCATTGCCTACGTGGATTGTTTTTTCCGTTATTGCGAGGAAATTACGTAAGTAATTGACATAGCAATTCAGTAAAAAATGCTGATTTACAGCATTTTTTGTTATTTTTTCTGGATTGTTACGCTTCTTTCAGTCGCTCGCAATGATGGGGTGGTATCCACGCAACAATACCTTGCTGGAATTATATCACAGCCATACAACAAGATCATAATTAAAGGAGAATGGTGGTAATCTAATATTCAACTCTTATTAGTCTTTTGAATTTCTTGTTGTTGCTGTTGTCTGTATTCTTCCGCTTTTTCTTCGATGTAATTAAAAAAGAAATAAGTAAAAGTTAAAAAACCGGTCAAAATAATACCAAATGTTATTAGTATTGCTTTAAGTTGCTTTCGTGAATCTTCTGCTTTTAACCTTTTCTCTTCTTCATCTATGTCTTTATCATTTTTGACTTCAGATATTATTGTTTGTTCTTCTGTAGTATTTGCCATGTTGTAACTCAACTAAAATGAACCGCTTTATTACTAAGTTGTTCCTATAACTTACAGATTTTTGAAGTTTATAAGATTAGCTATATTTGAATGATGAGGTTTAAACTCATAAAAATAGGATATATAAGCAATAACGCTATGTCAATAGTCTTGAATATTAGCGGTGTTCAACCAAGGTTATACATATTATTATAATTTGAGTCTCCTAACATTATAGTATTAAGATAATTTATATCATCTGCTATGGTTTGAAGGTAGTAACACTACAATATCAAATCCTAGTGCTGTAGCCGATAATGTCGTAATAATGGCACAAACGGCAGTATTTTTTTGTAAAGGCTCGGTAATTAATGTTATTTCTACATCTATTTCTGTTGCTTGTTCTTTGGTGATTGATTCATATTTTTTTAAAGTAATAATAGTAGGTTGTCCTAAAAATTTATTTCGGTTTAATGTTTGCTGAAGTAAAGTTAGACCACTCAATATTTTTTTAAACTGTTTCGGTTTATCCTTAGATGACAAAGGCCATAGTCTTTTACCGTTACCTCCTGCCATAATCACCGGTTTTATTAGACTCCTTGCATAACCTCCTTCTAAAGGTAATTTGTATACCTTTGATACTTCAAGATTTGGTACGTTAAATTGCAGGATTTGCCTGTGCTCAGGTATTTTTATACGCTGTACAGGCTCACCACTTATTTGACTCCCAACTTCTGAAGTATCTGCGATATACGTCGATCCAATACTCGCATCCTCACTTACCTTTTTGTACGCTGCGGTGCTGCGTTTCATGTCTCCTGCAAATGCCTCTTTATAAGAAGGTTATGTAAGGAGTCTACCCTCATATGTTTTACAACTATTAATTGAACTAAATAATAAAGCGCTTTATAAATAGTTTTAAAAAATATGTCAAGTGAATTAACTATATTGGCAAGTTTTACAATAAAAAGTACTTCTGCCTGAATGCTTTATCTTGATAATAGTGTTAGAGCAGATTAAACAACTTTGTCCCTCTCTGCCGTAAACCTTAAGTTGCTTAGTAAAATAACCAGGTTTGTTATCGCCGTTTACAAAATCTTTAAGAGTAGTACCGCCGGCAGTTATAGCGTTAGTTAACACATCTCTAATCGCTTTAATTAAATTTTCTATTTCATCATCCCTTAAATCGTTACCTGATTTATCCGGATGAATTCTAGCTAAATGCAGACTTTCGGAAGCATAGATATTACCGACTCCGACTATAACTCTATTATCCATAATCGAGTTTTTTATTGGTATTTTTTTAGTTTGTAGCTTATCTTTTAGATATTCTAACGTCAATAAATCAGAAAAAGGCTCTATGCCTAAATCATTAAAAAATTCTTTTTCTAAGAGATCAGTCTTAAAACTATAAATCATACCGAATCGTCTAGTATCGTTGAAAATTAACTTTTCGCCGTTACTTAAATCAAAAATCACATGATCGTGTTTTTGAGTTTTATAATTAGCAGATTGCAGAGTAAATCTGCCGCTCATGCCTAGATGAACTATTAAAGAATAATCATTATTAAAATCTATAATTAAGTATTTTGCACGACGCCTAACATCCAGTATATTAGTATTTAAGATTTCTGTAGCTAAAAGCGGGGATAGCTTATAACGTAAATTATCTCTTTTTAACTCTACATTTTCTATAATAAGCCTGATTAGCTTATCTTTTAGAGAGTTTTTAAGAGTTTCTACTTCAGGAAGTTCCGGCATTTGATACTAATATTTATAATAAAAAACTATGAACCAAACAAATTTTGGCTTTAAAAAAGTAGACTACACTAAAAAACAAGGTTTAGTAAATAACGTTTTTTCTAATGTCGCTGATAAGTATGATTTAATGAATGACTTAATGAGTTTGGGATTACATCGCTTATGGAAAGATGAATTTATTAGGCAAATTCCAAATCTTAACTCTCATATATTAGATGTTGCTAGCGGTAGCGGTGATATTGCTTTAAAACTTGCTAAAAAAGCAAGAGATAGAGTTAATAATATCTCTTTAACTTTAAGTGATATTAATGAAGAAATGTTAAAGCAAGCTAAGAAAAAAGCAATAGATCTGAATTTATTTCAAAATCTTAAATTTACTATAGCAAGTGCTGAAGAACTACCGTTTCCGGATAATAGTTTTGATTATTATACTATAGCATTCGGTATTAGAAACGTACCTGATATAAATAAGGCTTTAAAGGAAGCATGTAGGGTTTTAAAGCCAATGGGTAAGTTTATATGTCTTGAGTTTTCAAAAGTAAAGGAAGGGTACATAAAAGATTTCTATAAATTCTACTTATTTAATATTATACCGAGTATTGGTCAAATGATAGCGGGTAATAAAGAGGCATATGAATATTTGGTTGAAAGTATAGATTTATTCCCCTCACAAGACGAGTTTAGAATAATGATTAAAGACGCCGGTTTTGAGGAAGTCGGTTATAAAAATCTAAGTGGCGGAATAGTTGCTATCCACAGTGCGTATACTCGATGAACTTCAAAAATTGGCTACGTCGTTCTACAAGATCTGCGGTACTTACGTATTAAGTATACGCTCCGCTCCTCGACTTGTGCACTCCTTGCTCTTTTTGAAGTTGATCTGCGTATACTATTCTTTATTTTACTTCGGAGTATATAATAGATGATAAGTAATTTTTTTAATTTAATACGTATTTTTCGTATCATCAGTAAAAAGCAAATCTTAATTGATTCAAGAAGCCCTAAATATTGCAGGTTTATCGGTTATATATTAGCCTTATTTTTTGCTCCGGTCTCGTTAATAAAAAAATCACGGGAAGATTACGGCAAACGCTTAATAGATTGTTTAAGTGATCTTGGACCTATTTATATAAAATTTGGACAAACTCTTTCGACAAGAGCCGATTTAGTAGGAGCAGAGATAGCAGGTTATTTAAAGTTACTGCAAGATAAGCTACCTCCGTTTGATGGTGGGGTGGCGAGAAGGTTGATAACGTCATTGCGAGGAGACATGTATATCGATGAAGCAATCTCAGCAAGCAAACAAAAGATTGCCACGCAGTCTATGACTGTGAGTCATGACGCCCTCCCTTTCTTACACCTCGACGATACCCCCATCGCTGCCGCATCAATTTCGCAGGTACATAAAGCACAACTTATAACCGGTGAATATGTTGCGGTAAAAATTTTACGTCCGGGTATTCATAAAAAATATAACAGAGATATTAAGCTGCTATATTTTCTTGCAAAAATTATCTCAAAATTTTCTAAAGCAAAAAGGCTCAAACCGATTAAAGTAGTCGATAAATTTCATGAAACTATGAAATTTGAGCTTGATTTACGTTTAGAGGCGGCAGCAGCTTCTGAGCTTACGGATAATATGCGAAATGATATTAACGTGATAATTCCTAAAATATATTGGGATTTAACATCAGAACATATACTAACCACCGAGTGGTTAGACGGCACTTCTATATATGATACTTTGCTACTGAAGGAAATGGGGTTAGAGCCTGCAAAAATATCTCAGGATTTTGCCGTAATGTTTTTCAATCAAGCCTATAGAGACGGATTTTTTCATGCTGATTTACATGCAGGGAATATTTTAGTGAATAAGCAAGGTAAAATAATTTTACTTGATTTTGGTATTATGGGCAGACTTAAAGAAAAAGATCGTTTAGCCGTTGCCGAAAGTCTATTTGCCTTTTTAAGGCGTGATTATAAATTAGTTGCTAAAGTACATTTAAGAGCCGGCTATATCCCATCCAATACCGATTTAGCTTTATTCGCTCAAAGTTGTAGAGCAGTTACCGAGCCTATAGTAGGGACGCCCATAAAAAATATTTCCATAGGTAAGCTGCTTGCACATTTATTTAAAATCACGGAAGATTTCGGCATGGAAGTACAACCGGAGTTGTTGCTATTGCAAAAGACTTTAATAATGGTGGAAGGGATAGGCAGACAGTTAGACGGTAATGTTAATATGTGGCAGCTCGCCGAACCTTGGATTAAAAAATGGGCCGTGAAAAATCTAAGCCCTGAAGCGAAGTTGTTACGATTGGTAAAGCATGACCTAGATAGTCTAGAGGATATTATTTGACATATAAAAAATTAGCCTTATATATTAAGAAATTTTTTATTATGAAACTAAAAGATTTATTTATTAAATATCCTATTACTACTCCTTTTTTGGTTGATTGTAAAAATGATAAATTAGTATTTCCTTCAGATAAAGAACAAAAATATAAAAGAGACCTAAAAGAAAAAATAGGAGAGGAAGAGTTGGAAAAATTAACAGCTTTAGATAAAATTGTTTAATACCACGAAAACTTAGAAAATATAGCTTTAGTAAGTATAGAAAGACATCTCGATAAATCATTTATAGTAGCGAAATTGCTTAATGATGTACAACGTGAATATTATAAATCCATATAGATCCCGATAATAATATTAAATCAATTTTGCATTTCTCAGAAATATATTTTATCGGTGATGTAGGGTGAATGCCGGCTGCAGTTTTAAAACACGAGTATAATGTCAGTACTATACAGCAAAAATCTTTACCGAAAATCATGGAATTATGGCCTGACCCTTACTATTACAACTGGATTCAGAAAAATAAAGAGTATAACAACCCGGATATAGATCCTCAGGTAATGGAGGATATTGTTTTATTGTGTGGAGAGGTTAGTATGGATTTACCGGTAAATGAAAAATTATAGTAAAAAACCATTGTAAGATAACTATGACTTTTAAAATTAACAAAAATTAAATTTTATTAATCTTTAAATTATATAAAGGTATTTAAATGTCTAAAAGCCAAGAGCAAGAGCAGGAATCCATTGATAATATAAGGCAACAGTTTGATAAAGAATATAAAAATCTTTCGTGGGTTCAAGTTGGATATTTAGCTCTTGGAGCTGACACAGGTAACAAAAAATATGATTAGTTAAATAAACGATATCTAGATCTTAATAAGGATAATTTAAGTATAATACAAAGTGTTATCCAAGCAGTCGGGAATGTTCCTAGTGCATTGCAGTTTACCTGGGAGGCTTCTCAAGTTTTACCTGATCTTGCATTGGAGCTTAATAACCTCAGAAAAGCGAGAAGTGCTACCACTAGTGTAGGTTCTATTGATGCTGGTTGCAAGCTGATAGCAGATGCAGCATCGCTTATAAAAAAATGTGCTTCTGTTTTACATTCCGAAACTATGTCTAATAGTTCAAAAGCAACTCTTTTACAGTCTAAAGTTATCCCATATCTTCTCACGCCTATTTTAAATAAGAGGCTTAGCAAAATAACAAAAAACTTTCAAACTTCCGAAACAGAAAAAATAAATGTATTAGACAAAATAAGTCCTAAATTTATCAGAGAACTATCTACACTAGGAGTAGATTTAATATCTAAAACACTAGAAAGCGATTTAAACCCAAAAGTACAAGAAATATATAAGAATATTAAACAAAAAAACGCGTCATCTCAAGGTGCTATATTAAAAATATACATGACATTTAAAGCACAAAAAATCGCTAAACCTGAATTAATTGCAAATACAGTAGCACTACTTGTAAATTCTAGCGAAAAATTAATTGAAAGTACTCCTTCAACTATAAAAGCTTATAGTCAGCTTAAGCAAATCAGTGTTGGACTAGAATTAACCTAAATATGGAAGGGTTAGATACTGAAACTAAAAAAGAGTTATTAAAAGGCAAAAAACCTCAAATAGTAGAGTTAGTTGAAAATGCCAAAAAAATTATTGATAATTTATCTCCTGTTTTAGAAAAAAATTACCACGATATTTAGATAGTAATAAACAGGATATATTAGATGTTTTAAAATATCCTAAAGTAACGGAAAGAATAGAATCATAAGGGGAAGATCCGGAGTTTATACATAAGGCATTAGATGCATCTACGTCTTTTTTAAAAGATGCTCTGCCGTCAATTACTAAACTTGCAAGTCTCGCTCTTCCTGATAGCGATAAAGTTGCTGATATAATACAAAAATTTCAGTTAATTAATTAAGCCACTTCCAAAGGAAGAGAAATCATAAGAAGAAAAGGTAAAAGAGGTAAAGGAATTGATTAGTCCTTTGATACAAATTAAAAACCATAATCCGGAAATAAGAAAAATAATTGAAAAAGACCTTCCTGAACTATTAACAAAACATGCAAGTAGTTTAGGACCGGTTGTAGATGATTTTTGAAATAAAACACCTAAGGGTCTAAAATTAAAATTAGACGGTGAAAAATTAGTAAAGATAGCCGGTCAGTAAATATGCATATGAATTAATTCAAATTGCCGATAAATTTAGCAAACATGAATACGGTAAAATTATTATTGCTGGCGTTCAAATTATTATCAGATCCAAAAGTGCTAGGAGTAGTAGCAGAAACTATAGTTAATTTAGGAAAAAGTAAATTTAGTAAAGATAAAGAAGTGGTAGGACCGCATACAAGTAAGGTATTAGAAGAAAGACAAAGAGAGATAGGAAAATCCGGTAGAGGAGCCTAAGTCCTGTGCACTTTTAATAGAATAATCATGATTATGGCTCTTTTTAGTTGGAAATGATCAAATTTTTTTGAAATATGCATAACTATTCCTTCAAAAATCTTATTAATTTTTGCTTAAAAAGATCTAATAATTATAATCATTAATCAAAAGTGCACAGGACCTAGAAACATCTTGTTATTATTTGATTAGAATTATATTGTAAATTCAAAGTGTCATTATGAAATTACAAGGATGATAGACAGAAATTATTAGTTAACACATATCACAGGTGCCCTTGATATATTCCCTATTTGTGTCATGCTCGGTTCAAGGCAATGTGGTAAAACTACTTTAACTCACGCTTATATTAAACAGCTTAAAGAAGATGAAAAGAGCTACTTTTTTGACCTTGAGGATCCATCTCACTTAGATCAATTTAAGAATCTTAAAACAACTCTTGAGCCTTTAAACGGTTTAATAGTAATTGATGAAATTCAAAGACAACCTGAAATTTTTCCTTATTGAAGAGTTCTTGCTGACTATTCAAACAAAAAATTTTTAATATTAGGTAGTGCTTCTGGAGCATTATTGCGACAATCTTCAGAATCATTAGCCGGCCGTATTGAATATACGGAGTTTACTCCGTTCAATTTAATAGAGATAAATGGAGATAAATGATTTTAGGGAGTTTGGTTAAGAGGTGGTTTTCCTAAATCATATTTAGCAAAAAATTATGTCCAAAGTCTTAGATGGCGTAATAGCTACATCACTAGTTTTATCGAGCGTGATTTGTCTAGTTTAGGAATATCTCTTAATGCACATGTAATGAGGCAGTTATGGATGATGCTTGCTCATAATCATGGGCAATTATTAAATTATAGCGAGCTTGGAAGGTCACTCGGTTTAAGACTATAAAACGATACTAAAATATTAGAGCAAACTTTTATGATTCGGCTATTAAAACCTTGAGATGAAAATATCTAAAAACGTCAAGTGAAAGCACCAAAAGTCTATATACGAGATAGTGGAATACTACATGCATTATTAGGGATTCACGAACATGATTGGTATGTTCATCCAAAACGCGGTCTTTTATTTGAAGGGTTTGTAATAGAGGAGTTAATACGTAAATTTAAAACGGATGTAGAGTATTTTTTTTGGCGAACGCAAACAGGAATTAGATTTATTAATTATTAAGAATGGTAAGAAATACGGCTTTGAAGTAAAAAATGCTGATGCTCCTAGTATTACTAAATCAATGCATACCGTTCTTGCCGATTTGCAGTTAGAACATTTATATATTGTTACCGCCGGGAATAATATATATAATATATATAAAAAAACAGAAAAATAAGTGTAGTTGGAATAGCGAACTTATCTAATTTACAGTTTGGTTAAAGTATATAAGTTACCATACTTCATTACCTTTAGTCTTATCATTACTTAATAAATTCATGATGACAATTAGAATCAGTAATATTATCTAGTAATATATCTAATTCAGATTTGTCGGTGCTAATAACTAAACTGTTATTAATTAATTTTAAACTACACATACGGGTTTTTAGTTTTTACGTAAGTGAATCTAATAGGAACGCCCGGCATGTCAAAAGCCTCACGCATATTGTTTACTAAATACCTAGTATAGCTATCGGTAATTTTTGCCGGATTATTGGAGAATAGCTTGAAAGTAGGGGGGCGGGTTTTTGTTTGAGTCATATATTTTACACGCACTCTTCTGCCTCCTTTTTGTAAAGGCAGCAGATGTGCTTCCGTAGTAAAATTAAGCCATTCATTTAATTTGCTAGTAGTTATTTTCTTATTCCAAATTTTATAAATTTTAAGACAAGCATCTAGCACTTGTTCAATATTTTGTTTATTTATTGCTGAAATGAATAGAACGGGGATACCTTTAACTTGAGGCAGATGAGTATTTATTTGATAATAAAATTCTTCCTGAAATGCTTCTTTTTCGGATTCTTTAACCAAATCCCATTTATTCACTACTATCACTATACTTCTTCCTTCATTTACCACATGGCTTGCAATATTTAAATCTTGCTGTTTTAAAGGAGCTAAAGCATCAATCATTAAGATTACGGTATTAGCCAATTTAATACTGTTAATAGTATCCGATGCCGATAATTTTTCTAAAGACTCTGTAATAGTAGATTTCTTGCGGAGTCCTGCCGTATCAATCAATTTAATATGATTATTTTTATATTGCCAATCAATTTCAATTGATTCACGAGTAATGCCGGCTTCAGGACCGGTTAATAATCTTTCATCATTAATAAGAGCGTTTATAAAAGTAGATTTTCCTGCGTTAGGTCTGCCACTAACTACTATCTGCAAACAATCTCCTTTAATTGGATCGGCTATATTTGTCTCGATTGATTCTTCTTCAGGTAACTTGGCAATAATTTCGTCATATAAATCAATTAAGCCTGTGCCATGTTCGGCAGAGATAGCTATCATACTATCAAACCCTAATTTATAGTACTCTTTATCAAAATCAAAAGCTTTCTCGCATTTATTAACTACCAATATAGCAGGCTTATTATATTTTCTAACAAAACTACTAAGTAGCTTATCATCAGGTAATATTCCGCTTCTACCGTCAACCATAAAGCAAATTAAATCTGCCTCTAAAATTGCTTTAGTAGTCTGCTCAATTAACCTCTCTCCCATACTATTAGGATTCTCGTCAAGTCCTGGGGTATCAATTAACAAAAATTCAAAAGAGCCGATTTTGCCGTCTGTATATTTTCTATCTCTAGTGACGCCTGGCAAATCGTGAACGATAGCTTTTTTACGTATGCTTAATCTATTGAAAAGCGTTGATTTGCCTACATTCGGACGGCCAACTAAAGTAATGATTTGCTTAGTCATTATTTAATATATTATTATGGTTAAGAGAACTAATAATGCCCCGATAAAACCTACTATATTTGCTATTATAATAGGTGTATTTTTTATTAATATGCCGTATATAAGCCAACTACAAAGAGCAATAGCACTTATAGTAAAGGCGGGCATAGACACAGAAGCCGAAGATTGGCAGGGAAAAATCTTATGAGCCTGTACATAGAACATAAAATTGCCGATTGTACCGACAATTGTCATATATTTTGTGTAAAATGTCATGAATCTTGGAGACATATATTTATTTTTAAAAAGTGGTCTATGTCATTCCTGCGTAGGCCGGAATCCATTAAAATCATATAAAAACTTGTTTTTATATGGTTATTTTATCAAATTATGTAACTCTTATATCAATATTAAAGCTATTTTTTTGGACTCCCGCCTACGCGGGAATGACATACGGCATCCTAAGATAACAACATTCCACATTGACTATCCCTTAAAATTCGCAATTACCGGTATATGATCTGAAGGTTTTTCTTGAGCCCTTAAATTATAATCCATATAGCAATTTTCTAAATAGTCAATAGTATTATTACAACCAAGAATCATATCAATCCTCATACCTTTATTTTGTTCAAAACATCCGGCTCTATAATCCCACCATGAAAATTCTTGTTTACTCGGATGCATTAATCTGTATAAATCCTCAAATCCGGAATTTAGAATAGTGCGTAATTTTTTTTGTTCAACTTCAGTAAAACAAGTAGTTTCAGCCAATAGCTTAGGTGAATATACGTCTATATCGAACGGTGCAATATTGAAATCACCGCCTATGATAGTTTTTTCGTCAAAAGATTTTTTAGTTGATAGATAATTGATAAAATTATCATAAAATGCTAGTTTTGCTACAAATTTATCGCTACCGACAAATGAACCGTTAGGAACATAGAGCGAGATTATATTACAAAACCCTATAGGTAATGATAATTTTATTTCTAAGAATCTTGCTTGATCACTACAGTAATTATTCGGAAAATCCTTAATTATTTCATCGGCAGGAAATTTTGAAATTATAGCAACGCCGTTATATGATTTTTGTCCGTGAACATAAGAATTATAAGGTAGATCGGATAATGCATCAAAAGGAAATTTTGCGGTTTCGCATTTTATTTCTTGCAATAATAAAATATCCGGATTTTCTTTAGATAAAAAATTACGCAATAAATTAAGTCTTGTTTTTATGGAATTAATATTCCAAGTAGCTATTTTCATGTTTGTTTTGCTATATCTTCTAATTTTGTATTACGGAATCGCCACTCAAGAAAACCAAAATGATAAATTAAGAGACTAGTAATAAATGCTCTGGCAATTACTATACTCATTGAATATCATATTGTATGATAATTTGTATTACTACTGTACATATCTAATAATATGCTAAAAGCTATAGCCTATAAATACAGTGATTGGAATACTAACTCCTCTTGGTGTCCTCTTAATTGCATTTTCTTTCATAATAAAATCTCGTAATATTATATCACAATTAGCTGTAATGAAAGCAAAAAACGGTCTCCAAAAACTTAGAGGCTCAATTTTGTGAATAATAACAATTGCAACTCCTCTCAGTAATATAAGTAACTGCTGCTGTCATGTCGGTATTGCCGCTTTGAATATCTAACTTGATACCAGTTATCTTGATTGTACTCAATATTGATACCTATTTTTGCAGCAATAGCGTTCATTAATTCTATATCCATACCGGAAACGGTAGTATGACCGTTTGAAGCAGCAATTAAGTATTGATAAGGCTCATTTACATACCATGCATTTATCAAAGTTTTTTTATCAGCTGTCCCTTCGCATTCTAAAATTGCTTGTTGTTTGTTCGTGTCTATGCTTAAAGCATAAATTTTTAGAAATGAGAAGTATAAAACCAAAGCCTTTAAGCACGAACTACTTTAATTTCACCGTCAGAAAATTTAATATTAAAAATTTTTTCATTCGCAGCAATAATTTTAGAAGATAAAAAATTACCCGTTTCTCCTTTAACTATAGCAAAACCTCGTTTTAATACGTTGTGATAATCAAGGCTTGCAAGTAACGTACTATTTAATTCTAATTTATACTCAAAGTTTTTCAAAGTATTATTTGCCGATTTTGATAGATAAGCTGTTTGATGTGTTAATTCTAATGTTTTGTAATTGATTATTTTAGCAGGGTTAACTCTTTCTTTAGAAAAAGATTTTATCTTTGTTTCTTGTAGTTCAATAAAGCACGGTAAAGCATCTAGTAAATTAAAACCGGTTTCGTCCAGTAATTGTTGCCTATTATTTATATAGTGAGAGAGATATCTGTGTATTTTATTGTAATTTACTATATTTTGTTCGTGATATTTAATTAACCGGCTAGTATTATTCAATAATATTTTTTCATAAGATTGTAGCGTGTTATTTAAAATAGAGCGTACCGGTACAGCAAATTCTGCGGCAGCAGTCGGTGTTGGGGCTCTTTTATCGGCTGCTAAATCTATTAAAGTATAATCTACTTCATGACCTACTGCGGAAATAATAGGAATTTTTGAGTTATAAGCAGCACGTACTAATATCTCATCGTTAAATGACCAAAGATCTTCTATAGAACCGCCACCTCTAGCAACGATTATAACACGTGGTTTATTTACCTCTTCTAAATTGTTAAATCCTTCAATTGCTTCAGCAATTTCATTGCCAGAATTTTCGCCTTGTACGCTAACCGGCCATATTATTATCCGAGTCGGAAAACGTTCGCGAATACGATGAATAATATCTTTAATAACAGCACCGGTTATTGAAGTGATAACGCCTATTTTATCAGGTAAAAAGGGTATAGGAATACGTATTTTATTAAATAAGCCTTCTTGCTCGAGCCTTGCTTTACGCTCATTTAGAATTTGCAGCATAGCTCCAAGTCCTGTGGGTTGCAAATTATCTACCGATAATTGATAACGTGAATTACCTGCATAACTTGAGAGTTTACCGCTAATTACTACTTCCATGCCGTCATTTAAAGGAAATTTGATTGTAGCAAGAATAGGACGCCAGCAAGTACAGGCTAAAATGGCGGTATTTTCTTTTAAGTTAAAATAAGCATGACCTGAGTTTGCTATTTTTAAGCCTGAAATTTCGCCTTTTACCTTAATATAGCCAAAATTATTTTCTAATAGTTCTTTGATTTTATTAGAAATCTCACTAACTGAAAACTCTTTGGTTGCTTGATGCGCAATGAAATTGTCTAGCATTTTATTAGTATTTGGTGTTTTGCGCTGAGGGTAACACATTATTAGTCATTACGAGGAGAAACTATAAGTTTTGACGAAGCAATCTCAGGAGTTTATCCTACTTTATGAGATGGCCACGTCAATGCTATGCATCTCCTCGCAATGATGATTATCATCTCCATAGAATAACCTTGTACTACAAAAGAGCAAGCAAAATTTTTTATTATTTGATATATTGCTAATAGCTTGCTATTATTTTTTACTATTAAAATATATTTATTACATATAAATGCTACTGCGAATAATATGTTTGCTTATTATCATAATATTTTCTTTGGTAAGTTTTGCCGCTCTTTCTAAGAATGGTCAAAATATTAAAATAAGCAATATTATAGCTGACTTCGTAGAGTATAATGAAAATCAGGATTTGATATATGCTAAAGGTAATATAAGAATTATTACGGATGAATATTTATTAACGGCAGATAATTTACTTTATGATATAGAAAACGATATTTTATGGGCAGAAGGTAATATCCGAATTAAGGATAAACAAAATCGGATAATAGAGGGAGACAAAGCGGTTTTAAAAGATGAATTTAAGAAAGGTATCATATCGGAATTCATTTTGCTTTCCGGTGATAATAATCTTTTAATTGCTAAACTTGCCGAAAGAATAGATGAAAATAATCTTAAGCTGCACCATGCCGAGTTTACCCCTTGTGATGTTACTTGTAATAGAAACCCTATTTGGCAAATTGCTGCTAAGGATACTTATATTCATTCCGCAGAGCATAGAGTAGTTTATAAAAACGTGTTTTTTGAAGTATACGGTGTACCGATTTGTTACTTACCGTATTTTTTCCATCCGACTCATACGGCCCCTGCAACTTCTGGATTATTGGTACCTGACGTCAAAAATAAAGGGTTTGGCATCCCCCTATATCTACGTGCAAAACCTAATATCGATTTTACTCTCACTCCAAGAATTTTTAGTAAATATCAAACTTATGAGCTAGAAGCACGTTATCGCCTGAATGATACCGATAATATGAATTTTCAAGTTAGTTATGGTAAATTACCGTATTTTCTAGAAAAAGATGGAAGTGTAGTGAAAAATAAAAAAGTTTCTTCTTATCATTATATAGCAAGCGGTCATTTTATTAGTACCGATAAAGTTTATGATTACGGTTTCAGGGTGGAGCGTACATCGGATAAAGCTTATTTAAAAAATTATTATAATAACTACGCTTCATATTTAACTTCTAAAATATTCTTAAATAAAATTCATGAGGTTGATTATTTTTCGGCGGAAGGATTAAGTTTTCAAGGCTTAGGTAGTAATGATCGTAAATATACCGATCCTCTAGTATTACCAAAAATCAATACAAAAAACGTGATAAATTTGAATGATAATGACAACAGCCATATCATTGTTGAAAATAATACGTTAATGTACAAAGAAAGAATAGGAAAACAAGTTGCTAGAACCTCTTTGCAACTATCCTTTATGCATAATGTGCTGACTGCTTCAGGACAAATTTTTGATTTTGCTGCTAAAGATAGAGGCGATTTTTATCTTGCTAGGCGAGCTTATGTAGATAAGCTGAGAGAAAGTAAATCATTTCAAAGGAATATACCGGCATTGCAAACTTTATGGCGTTATCCGTTAGTAGGCAATATAACAAAAACGATAAATTTACTTATTGAGCCGGTAGTTTCTTTTACTATGGGACGTAAACTATCTAAGAAAGATAAAAATTTTGTTATAATTGATCCTGCTAAATATGAATTATCCGAAAAAAATATCTTTTTATCCAACCGTTATAGCGGTATTGATTGCCATGATTTCGGTAATAGATTAAGTTACGGCTTAAATACTAGTATTGCTAAAGAAGAAAATTATTTAAAATTATTTTTAGGACACTCCCGTAATACAAGATATAGTATAAATTTGCCAGCTGATGATAAGGAAAATGTAGGGCAGATACTAGGTAATCTTTCTAATAATTTAGAAGTGTTTTATAGTTTTCGGAAAGATAGATATTTCAGACCTATTAGGGATGAAGTGGGAGGAAATTTTAACTATGATAAGATTAACTGTCTAGGTAGTTTTATTCAGCTTACCAATCTTAACAAATATTATTCCGTAGAAAGTATAAAGGTTTCAAATAATAGAGTACGACAATTTTATGGAGACATAAATTATCAGCTAGCGGAAAATTGGACTATAGGCTTTGGTGCACGCATTGATCTCTCTAGACGATCTCCAAATTTACTTACACGAACTATTAGGATGACATATTCTAAAGATTGTGTTAGAATTACTGCAAAGATTTATTCCGATTATCTAGCCGATGGAAGTAGAGGAATCAAAAAGACTACCTCTTCGCCGACTATTTCTATCGGTTTAAAAGTTTTAAACATGTGAGTATACTCGTTTTATTTGAAAAATTGGCTATGTCGTCTTATAAGTTCTGCGGTGTTCACGTACTAAATGTACGATCCGCTTCTTGACTTATAGACTCCTTGCTCTTTTCCAAATAAAACTTCGTCTACTTACTGGTCACTTATTCAGAGTATCACATGAGAAAATTATTATTAATCATTACCGTTTTTTTTACTTTTAATGTAGCACAAGCATCATTACCGAATATAGTAGCATCCGTAAATGATGAACCTATTACTCTTAATGAGTTCCGTGCTAGAAAAAAAATGATTATGACACTAAATAATGTTGCAAGTCTAACGCCTGCTCAAGAGAAGCAGCTAAGTGACTTAGCACTTAAGAGCTTAATTGACGAATCTTTGCTTTTTCAATATGCAGGAGATAGAGAAATTGCGCAAGAAGAGATAGAGAACGCTATTAAGTCTATTGAAGATCGTAATAAAATGCCTCACGGTTCTCTTCTTCAGTATCTAAAAAGCAGATCGGTTAATCCTGATAGTTTTATTTCCCAAATTAAATCCGAGTTGATTAAAATGAATATTTTATCAAGTCTATCAAGATCGGTACAAGTAAGTAATAAAGAAATAGATGTTGCAATTTTATCTAGCGATCAAAAAGACGTAGAAATTTCAATGCAAGTATTTACATCTAAAGATGGTGGCAATAAAGCGTTTACGCAGATGAATAATTTGAAAAATCGACTCAAAAAATGTGCGGATGTTAAAAAATCGCTTTATGATAATTTTGCTACTATGCAAATTATTACCGATAAACTTAGCAAGATAGAAGGCGTAAAACAAACTATTGTAAAGGACTTAACTCCTGATAAAGCAAGTAATGTTTTTGCAGTAAATAACAAATTTGAAATAACATTAGTGTGCAGCAAAAAAATCTTAAATGTTAATGAAGATGAAAATAATTATGTAGTAAATTTCCTAACCAATAAAAAGATTTCGCAAAAAGCACAAAAAATGTTTGAAAATATGCGTAAGAAAGCAGCTATAAAAATAATGCTGCCGTCTTAGTATGTGTTATTCTATGTCATTCCCGCGTAGGCGGGAATCCAGAAAAATAACCTTGATTATTAATACAGAATTATATTTGATAAAAACAAACATATAAAAACTTGTTTTTATATGTTTTACTGGATTCCTGCTTGCACGGGAATGACATACCATATGCTCCCTTCAATTGCAAAACACGCAGCTTTACATCAAGTTAATCCTCTTAAGAAGCACGGACAAAATTTTATTTTTGACAGTAGTCTATGTGATAAAATCGTACGTGCAAGTAACCTGGCAGAAAATAGCCGAGTATTAGAAATAGGGCCCGGCACAGGAGGGTTAACTAGGTCAATATTGCAGAAAAATCCTGAATCCTTAACTGTTATAGAAACAGATGAGAGATGCCTCCCGCTCCTTAATGAGATTAAAGAATATTATCCTAATCTAAATATTATTAAACAAGATGCTCTTAAAATAAATTTAACTGATTTAAGCTGTGATATAGTCAATTCAGTTGGATTTGCATACAAGAAGCGAGAAGCGAAGCCTATAACTAATAGGAGAGCAAACGATATAGGCGAGTCTAAATTAATTGACTATAAAGTAACTATAATCTCTAATTTACCGTACCATATAGGTACTGAGTTAGTGATTAGATGGCTGAAAGAAGCACGGCTAATTACTAGTATGACGCTAATGTTACAAAAGGAAGTAGTAGAACGTATTTGTGCTATACCCTCAACTAAAGCATATGGTAGGTTATCGGTAATATGTCAGTTAATAGCTAAAGTGGAAAAGTGCTTTGACGTAGCGCCAACTGCTTTCTATCCAGCTCCTAAAGTATATTCTGCGATAGTTAAACTAATACCTTTAGAAAATCCGCTGTCTATTGCTCTGATAAATAAAGTTGAGCAAATAACAAAGCTTGCTTTTGCAGGACGACGGAAAATGATCAAATCATCACTGAAAAATCTTTTACCTAATATACATGAAGTATTAACTCAGTTGAAAATCAATGATAATTATCGCGCTGAAAATCTTACCCCTCAAGATTATTTGAGAATTGCTGAAATATTATAGCTTGCATCATTCAGCTTTATCTAACTTTTTTGCTTCTGCTTCTTGCTGTAGTTTCTATTCTGCTGCTTTTTCATCTATATAGTTAAAAAAGAAATAACAGAAAGTTAAAAAACTAGTTAAAACTATGCATTTTGAGCTTTTAATTTCTTTTCTTCTTCTTCTTCAATATAAGACTCAAAGGTTAAAATTTCTTCTTTATATTTTAACTCTCTAAAATTAGCTTATATATTTAATTATAGAGTTTAATTATCATGTGAGAGAAATAATTTATAGGGGGGGGGAATAAGTCAATAATTATATATTTAATAAATCTATCTTACTCAAAAATACGGCTTTTTCTATTTACTAGGTAAATACAATTTAGTTCTTGAGTCTTATAATAAAGCAATTGAACTTGATCCTACAAATTCTAAAGCACAATATAATAAACAACATTTATTAAAGCGTATGTATTATTAAGTAAAAAACGCTGCAAAGCTTTTACTTATTACCTTTTCAATCTATATTCTGTTTGCTAGATTTCTTTAGTCTAAAATAAGCGAAGCAGTGATGCTATTCGTCTATTATAATTTGCTTGATTTCGACAATTGTCTTATACTAATGTTTAGCCAAAGTAAACAATTAAATAGCATTGGTTTGGTGGTTAGTTTTTTGTGGCAATCTCTAAATCATTTTCACTCATTAATATCTAGTTGCGATGTGAATTAATACATTAGGGTCACAGCTACGCATTAATTTCGGTTATCGCTACAGGTTTCCTTGATATCAACAATCTCAAGTGCCTATAAGATATTTAAAAGTTTCAGCGTGAGCGAAAAAAGACGTTTAGTAAATTTAATATTTAGGAACTTAATATTGAAACCTGAAAAGCTTGATTTTATGCTGTGTTCGCTGTTTGATACATTGGTGAATTTGCCCCAAAATGGCGAATGGTACCCGCGGCCGGACTTGAACCGGCAAGAGCTTACGCTCCACGGATTTTAAGTCCGTTATGTCTACCATTCCATCACGCGGGCAGCTGTGGATATTAAGGTTGCATTTGCTAAGTGGACAGATTAATAAAAAAAATACGAAAAAGCAAGTACTTTTATCGTTAATATATTAGTCTGATATGAAAAAGTTATTAAACACATTTAAAATCGTTAGTTTACTTATTAATTTATTAGATAATTAACTTAAATAGTGACAAAATAGTAATAATATGATAGATTAGTTTTAGGAAGTAATACTTTCTCTTGCATGTTATTGACATGTTTATTGACAAATGCCGCAAGGTAAGGTAGTTTTGCATAATGAATTTTTATCGGCTCTTATATTTAAGTAAGGCTTAAAGTAAAATTTGAGTTTTAGTTATTATAAGCGTGTGTTAAGTTCAAATAAGTAATTTCTATCTAATAAAGGTTTTTATGGCTACAAATATAGTAGGTAAAGTTAAGTGGTATAATTCTACAAAGAATTTTGGATTTATTGAACAGGACAATGGCGGCAAAGATGTGTTTGTACACAAATCAGCCGTAGACGCAGCAGGTTTACATAGCCTTGAAGAAGGACAAGATGTAATTTTTGATCTTGAAGAAAAGCAAGGAAAAGCCTATGCTGTTAACCTCAGAATTAAATAAATTTATAATACCAAAAGCAGCTATCCACAATTGTTTATAATTTAGGGTCGCCTAGTCATCTTTATCAAAATAGTAAATATTTTGTTTTTGTCTTATAATAACCTATATAATTTTAAGTATAATAAATTATTTTTACTAAAGGGCATGAAAATGCCCTAAATCTAATAATATTATTCTGGCTTGAATAAGATTCTAAAATAGTTTCATTATTCATTATCGTTTTATATATTTAGTGGGTGTTTTGTAATCTAGCTTAAGCATATTTTTTGATTCAGGATAATTATATAAGTCGTTATTTTAATTTACTATAACTTATTTTTTATACAATAGACCTATTGCATAACTTATCTTATAAAGGGAATAAGAACTGCTACTCTACGTAGCGTACATAGTTAAGTATGTAAGGATGAGAGATCAGCGTCGATGTCTCATATATCTTTAAGAAATGAGTTATGTTAAGAGGTATAATCAATAATGTGCATATTTTGATTTAAAACTATATTGGATTATATAATGAAAAATTTTAATTTATCTGAAGAATTAATTATTGCTCTTGAGACAATGAATATAACTGAGCCGACTGAAATACAAAAGCAATCGATTCCGGTTGCAATGGCGGGATCGGATATACTCGCTTCTAGCCAAACAGGTTCAGGCAAAACTCTTGCTTATTTATTGCCGTTAATTGATTCATTTATTAAAAATAAAACTACTGCTTTAATTCTTGTTCCGACTAGAGAATTAGCAATGCAAATACACAGTACTTTAAATAAAGTAACTACATCCTATAAAATTAATAGTGCAGTTTTGATAGGCGGTGAACCGATGCCTAAACAATTTATGCAATTAAAAAAGAATCCAAAAGTGATTATCGGTACACCGGGGCGTATTATCGATCACTTAAATAGGGGAAGTCTAAAAATTGATCGTATAGGCATAACCGTACTTGACGAAATGGATAGAATGCTTGATATGGGGATGAAAGAACAATTAGAAGAAATCAATAAATTTTTACCGGAAAAAAGACAAGTTTTAATGTTTTCCGCTACTATGCCAAAACATATTATTGCTGTTTCTCAAAAATATCTAAACAATCCGGTACGTATTATGGTCGGTGCTACTAATAAAGCAGCTGCAGAAATAAAACAGGAATCAATGCATGTTGCTGATAAAGAAAAATTTAGTGCATTAACTAAACAACTTGGTAATAGGGAAGGATCGGTTATTATTTTTGTGAAGACTAAACGTTCTGCCGATCAATTAGCTAAAATGTTAAAATATGAAAATCATACAGCAGAAGCTATACACGGTGATTTAAGTCAGCGTCAACGTGAAAGAGTAATTTTATCATTTCGTAAGTCAAACCATAGAATAATGGTAGCAACGGATGTAGCGGCTCGTGGGCTTGATATTCCTCATACACAGCATGTTATTAATTATGATTTACCTATGTGTCCTGAAGATTATTTACATAGGATAGGTAGAACGGGTAGAGCAGGGGCTACTGGGCATGCGTTGTCTTTTATTTCTCCTGATGATGTTATTAGATGGCGTGCAATCGATCGTTTAGTAAATAAAGGAGAATCTACGCCACGTAGTGAGTTTAGAAGTGATAAAAATAATCGTAAAAGATCATTCGGTAAAAGAGCCGGCGGTGACGGTAAAAAGTTTAATGCTTTTGATAGTAGCCGTAAAAGAACCTTTGATGGTAACAGCTACGGTAATAAAAGAAAGAAAGTATCGTAAGTTTGGGTTTACGTCATTTATATCATTATTGCTGCTCACAATGACGATTAGATATCCATGCGGGCGATGCCTTTGCAGGAATGACAACCGTATATTTTAAAGGAGGATAAATTCATAAGTTTAAATTTTTCACGATTTCAATATATATCTAATATTTTCTTTATATTAATAATTTCTTTTCCTGGAGGTTTAATTTATTTACTTACCGGTTCAACTCTTTCTTTTTGGCTTCGAGAATCCGGTTTTGATCAAATCACTATCGGGCTTTTTAGTTTAGTGAATTTTATTCATATATTTAAATTTTTATGGGGTCCTTTGCTTGAAACAGTAAGTTTTGCTCCTTTAAGTAAGCGGGGATATAAATATTGTTTAATTATTGCTTTGGTTAGTTGTATTTTTTGTGTATATATTCTAACAAATTTTAACCCTAACACTCATTTTATACCATTTGCTTTATGCTTAGTAGCTGTGGCATTTTTTTCGTCCATTTATGATATGTTACTTCAATCATCACAGATGTTACTGATTACAAATAAAAATTGGGGCATAAGTGAGGCAGCTTGTACTACAGGCTTTAGAATAGGTATACTCATAGCAGGTTCAGGAGCGTTATATTTATCTACTATCATATCCTGGCAAGATGTTTATCGTGCTATGGCAATTTTATGTATGCCGTCATTACTATTAATTATAATCTATCCGCTTAAATTTAAAGATAAGATAATTATTAATGATTTTGATAGATTTTGGCATGCTTTTTATGATTTTGTCAAGAAACCTAAATGGCTAATAATTGTTAGTTTTATGCTTCTATATCGTCTTCAAGATAATTTGCTGTCAATTATGCCGAATATGTTTTATCTTGATATTGGGTATACGAAGAAAGATTTAGCTCTTGGATATAAAGCTTTCGGTATGTGTGCTACAATCCTTGGAGGTTTTATCGGTGGGTTTTTATGCCGAAAATATGAATATTCTTATTTGCTTAAAAGAGCATTAATATATCATGCTTTATCTAGCCTATCTTTTTTATTTCTCTATTTTTATAATCGAGATATTACAAGTTTGTATATAGCGGTCTTCTTTCAAGAATTTACCAAGGGTTTAACTATGTCGCCGTTTTTTTCTTACCAATTAAGATGCTGTAGTTCTAAATATTGTATCACCCAAATTGCTTTAATGACTTCTATTGCTTATATTAGTACCATATTGTTTGGTAGTATTTCAGGCTATGCAGCTACTTATTTAGGCTGGACTTATTTCTTTATTGTAGCAGGATTTTGTTTTATACCGGCTTATATATTAATTAGATATTTGCCGCCTTATGTTATTTCTAGCTAAAGCGGGAATCTAGCAAAATATTTATAATTGTCATTGCGAGGAGGTGTTGTTGTGTGGATCAATTTCACCTCTGTCATCACGTGGCTTGACACCGAGTGCTTTACCGGTCCCTACAACAATGCCTTGCGAGGAGCGTAGCGACGTGGCAATCTCTCTTAAATTGCATGAGATTGCTTAGTCGGCATCAATGCCTTCTCGCAATGATGTGGATAGGTAGTATTGGATTCCTGCTGCTGCAGGAATGACATACTTTTGAACACCATGTAAAAATGCCTAAATACAAATATATTGTAAAAGTAGTACTATCAATTTATAATAATCAACAAATTTGTTAGTGTGCTTTAATTATGTTTATTCAAACTGAAGATACTCCAAATCCGGATGCAATAACATTTTTCCCAGGGCAGGAAATAAGTAGTGATCAGCCGGTATTTTTTAGTGAGCTTGCTGAAGTAAAAGGAAGAAGCAAACTTGCAGAATCATTATTTTATATTAATAATGTAAAATCGGTGTTTTTCGGTAGTGATTTTATAACAGTAACTAAACAAGCTGAAGGTAATTGGCAAGTTATAAAGCCTGAGATTTTAATGGTTATTATGGATCATTTTGTTTCAGGCTTGTCTGTATTTGAAGAAAACACCAAAGCAGATAATGTAAATCATAACCTTGATGGGCTTTCGGAAATAGAGAAACAAATCATAGAGATTATTGAAACTAGGGTGCGTCCATCTGTTGCACAAGACGGCGGCGACATAATATATAAAGGCTTTGAAAACGGTGTAGTTAAATTAGCACTTCGTGGTGCATGCCTTGGATGTCCTAGTTCCACCATCACCTTAAAAAATGGCATTGAGTCCATGCTTAAACATTTTGTACCGGAAGTGCAAGAAGTTGAAGCTGTAGAGGAAGATTTTGAGTAATTTAGTATACTAACTGTGTTAGTCTTCGTCATTGCAAGAAGAAACTGCAAGTTTCGACGAAGCAATCTAGTAAAAATTTCTGATTTACAGAATTTTGATTATTTTTTCTGGATTGCCACGCAGTCTACGACTGCTCGCGATGACGTTAAATATCATATAGTATATTAAATTTTTTTGAAGAATAGTATGTCCTATTCTGCCTTTGCAGAATTGATTGTATCATTTTGATGCCAAATAACGTAGTGTAGTTCAACATCTTTTGGAGCACTATGATAGGTAGTTTGCTATTATAGCTTAAAAGCTTACCACCAAACCCAACACGATTACAATCTTGCATTGTATTTTTTGGCTTGCAATTCTACTTTTAGCTTTTCTTCATTGGACTCTGTAGGTAAATGAATTACATAACACTTTTGATTTTCAAGTGGTGTAGGATAGGGTGCAATATCTTTTAACCGCTTATCGGTAATAAATCAGTATTTAAAAAACATGATATAAGAAATAGTATAATTTTATTTGGCATATGATTATTTTTTTAATTAGAATCCATTATCTCGCCTAGAGGAATTATATAAGAAGCATTTATTTTACCATTGGCTATAATATCAGTACTAAAGCCTTCACTATAGTCAACATCACCATTTATTTTTGTACTTAAAAATAATATAGAATTTTCAAATTTATTTTCTTTTAAAATAGGCTGATTATTTAAACTAAAAACTTTTATGGCAAGCCTTTCATTATTAGGTAATCTAAAATATATTTCTGATCCATTATTGGATTCAAAAAAATTACATTTATTATAAGCACCTAATAATAATAAATTATTTAATATATCTATGGTAACTTGTTCTTCAATGTTTATAATCTTAGGAAATAATATGTAATTATTGTGATTATTTTGTATATTTGAAATAAGAATACTTTGAGAGTTATATTGTTGTTTTTCCAAATATATTTTTGCAAAATTATTTTGTTTTAATTCTGTAAAGGTTAGTTCAGCCTTATATTTTTGTTTGTCACTAGAAAAGTTAGGTAGCGTTTCTATTAGGTTGCGCTAAATCTTGTATTCAGCATATTATTTTGATTTAATGTGGTAAAATCTAATTCGGCATAGTATGTTGCTCAGTCAATGTCTAAACTATATACAGGCTTATCTTCCAATATCTCTTCAAATAAATCTTTCCATAGCTCGTGTAACTCTTGTAAAAAACTTTAAACATGTTCTTTAGTTTTACAAACATCAATTTGATTTGCAAAGCTTTTTGCTATAAAAAACTTTAAATCTTTTTGATCCGATAAAGATAAATTATGAATATAACATTTAAATGTCTTATCTACATAATTTATTAGTGATGCAGTATCTGCAGGAAAATTTTTAGTTATTTCTAATAATTCTTTTTTTATGCTGTTCTGAAATTATATTCATTTTCTAATCTAATCCCGTTTCTTTCTTAAAAAAGCCGGTATGTCATGAATATCAGACTCTTTATTATCTTGATCTAGAGTACTAACAACAACGTTTTTGCGTTCTAAAGTTTGGTTATTTGAAGCACGCAGAGAACCCCATATTTTTCCTAAAAATGATGGTTTGGGTGAGTCATCTTCAGATTTGTTGAAAGTATTGGTATGTAACCCTAGCTCTTTTTCATTTCCGATAAAATTTTGATTTATTGGAGAGTCGGGAATTTCAATATTTTTGGTACTGTAGCTGTTAAAATCAGGCATTTCTTCTATTTGTGTAGGTTGTGCTATAGCTTTATTATAAGTTTCCTCAGGAACTATATTGGTAGTTTCAGCTATTGCGGGTTTATATGTCGGTACTTTATCGGCATCAATACCGGTAGCAACAACTGATACTCTGATCATTCCTTTTAATTCCGGATTAAATGTTGAACCGAAAATAATATTAGCATCAAGGTTGTCTACTTCTTCTCTAATTCTATTAGCAGCGTTGTCAACTTCAAATAAGGTCATGTCGGAACCGCCGGTAATATTGATTAATACACCTCTTGCACCGCACATTGAGCTATGATCTAGCAGTGGATTTGAAATTGCAGATTCTGCCGCTTTAATAGCTCTATCTTCGCCACTAGCTTCACCTGTACCCATCATTGCTTTACCCATTTCACTCATTACTGCTTGAATATCGGCAAAATCAAGATTAATAAGTCCCGGCATAATCATTAAATCTGTTACTCCTCTAACGCCTGCATGTAATACGTCATCTGCCATTTTGAAAGCATCGGCGAACGTCGTTTGTTCATTAGCAATACGGAATAGATTTTGGTTCGGTATTACAATTAAAGTATCAACGAATTGTTGTAATTCAATAAGTCCTTTATCGGCAGTTTTCATACGATGACCGCCTTCAAAATGGAAAGGTTTAGTTACTACCCCAACCGTAAGGATGCCTAGTTCTTTAGCAATGCGTGCAATAACCGGTGCAGAACCGGTACCTGTACCACCGCCCATACCTGCCGTAATAAATACCATATTGCTATTTTCTAGGTAATTACGAATTTCGCTTTCTGATTCTTGAGCAGCAAGTGCTCCCACCTCAGGAGAAGCTCCTGCCCCAAGACCTCTAGTCGTAGAAACACCGAGTTGTATTTTGTTAGTGCATAAAGAATGTTCAAGCGATTGTGCATCAGTATTAGCTACTACAAAATTAGCACCTTGCAGATTAGCACTAATCATATTATTTACTGCATTACTACCTGCACCCCCAACGCCAAAAACTGTAATGGTCGGTTTTAATACTATATTTTCAGGAGCTTTGATATTTAAAACCATGGTACTCTTTTATTTTATATAATTAATGTTTAAGTATAATAAAAGATTTAGAAATTTCCATAAACTTTTTATGAAAAATATGGATTATTGTATTTTATAGTGGAATGCCGTTATTATGACATGCTTTGATTAATGCTTTATCGTTAGTGGCCATAGGAAGTACTTCATGCGTGGCAGTTAATAAATAAGTTGTATCATATGTAGTAAGATTGTTGGCTCTTGCAGTTTAATTTCATGTATGGAAAAATTTAAATTTGATATATTAAGGGGGAGAGAGTTTAAAAAATCTATAATTTTAATAACCTCTACTGATTTTATTCTAGCACGTTTTGCTGCTATTAATATTACATTAGTTACTTCAAGTCTCCAAAGAGGCGGTACTATCACTCTAAACTTATAACAATAATCTAATGTAAAATCTGAATATTTATCACGTTCATCATAAAAGAACCATGAGACAGTTATGGAGCAATCGGCTATAAACGGTTTAGAATTCACCATTTTCTACCTTCATCTCTAAGCTCTTTAATAGTATTAAGGAGTTCTAGTGTTTTGCCTTTGTGGAATTCTCTTATTTGCTTTACTATATTATCGATTTTAGGTTTTTGAGTTATAATTTTTGCAACCGGCATATTATGCTTACAAATGGTAATTTGCTCTCCGTCGTGTATATGCTGTATTAGATCAGAAAAATGAGTTTTTGCTTCGAGTCGGTTAATTTGATTAGATAAATTTTGTTTCACATAGGTAATATAATAATAGACTAATTTAATATTATCCTATTTATAAGATTTTATACAGTAATATTAATAGTTTAAATTAATATCTTTATATAAAACCTAAAATTGACTAACCATTTTTTCAGGTACTACTATTTTATCAAATTTTGCTTCCGATAGAAGATTGAGTTTTTTAGCTGCTTCTTTTAAAGTGATCCCGTGCTTATGTGCTTCTTTAGCAATTTTTGCAGCATTATCATAGCCTATATGCGGATTAAGAGCTGTAACAAGCATTAGAGATTTATCACGTAAATCATTAATGCGTGCTATATTGGGTTCTAATCCTTTAACACAGTGAGTAACAAAGCTATTTACGCTATCGGATAACAGCTCTATAGATTGTAGGATATTGTATATTATTACGGGTTTAAATACGTTAAGTTCAAGATGTCCGTTTGAGCCGGCAATAGTAACCGTAACATGATTTCCCATCACCTGACTGCACACCATTGTTAAAGCTTCGACTTGTGTAGGGTTTACTTTACCGGGCATAATAGAAGAACCAGGTTCATTTTCAGGTAAATGTAGTTCACCAAGACCGCATCTTGGACCGGAGCCGAGCAGTCTTATATCATTTGCTATTTTCATTAAGCTAACTGCTATAGTATTAAGAGTTCCTGAAAATTCTACTAGTGCATCGTGAGCAGCTAGACTTTCAAATTTATTAGGAGCCGTCTTAAAGGGTTGTTTAGTAAACTCTGCCACTTTCTCGGCAAATTTTATATCAAAGCCTATTTTTGAGTTAATACCTGTACCGACTGCTGTGCCTCCTTGGGCAAGTAGATAAACTTTTTGTAGTGCATTTTCTATGCGTTCTAAAGCATACTCTATTTGTGTAATATATCCAGAGAATTCCTGTTTAAGAGTTAAAGGAGTTGCATCCTGCAAGTGGGTACGTCCTATTTTTATGATTTTGTCCCAATCTTTTGACTTATCCTGCAAAGAGGTCAGTATATTATTCAAAGCTGGTATCAGTTGCTGTTTAGTTGCAAGTACGGTTGCTATATGCATAGCGGTTGGAAAAGAGTCGTTGGATGATTGTCCTTTATTAACATGATCGTTAGGATGTACCGGAGATTTGCCGCCTTTCTGGCCTGTTAATTCTTCGTTGGCAATAGAGGCAATAACCTCGTTCATATTCATGTTTGTTTGCGTTCCTGAACCTGTTTGCCAAACTCCTAAAGGAAAATGATCCTCAAATTCGCCTTCTAAGATTCTATCTGTGGCTTTATCTATACTTATAGCGATTTTAGCTTCTAAAGCACCAAACTCATGATTAACCTGTGCTGCACATTTTTTTAAAATAGCAAGAGCACGAATTAAAATTTCAGGCATTTTTTGCTTGCCTATTTTAAAATTTTCTAAAGATCTTTGAGTTTGAGCCCCCCAATAAAATTTTTCTTCTATTTGAATTTCTCCAAAAGAATCACTTTCGGTTCTGTAATTTTTCATAAATTGTTAAATGTTATATATATTATCTATTTTTTTCATAAAATGATCACTTACTGCATTCAAGTCTAATTGCTGGGCTAATTTAGCAAAGCTATAATATAATTTGTCTGTTAAAGAAGCTTTTTTTAGATTCTTAGCAATAAATATTAATGTGCTTTCTATCATAAGATTACGATTAAAACTATAAAATTTTTGCCAATGTTCGTTATATTTAGGTTCAGAGGATGCTATATAATCGGAATATATAGGTTTAGTAATTACTGCTTTACCTTGATATATATCAAATATAATATCATTAATTAATCTTTTATTCTTGAGGTTATTGATCACTTTATCAAAAAAATTGTTTAATATAGCTGTTGTTATCTCTTTTTCTGTAAGTGCATTTATAAATATGTCTTAATTGTTTTTCAAAACTCTCGATAATTTGTTCATTTGGTTCCCTTTTCATGACTTGTCTCTCAAGTTAATTGATATAATCAAAGTTTATGACTTTAATTTTAGTAGACTAAATATTTATATCGAAGTAAATAAAAAACAATATGTGATTTATTAAAAATATTATTTATGTAATGAATGAAAAAGTATAGAAGCGGCATTTGATACATTAAGACTTTCTACTCTCTGAGAAATAGGGATTTTGGCTAAATAATCACATGTTTCTGCAACTAATCTTCGTATGCCTTTATCTTCTGAGCCAAATACCAATACTATTTTGTCGGAAATTAATTTATCGGTAAAGTAGTCATTTGCAGAACCTGTTAGACCTATAATCCAAAAGCCGTGTTTTTTAAGATAATTCATACATGAGCGTAAGTTAGTAACTTTAATTATAGGTATTAATTCTAAAGTACCGCAAGCCGCTTTAGCAATGCTGCCGTTTTCATTTGGAGAATTATCTTGA
This sequence comes from Proechinophthirus fluctus, assembly GCA_913698485.1. NCBI lineage: Eukaryota > Metazoa > Arthropoda > Insecta > Psocodea > Echinophthiriidae > Proechinophthirus > Proechinophthirus fluctus. The sequence goes on from CAJYCX010000006.1 coordinate 39,272, forward strand.
GGTAATATTATAGCATTTATATCAAAAGCAGCGGCACTACGAATAATTGCGCCAATATTTTGTGTGTCTGTTATTTGGTCAAGAATCGCAATTTTACATTTTGGATTTGTTATATCTATGTCCTCTAAATTATAAGAAAAAATTGGTCTAATTTTTGCAGCTATTCCTTGATGTGTTTGGTTTTCCAGTAATTTAGATAAAATATCGTTATTAACAATTTCATAAGCTCTAGTACCTATTAATTTTTTATGTGTCTCAAAAATTTCCCTAGTGCATAAAATATTGTCAATTTGACGTTTTGGATTATTTAGAGCAGAAAAGACAGGATGTTTCCCATACATATAATAACAATGTTTAGAATCAAGTTTTTTATTTTGCATCTTATTGAAAACCGTCAGTAATTTGTTCTTGACAGAAACTACTATTTATTATAGAAAGTTACAACTAAATAAATGTGCAAGCTGCTATTTGTTTATTTGATGATTCGGCAAGAAGTTTTATTAAGTCCTAATACTAATTATATATTGTATTTTACAGTGAATTAGTCTATTTAATACAGTAAAGTTCTTTAGGAGGGGTGGCCGAGTGGTCAATGGCAGCAGACTGTAAATCTGCCCGCGTAAGCGTTCGAAGGTTCAAATCCTTCTCCCTCCACCACTTAAATGGTTCAGGGAAGCATATCATTTTATTTAAAAATAAAACATAATTGTGTATTTTTATAAATCTGAATAAAATTGATATAGCACTGTTAACAAAATAACTTTGAAATTATTTTATTAATAGTGCCACAATGCGGGTGTAGCTCAATGGTAGAGTTCCAGCCTTCCAAGCTGGCTGTGTGGGTTCGATTCCCATCACCCGCTCCAGAGACAGTGGTAACAAATAAGTTTAGCAAGAAAATGCACTTATAAAAAAACTTGTATTAAACCTAAAAAATTGTAGAGAGTAATAATATGGCAAAAGCAAAATTTGAACGAACTAAACCGCACGTTAATATAGGTACGATCGGTCACGTAGATCACGGTAAAACTTCCTTAACGGCAGCAATAACTATAGTGCTTGCTAAGACAGGTGGAGCACAAGCTACAGCGTATGATCAAATTGATGCTGCTCCTGAAGAAAAAGAAAGAGGTATAACTATTTCTACTGCACACGTAGAATATGAGACTAAAAATAGACACTATGCACACGTAGATTGTCCGGGACACGCTGACTATGTAAAGAACATGATAACTGGTGCCGCTCAGATGGACGGTGCAATATTAGTAGTTTCTGCTGCTGATGGTCCTATGCCGCAAACTAGAGAGCATATATTACTAGCAAAACAGGTAGGTGTGCCTGCTATGGTAGTATTTTTAAATAAAATAGATATGGTGGATGATCCTGATCTATTAGAACTAGTAGAGATGGAAGTAAGGGAATTATTATCAAAATATGGTTTCCCGGGTGATGAAATACCTATTATTAAAGGTTCTGCACTTCAAGCTTTAGAAGGAAAGCCTGAAGGTGAAAAAGCTATTAATGAGCTAATGGATGCAGTAGATAGCTATATACCGCAGCCTGTAAGAGCTACGGATAAACCTTTCTTAATGCCAATAGAAGATGTATTCTCTATTTCAGGAAGAGGTACTGTTGTAACTGGTAGAGTAGAGTCAGGAATAATTAAGGTAGGTGAGGAAATTGAAATAGTCGGTCTAAAAGATACGCAAAAAACTACCTGTACCGGTGTAGAAATGTTCAGAAAATTACTTGATGAAGGACAAGCCGGAGATAATGTTGGCATATTACTACGCGGTACAAAAAGAGAAGAAGTTGAAAGAGGACAAGTTCTCGCAAAACCTGGTAGCATAAAACCGCATGATAAGTTTGAAGCTGAAGTATATGTGCTTAGTAAAGAAGAAGGTGGACGTCATACTCCATTTACTAATGATTATCGTCCGCAGTTCTATTTTAGAACAACAGATGTTACCGGTACAATAAAATTGCCTGCTGATAAGCAGATGGTTATGCCTGGAGATAATGCTACTTTTACAGTGGAATTAATTAAACCGATTGCGATGCAGGAAGGGTTGAAATTCTCTATACGTGAAGGTGGTAGAACAGTGGGTGCCGGCGTAGTAACTAAAATAAATAATTAATTGATTTTATAAATACCTATTATTTTTTAATAATAGGTATTTATATTTTAAGATGTAATAGACATTTTTCCGAACCAGCTTATAGAGAAGAATTTGAAGGAGGTATAGAATATGCAGAACCACAGCATATATAACGGATGTGAGGATTCGAGTGCCGGATCGATGTACAAATTACCTCTAGAAGTACAGTTTAGAAAGATGTCTAAAAAAACATCTTGCTGTTTAAATATTAGGTTTACTGAATGAAAAATAAAATCAAAATTCGTTTAAAATCATTTGATCACCGTAGTCTTGATCAAGCTACAAAAGAGATAGTTAGTGCTGTTAAAAGAACGTTTGCTAACATTAATGGTCCTATTCCTTTACCTAAAAAAATTGGAAGATTTACTATAAATAGGTCTCCTCATGTACATAAGAAGTCAAGAGAGCAATTTGAAATTAGAAAGCATAAAAGATTATTAGTTATAGGTGATCCGAATCCGGCGGTTGTCGATGCTTTAAGTAAAGTTGATTTAGCAGCAGGTGTTGATGTAGTGATTGAATTAGAGAGTGGGGAATAAATGAGAACTGGTATAATTGCTCAAAAAATTGGGATGACTAGTGTTTTTAATGATAAAGGCGAAAGAATTTCTTTAACATTGGTAAAAGTTGATGATTGTCAAGTAGTAGGACATAAAACTCTAGAAAAACATGGATATAATGCTTTGGTTATAGGTGTAAAAGATAAAAAAATATCTAGAGTAACCAAACCTATGAGACAAGTTTTTGCTAATGCTAAAATATCCCCTAAAACTAAATTAAAAGAATTTAGAATTTCTGAAGAGAATTTTATTGATATAGCAGCAAGTCTAGAAGTAGACCATTTTACGGCAGGACAATTTGTGGATATAACGGCAACTACTATAGGTAAAGGATTTGCCGGTAGTATGAAAAGACATAATTTTAGAGGTCTTGAAGCTTCTCACGGTGTTTCGATATCCCATCGTTCGCATGGTTCTACAGGACAAAGACAAGATCCAGGAAAGGTTTTCAAAGGCAAAAAAATGGCCGGTCATATGGGATGTAACCAAGTTACTATTCAAAATTTGAAAATATTTGCCGTTGATAAAGAGCGTAAGCTTATTATGATTCAGGGTAGTATACCCGGTCACAAAAATTCGTATCTTTCAGTAAAAGATGCAATAAAAAAGATTTCAATAACTGTATAATAGATATTTAGACATGTTTGTTGAGGTTAAAGATTATCACATTAACAAAACGCCATGCAATATTATTGATATAAAAGTTTTATATAAGACTGTATAAGGTTAAAATAAAGATGAAAACTAAAATATTAAGTCTTGCTAATGAAGAAGTTGGTGAGATTAGCTTAAATGAAGATATATTTGCTGTTGAATTTATCAGAGATGATATAATAAAGCAGGTTATTGATTGGCAGAGAGCTAAGGCAATGTCCGGTAACCACAAAACTAAAACAGTATCAGAAGTATTAGGAACCACAAAAAAACCGTTTAAGCAAAAAGGTACAGGTAATGCAAGACAAGGCTCCCTTAGATCGGTACAGATGCGTGGTGGTGGTGTAGCTCATGGACCTAGAGTACGTAGTCATGCAACGAAATTACCTAAAAAAGTACGAAAACTGGGTTTAATTCATGCTTTATCCGAGAAATGCGCTGAAGGAAAATTATTAGTAATAGATTCTTTAAAGCTAGATAAGCCTAAAACTTCTGCTCTTGTAAATATATTAAACAAATTTCAAGGGAAAAGTTTCTTTGTAATAGATGGAAATGAAGTAGATATTAATTTTTCTTTAGCTGCAAAAAATATTTATAATACTGTGATTGTTCCACAAATAGGAGCCAATGTTTATGATGTAATACGACATGAATATGTCCTATTATCACAAGAAGCAGTGAGTGTTTTAGAAGAGAGGTTAAGATGAGTGCTTATAAATACTACGATTTAATTAGAAAACCTATTATTACAGAAAAAACTACAACCCTTTCGGAACAAAATAAATACGCTTTTTATATAGATAAATTTGCTGAAAAACTTACCCTTAAAAAGGCTATAGAAGAAATATTTAAAGTAAAAGTAAAAAAAGTGAATATTTTAAACGTTAAAGGTAAGAAGAAAAGATTTAAAGGAATTATAGGGACTCAAATCAATAGAAAGAAAGCTATTGTTACATTAGAAAAAGACCATAATATCGATTTTGCCGGAGGAATTAAATAAATGGCTTTAAAAAATTTTAATCCAATTACTCCTTCTCTTAGAGAGTTAGTTCAAGTTGATAAAACTAGTTTATGGAAAGGCAGACCTTTAAAATCTTTGACCAAAGGTATATCTAAAACCGGTGGACGAAATAATCAAGGTAGAATTACTTCTTGGCACAGAGGTGGAGGACACAAAAAATTATATCGTATTATTGATTTTAAAAGAAATAAAATTGATGTTTCTGCTATTGTTGAAAGAATAGAGTATGACCCTAATAGAACTGCTTTTATTGCTTTAATAAAATATGAAGATGGGGAATATTCTTATATTCTAGCACCACAAAAATTATCTGTAGGTGATAGAGTAATATCAAGTCAAGATGCTGATATAAAAATAGGAAATTGTTTACCTTTAAAATGCATTCCTATCGGTACTACTTTACATAATGTTGAAATGAAAGTCGGTAAGGGCGGTCAAATTGCAAGGTCTGCAGGTACTTCAGTAGATCTAGTGGGTAAAGATTCAGGATATGCTCAGATTAAATTAAGATCAGGTGAATTTAGGTTAGTACCTTTAGATTGTAAAGCTACTATAGGTAGTATATCTAACCCGGATCAAAAAAATATTAATTTAGGTAAAGCCGGTAGAAATAGATGGCTAGGTTGGAGACCGCATGTTAGAGGTGTAGCAATGAATCCTGTAGATCACCCTCATGGCGGTGGTGAAGGTAAAACTTCAGGAGGTCGCCATCCTGTTACTCCTTGGGGATTCCCAACAAAGGGTAAGAAGACACGTAAAAATAAACGTACTTCAAAATTTATCGTAAAGAAAAGAAAATAGATTTTAAATTAATTAGGTATTAGTATGGCACGTTCAATATGGAAAGGGCCTTTTGTAGATGGTTATTTAATAAAGAAAGTTCAAAAATTAATGGAATCAGGTAAATCTGAAATGATTAAAACTTGGTCTAGAAGGTCAACGATTTTACCTATTTTTGTAGGGTTTACCTTTTCTGTGTATAATGGAAATAAATTTATTCCGGTTTCTGTAAATGAAGAAATGGTTGGAAGAAAATTAGGTGAGTTTGCTCCTACTAGAACATTTCACGGTCATGGAGCGGATAAAAAAATCAAAAGAAAATAAAGATTTATATGGTACAGGAAAATAAAAATTTTGCTACGGCACAAGCTAAATCTATTAGAGTAAGTTCAAGGAAGCTCAATTTAGTTGCAGCCTTTATTAGAAATATGAAAGTATCTGAAGCATTGGTACAATTAACTTTTTCTCCTAAAAGAATTGCAAAAGTTGTAAAAGATTGTCTACAATCTGCTGTTGCAAATGCTGAAAATAATTTAGGTCTAGATATAGATAGATTGGTTATTACTAAAGCGACTGTAGGTAAGGCTTTCGTAATGAAAAGAGTTATGCCAAGAGCAAAAGGAAGAGCAACTAGAATAAATAAGTTTTTTAGTAATCTTTATATAACTGTTACAGAAAAAGAGGATAATTAAAATGGGGCAGAAAGTTTGTGCACATGGTTTTAGAGTTGGACCGACTTTAATTAAAGGTTGGGATTCCATATTATATGCAGAAAAACATTATAAAACTCTTTTTATACAAGATTTAAAAATTAGGGATTTAATAAACAAGGGGTTTAATCAAGCCCAAATTAGTAGAGTTTTAATTGAACGCCCGTCTAATAAAAGTATTATAATTAATATTAATGCAAAAAAACCAAATATCATTATCGGTAGAAACGGTAGTGAAATTGATAAGCTAAAAAAAGCTATCGAGAAAATGACTTCTTTAAAAGAAGTTTATATAAATATTCACGAAGTTCGCAAATTTAATATAGATGCTGCTATAGTAGCTCAAACTATAGCACTACAGCTTGAAAAAAGAGCTTCTTTTAGAAAAGCCATGAAAACAGCAATTCAGGCGTCATTTAAACAAGGTGGACAAGGTATCAGGGTTAGTTGTTCAGGACGACTTGGAGGTGCTGAAATTGCTAGAACTGAATGGTATATAGAAGGAAGAATGCCGTTACATACTTTAAGAGCTGATATTGATTATTCAACAGCTGAGGCTATAACTACTTATGGAGTTATAGGGGTTAAAGTGTGGATTTATAAAGGTGAATATACAGAAAATAAAAGATATAATTAATTTTAAGTATTAAAATGTTAGCTCCAAAAAAACAAAAATTTAGAAAAGCTCATAAGGGTAGGGTTGCTTCAACAGCAAAAGCAGGTACGACGCTTGCTTTTGGATCATTTGGTCTAAAATCTATAGATGGTTGGCGTGTTACTGCAAGACAAATAGAAGCAGGAAGAAAAGCTGCTACTAGATGTATGAAAAGGCAAGGAAGATTATGGATTCGCATTTTTCCTGATGTTCCTGTTTCTAAAAAGCCTGCCGAAGTAAGAATGGGTAAAGGTAAAGGTTCTCCTGAATTTTTTGCAGTTAGAGTTTCGCCTGGAAGAATTATGTTTGAAATTGAAGGGGTAGAAGAAAATGTTGCACTTAGAGCTTTGGAGCTTGCAAGTGCAAAATTACCTGTTAGAACAAGGATAGTGAGACGTTATGAATGATTTAAAATTATTAAGAAGTAAGTTATCTACTGAAACAATAGAAGAGCTTTATAAAAACCTTAATCTTTTAAAAAAAGAATTGTTTAATTTAAGATTTCAACAAGCTTTAGGTGATTTAAAAAATACTAGTAGGTTTTCGTTAGTCAAAAAGTCTATAGCACGTATTAAAACTGAATTAACAAAAAGAGCTAATAGTGAGGAATATTAAAATGCCGAAAAGAGTATTACAAGGCGTGGTTATAAGTTCAAAAGCTGATAAGACGGTTACAGTAAAAGTAGAAAGAAAGTTTAAGCATCCTATTTATAAAAAATTTGTGAAAGTATCCAAAAAATATGCTGCTCATGATTCAGAAAATAAATATCAAGAAGGAGATAAAATTAGTATAATTGAAAGTCGGCCTATCTCAAAAACCAAAACATGGGTAGTGATAAATGGGGAATAAAGTTTTTTAATCTTTGACTTTATAAGGTAGATTGTTTATTTTATTTCTCGTGTATAAAAAATTGGAAGTAGTTTATGATTCAAATGCAGAGCATCTTGGAGGTTGCAGATAATTCCGGTGCTAAAAAAGTTATGTGTATTAAAGTTTTAGGTGGCTCTCACCATATGGTGGCAAAGCTGGGTGATGTTATAGTTGTATCTGTTAAAGATGCTATACCCGGCGGTAAGGTTAAAAAGGGTGATGTTTATAAAGGCGTGATTGTTCGTACAAAGACTGGAGTAGTAAGATCTGACGGTAGTACAATAAAATTTGATCAAAACGCATTAGTGCTTTTGAATAAACAAGATGAACCTATCGGTACTAGAGTTTTTGGTCCTGTTACAAGAGAACTTAGGGCGAAAAAATATGTTAGAATAATGTCGCTTGCAGAGGAAGTGTTATAAATGATTAAATTAAAAGTAAAAAAAGGTGATGAAGTTGTTGTTATTACCGGAAAGCATAAAGGAAAAAAAGGTAAAGTATTAAAAGTTTGCCCGGAGGACAGTAAAGTAATTGTTTCTGGAGTAAATGTAGTAAAAAAGCATACTAAATCTAATCAAATGAGTGAAGGCGGGGTAATAACTAAAGAATTACCTATACATATCTCAAATATTGCACACATCGATCCAAAAACCGGTAATCCTACCAAGATAGCTTTTAAATTCTTAGAAGACGGTTCTAAGGTTAGAGTAGCAAAGAAATCAGGGGAAATTATTGGTAAGGAAGGTAAATAATGTTAAGATTTAAAGAATTATATCAGCAAAAAATTATTGAAAACTTACAAAAAAATTTTTCTTATAAAAATAAACACGAAATACCGCAAATTAAGAAAATTGTGATAAATATGGGAGTAGGGGAAGCAATAGCCGATTCCAAAGTAATTAATAATGCAGTAAATGATCTTACTTTGATTTCCGGTCAGAAGCCGGTTGTAACGTTAGCAAGAAAATCTATTGCAACTTTTAAGTTACGCGAAAATATGAAAATAGGTTGCAAGGTTACATTACGTAAAGATAGAATGTATGATTTTTTAGAGAGGTTAGTAATTGTTGCATTACCCCGTGTTAAGGAATTTCGCGGTTTTTCTTATAAAAGTTTTGATGGTAAAGGGAATTTTACTTTTGGGTTAAAAGAGCAGATCGTTTTTCCTGAAATTAATTACGATAAAATCGATACAATAAGAGGTATGGATATTACAATCGTTACATCTGCTAAAACAGATCAAGAAAGTAAATTTTTGTTATCAGAGTTTAATTTACCTTTTTATAATTAATTTTTAGGATATATATAATGGCAAAAGTAAGTTCTATAAAAAAGAACGAAAGTAGGAAAAAAAAATCACAAAGTTTACATAATAAACGTTTAGCACTAAAAAGTAAAATTTATGATAAAAATATTTCATTAGAAGAGCGTTTTTCTTTGGTAATGTCACTTGCACAATTACCTAGAAATTCATCATCTACTAGAATAAGAAATAGATGTGAGCTTACAGGTAGACCAAGAGGTGTTACAAGAAAGTTTGGTATATCGAGGAATAAGCTTAGAGAATTAATAGGTAGAGGCTTAGTTCCCGGTGTAGTTAAGTCAAGTTGGTAAAAGTCGATAGGTGAATCATATGTCAATGACGGATAATGTCGCAGATATGTTAACTAGAATTAGAAATGCTTATAAAAGCAAATTGATAAATGTTTCTTTTCCTAGTTCTAAAATTAAAACTTCAATTTTAGATGTTTTGCAAAAAGAAGGTTATATAAAAGATTATATAACTACTCAAAAAAATAATATTAGTTATACTGAGGTAGCTTTAAAATACTCTGTTAATGGTGATGCTTCTATATGCGAAATTCATAGAGTATCAAAGCCTGGAAAAAGAGTATATTCTGCTATTAAAGATTTGAAAGGATATTATAATAATATGGGTATATATATTCTTTCTACTCCTTACGGTGTTATGTCTGATAGAGAAGCTCATATTAAAAATGTCGGCGGCGAAGTAATTTGTAAAGTATTTTAAGGTAAAAAATGTCACGTGTTGGAAAATTGCCAATTATTATACCTGAAGGTGTAAAAATTGGTTTAAATGATTTAGAAGTAAAAATATCCGGACCTAAAGGCGAATTATCAAAAACTTTTAAAGGTAATATAGCAATTTCATTGGCAGAAAATAAGCTTTTAGTAAAACCTTTAGCCACAAATAAAAATGCACGTGCTATGTGGGGTACTGCAAGGAGCATAATATCAAATATGGTTACCGGCGTTAAAGAAGGTTTTAAGCTTAAACTTGAAATTAATGGAGTCGGTTACAGGGCGATGGTAAAAGGTAAATATTTAAATTTAATGCTTGCTAAAAGCCATAATACAAAAATTGAAATACCTTCAGATATTAAAATAGAGATGCCTAAGCAAAATATTATTATTCTTGAGGGAACAGATAAAGAAAAATTAGGACAATTTGCTTCAATGATTATAAAACAGAGACCACCTGAGCCTTATAAAGGAAAAGGAATTAAATTTGAAAATCAATTTATACCGCGTAAAGAAGGTAAGAAAAATTAAATTTAAGAGTTAAATATGTATAGTGCTAAGCTAAAATTTGAAAAAAGAAGAAGTAGAATAAGACATAAAATATCTAAAACATCTAATAGAGTTAGATTATCAATATTTAAGTCAGGTAGACATATATATGCACAAATTATTGATGATTCTAAGTCTATAACGATTGCTGCTGCTTCAACTTTAGATGAGAAAATAAAAAAATTAAAAAAATCTCATTGTAATATTGAAAATGCTATCAAAGTAGGCAAAGAAATAGCAAAAAAAGCTGATTCTGCAGGGATAAAAGATGTAGTGTTTGATAGAGGCGGATATAAGTATCACGGTGTTGTAAAAGCGCTAGCTGATGCAGCTAGAGAGAAAATAAAATTTTAGGTTATAAGGTTGTAGTAATGTCTAAAGTTAAAAAAAATGATGAGACTTTAAGTGAAGTTTTAGTTGATGTAAATAGAGTTACAAAAGTAGTAAAAGGTGGTAGAAGCTTTGCTTTTTCTGCTTATGTAGTGGTCGGTGATAAAGCCGGCAGAGTCGGAGCAGGACACGGAAAAGCTAAAGAAGTAAATGAAGCTCGAGGAAAGGCAAAACAAGCCGCTAAAAAGAGAATGATGAAAGTACCGTTATATCAAAATAGGACTATTCACCATGACGTTGTCGGTAAAAGTGGAGCTGCTAAAGTGATTTTAAGAAGAGCTAAAGCAGGTACAGGCGTTATAGCCGGAGGATCTATGAGAGCAATTTTTGACTCTTTAGGCATTCATGATATTGTTGCTAAATCAATAGGTTCAACAAATGTTTACGCAATGATTTCTGCAACATTTGATGCATTAAATAAACTTGCATCACCAAAATCTATTGCTATGAGAAGAGATAAAAAAGTAAATGAAATATCTGTACAATCTGCTGACATTCAAGTTAATGAATAATGTTGCATAAGTAAGGTGAAGTTATGAATAATAAGATCAATAATATAAAAATTACTCAAGTTCACAGTGCTATAGGTCGTAAGTATGATCAAAGGTTGATATTAGTTGGGCTTGGTTTAAACAAAATTAATAAGAGCGTTATTCTTGCAAATACTAATTCAATCAAAGGGATGGTTAAAAAAGTAAAGCATTTGTTAAAAATAGAAAATATGTAATTAGAGTTTTTAAATGAAATTAAATGAATTATATAATAATATAGGTGCTAAAAAAAATAAGAAAAGAATAGCACGCGGTATTGGTAGTGGTAAAGGAAAAACCGGCGGTAGAGGAATTAAAGGTCAAAAATCTAGATCCGGCGTTGCAATAAAAAGTTTTGAAGGTGGTCAAACACCTATGATCAAAAGACTACCTAAAAGAGGGTTTAATTGTATTTCAACTAAAAAATACAATATAATAAATATTTATAATATTGAAGAAGCATTAGCCGATGGACGTTTAAGTGCTGATGATAATATTACGAAAGAAAAATTGGTAGAAGCCAGAGTAGTTAATAATAAAAATAATAAGAAATTAGTGAAATTATTATCTATTTGTAGTGATGATTTCGCTGCTCCTCTATCATTAAAATTAGATGCTTATTCTTCTAAAGCTAAGGATTTAATCGAGAAAGCAGGTGGAAAATTATTATAGTATATGGGGCAGAATTTTTCTAAAAAATCCGGTAATGATTTAGTTAGTCGCATTGTTTTTACTATTCTCATTCTTATAGTATGTAGATTTGGGTCTTTTATACCTATACCTGGTATAGATTCAATTGCTTTCAGTAGTGTGGCTGCAAAGAATCAATCTGGAATACTCGGAATGTTTAATATGCTATCCGGAGGATCGCTAGGTAGAATGTCCATTTTTGCTTTAGCAATTATGCCGTATATTACTGCCTCAATTATTATCCAATTAATGTCTGTTGCATATAAACCTTTGGAAAATTTAAAAAAAGAAGGGGAAGTTGGCAAAAGAAAAGTAAATCAGCTATCGAGATATTTAACGGTTCTGCTTGCTTCTTTTCAGGCTTATGGAGTTGCTATAAGTTTAGAATCGATTGTAACAAATACTGGTCCTGTAGTAATCTTAGCAGGTTTTTTCTTTAGAGTTACAACCGTAATTACTTTAGTTGTAGGCACGATGCTATTAATGTGGTTAGGAGAACAAATTACACAGCGCGGAATAGGTAATGGTACGTCTTTAATTATATTTATAGGTATAATTTCAGGAGTACCTAGTGCTATTATTAGTATGTTTGAATTATCAAGAAAAGGAGCATTATCGCCTTTAATAGCGATAGCTGTTTGTATTGGAGTAGTTGTATTAATAGCTATAATTATATTTTTTGAAAGAGCCCAAAGAAAATTATTGGTGCAGTATCCTAAAAGACAAGTAGGAAATAAAATTTATGGAGGCGAAGCAACCCATATGCCTCTCAAGTTAAATACTTCTGGTGTAATACCTCCAATATTTGCTAGTTCAATTTTACTATTTCCTGCTACGCTTGCTAATTTTTCTAATAGTAATTCAGAAACTATGGGCATGCTTACTTATTACTTAGGGCATGGAAAACCTGTATATATTTTATTATATGTAGCATTAATTATGTTTTTTAGTTTTTTTTATACTGCAATAGTATTTAATTCTGAAGAAACTGCTAATAATTTAAGAAAATACGGTGCTTATATTCCAGGTAAAAGACCAGGAAAAAATACGTCTGATTATTTTGATTATATACTTACAAGGCTTACGGTTATAGGTGGGATATATTTAAGTATAATATGTGTAATTCCGGAGCTATTAATGAATAAATATGTAATCTCTCTTTCTTTAGGAGGTACGAGTTTTTTAATTGTAGTGAACGTGGTACTTGATACTATGACTCAGATTCAAACTTACTTATTTAGCAGTAAGTATGAAGGTTTAATGAAGAAAATAAAATTAAAAAATTAAAAATGAGCTTAAATAGTGATAGTAATTTTTTTAGGTCCTCCAGGAGCAGGAAAGGGTACACAAGGAAAAAAGATAGCTAAAAAAATTGATTTACCACATATAGCAATCGGTGATATATTTAGAACAATTATTAAAACATCAACTAGTGAAGCAGAGTTAATTAATAATTATATTAGACAAGGGGAGCTTATCCCTAATGAAATAGTTAATCAAGTAATCAAAAATTTTTTATTATCCTCTGAATATAAAAACGGCTACATATTAGATGGATATCCGCGTAATTTAGAGCAAGCGAAATTTTTTGAATCATTTATTAAAGAAAAAATTAAAATAATATATTTTGATGTTTCAGGTGAATTATTAATTAAAAGAATTTTAGGAAGATATAGTTGTAAAAATTGCGGTAAAATATATAATAAGTACTTCTTGCAGCCTAAAATTGATAATGTATGTGATGTTTGCGGTTCAAGTACATTTGATTATAGAAAAGACGATAATGAAGAAGTAATAAAAAAAAGAATTGAAGTATATAAGACAGAAACATATCCGTTAATAGATTACTATAAAAATAGTGGTAATTTTTATATAGTTAATGGAAGTAAAAATGAACAAGAAATAGAAATTGATATACAGAAAATACTAAAAATAAATTGACTTTATCAAAGATTTTTATATTATTTTTTAGTTACCAGTAAAATGTTGGAGATTATTTGTGGCAAGAATTGCAAGTGTTAATATTCCTGATAATAAACGTTTAGTTGTGAGTTTAACTTACATTTACGGTCTTGGGCCTACTATGGCAGCAGAGATCTGTAATAAAGCAAAAATATCGAAAGATAAAAAAGTGAAAGAACTGACAGATCAAGAGTTAATAGGTTTACGTAATATTATTGAAAGTGAGTATAAAGTTGAGGGTGATTTAAGACGAGAAGTTACGCTTAATATTAAGAAAAAGAAAGATATAAGATGTTATCAAGGACTTAGACATATACGTAAGTTGCCGGTGAGAGGACAGAACACGCATTCTAATGCTCGAACTAGAAAAGGTAAAGTTATTGCGATAGCCGGAAAGAAAAAAGCTGTAAAATAATAGTTTAAGTATAGAGTATAAATAATGAATCAGACGGTTAAAGTTAAGAAAAAGAAAAAAACTATCACTCTTGGTGTTGTGCATATCCGAGCATCATTTAATAATACTATAGTAACATTTACTGATATCCAAGGTAATACTATTTCTTCTGCATCGGCAGGAGGTAATGGGTTTAAAGGGGCAAGAAAAGCAACACCTTATGCAGCTCAAGTAACAATTGATAGAGCATCGGAAAAAGCAAAAGAATATGGTCTAAAAACTATTTCTATTAGGATTGGAGGACCGGGGGCTCAGCGTGAATCAGCAATGAGAGCTTTATTCGGACAAAATTTTGTGGTTACATCAATTTTAGATGTATCGTCAATTGCTCATAATGGAGTAAGACCGCCAAAAAGAAGAAGAGTATAAGAGAATCATAGGTATTAAATGTTATCGTTAAGTAAAAATTGGAATACTTTAATAAAGCCGAATAAAGTTGCTTATGAAAATTTTCCAGAAACCAATAATAAAGCTAAAGTTGTAGTTGAACCTTTAGAAAGAGGTTTTGGTTTAACACTCGGTAATGCTATGAGAAGAGTATTACTTTCTTCTTTACAAGGAGCAGCTATCACGTCTATAAAGATTCCTGCTATAGAACATGAATTTTCTTCTATACCCGGTGTAAAAGAAGATGTATCAGAAGTGATTTTAAACATTAAAGGTATTGAAGTAAAAATGCATGTTGCAGAAAAACGTATCATGAAATTAAAAGCAACAGGACCTTGTGTTGTAACAGCCGGTATGATTGAAACAGGTCATGATGTAGAAATACTGAATCCGGATCATGTAATTTGTGATCTAGCTAAGGACAAGCAGCTTGAAATGGAATTAACTTGCAAGGTTGGTAAAGGATATGTACTTAGCACAAATAGTTATGAGGATAATTTACCTATTGGTGAAATAGCTATAGATGCTTTATTTAATCCGGTAAAGAGTGTTACTTATAAGGTAGAAAATACTAGGGTAGGTCAGGTTACCGATTATGATAAATTAATTATGTTTATAGAAACTAACGGTGATGTATTACCTGAAATGGCTGTAGGTTTAGCTGCACGTATTTTACAGGAGCAATTACAATTATTTATTTCTTTTGAAGAACAGGAAGAAGATAAGCAAGTTAAAACTGATGCTTTACCATTTTCACCTTATTTACTTAAGAGAGTTGATGAATTGGAATTATCAGTTAGATCGGCAAATTGTTTGAAAAATGATAATATAATATATATAGGGGATCTAGTAAAAAGAACGGAATCTGATATGCTAAGAACTCCAAATTTCGGTAGAAAATCTTTAAATGAGATTAAAGAAATATTGACAAAATTTAATTTAAGATTCGGTATGGATGTACCGGATTGGCCACCGGAAAATATTCAGGAATTATCTAAACGTTATGAAGATTCTTATAATTAAGGACTAAAAAATGCGACATAAAATTAAAGGTAGAAAGTTAAATGTAACAAGTAGTCATCGGCAAGCAATGCTCGCTAATATGGCTGTAGCACTTGTAACCCATGAACAAATTAAAACTACTTTACCAAAAGCTAAGGAATTAAGACCTTATATTGAAACTCTAATTACTAAAGCTAAAAAAGCTGATTTAATGGTAAGAAGAAGCGTTTTATCAAAAATAAAAGATAAAACAGCAGTAGAAAAGCTTATAAATATTTTAGGTACCAGATATAAAGATAGACCTGGCGGTTATACTAGAATAATAAAAGCCGGATTCCGTTATGGTGATTTAGCACCAATAGCATATATTGAATTTGTAGATAGAGATATTAATGCTAAAGGAAATATACAGCAAGATGCTAATGAAGAAGTTAAAAATTAAAATATAAGGGACTCGGTGATGGCTAATCATTCTTCAGCAAAAAAAGCTGCTAGACAAACAGTAAAAAGAACTCTAATCAATAAAAAACGATCTAGTGCAATAAAAACTTTTATAAAGAAAGTTGTACATGAAATCAGTCTTGGTAATAAAGAAAATGCTAACATAGCTTTATCTGTTGCTCAGTCTAAGATAATGCAAGGTGTGAAAAAAAATATAATTAAATTAAATACCGCCTCAAGAAAAATCAGCAGATTATCAAGGCAAATAAAAAGTTTGAAAGTAAATAACACTTTATAGTAATTTAAAAGCAAAAACTAATAAAATTTTGCTAAATTATTTATATACTTCTTATGGATTATAAATGATGTTATTTTACTAATTAATAAAAAATATGGGCGATTAGCTCAGCTGGTAGAGTATCTCGTTTACACCGAGAGTGTCGGCGGTTCGAGTCCGTCATCGCCCACCAGTCAAAAGTTTTTAGTATTTCAACGATCAAACAATGAATGAAGCTATAAACTCAAGTTTTTCAGTTTTAAATGTTACAATAGTGAAACCTATCAAGAAAAACAATATCTTTGTGAAATGGCATTTCTAACTAAGTATATATTAGTTAATAATTTAATGCCATTGCTAGAAAATTACAAAGTAATTGACGAAATAATCCAGTATAAAAGTACTAAATTTTAGCATTTTTTAGTACTTTTTCTAAATTCCTGGGTTCTTTATAGTTATAGTTTTTTATTGTGTAAATCAGGAAACACGTTCAGTTTCATACAATAGACCTCTTCAGAAATTCTACTGCTAGAGGTAATTTGTACGTCGATCCTTACCACACATACTAGTATGTATGCTTCGGTTCAAAGTGAAGTGTCTCTTTCAAATTCCTCTCTAAATCCTTATTTCTGAAGAAGTCTAATAAAGTTTACGTTAATTCGTTGACAAGAAACGAGAAGAGATTGATATAGCTAGGGTTAAATAAAAATGGTGTGCTATTAATTTGTCATCCCGTGGTTTGACCACGGCATCCAAAACTTTTTAAGGTTTTCTGGATACCGGGAACAAGTCCCGGTATGACAGTTTATATCTTTTTATCTTGCTTTAGCCATAGTTACGTATTAATATTATACACTACTTGGCTGATTGTTTTTTGGAACCTGCGGTCAAGCGAACTAGAATGATATGGGTGGAATCGATCTGCGTAATAATGCTATATCGTGGTCAACAAGCCATGGTATGACACTTAATAAATTTCCTGATCCATACGAGTTTTTAGAATCTTTCATATACAGCATAATTCATAAAGCTTGATAGAAATTTATCTTGTCGGAACCTTTCTGAATTCTACTGTAATTCTTTTCTGCATTATTTATTACTTTTGCCGTTATTTTTACTAGATTTTCAAAAAAAATAGCAAAGTATAAATTGTACGAGGAAGTGGAAGTTAAAGCAGCTAATAAAGTAAAATGATAGTTGTTTAAATACAATGTAACCAAAAGCTATTAATCTATTTAAAGTTAAAAAATTATTTATTATTATAATTTTAACTTAATAAAAAATAACTTTTATGGAAGATATAGGCTCTGGGAAAAAAGTTTGAAATATACGTTTACGCTAAAAAATTACTTGATAAACTCGAAATTTACACACTAAAGTAAAAAATCCTATTGATATAGAGGAGGTTAAACAAGGCATTTACTACGCTTGTAAATATCACGGTTCTCAAATATGTCAATCAGGTGATCCTTATTACTCCCATCCGATTGAGGTGACGATTATGATTGCAGAGTTTGTAGCTGAAGAAGTTCCTAAGCTTTTGAGGTAGCAAAACATGTAGAATACCTAACTCGAATTAAACCTTACGGGGAAATTACTGCTGAAGAAAGCTTAAATCTATTAATTAAACAGCAAAGATATAATACGGCACTTATAAAATTTTTTGATAGAGTCCATAATATACAGACTTTAGGAGCTAAGTCACCTGAGAAAGCTAAAAAAATTATTGAAGAGACTTTAATAAATTTTGTAACTATAGCTGCATACTTTAAAATTCCAGTAATAAAAGAAGGGCTCTTATTTTGATGCTATCAGTATCTATATCCTAAAGATTATCAGCTGGAACGGTCACTAACGAAGTGTGAGGATAACTTTCAACCACTTTATCCAGCTTTTTAAAATATAATATTCCCCACGTAAAACCTATACTTACTAGAATTAATATAAACAATACTCCCTAATTATCAAAATATTTAACTAAAAAAACTAGTCCAAAAGAGGTAATAATATGCATTAAGGATTGTGATAAAGCAAATAACCAAAATATTAATAACTTAAATTTTATAAGAATTAATGGGTATATTTTATAGTATAGATAAGTTCATATTATATATGAACCTAAATTTACTATTGAGACAATAAAATTATTATGTATTATCTGTTCACTGGTGTAACCAAAGGTATTTTTTAATATATTACTACAATGTGAGTAGGTAAAATAAAAATGATACCAGGCCATGCAACATTCAATTAAAAAATAAGCCAAACAGGTTTTTTTATTGACCTTTTCTTGTAGCAGAAAATGGTTTTTTAATATTTATATCTCCTTTTTCAATAGCATCAGTTAAGCTTTCTTGAAGTTGGTGTTTTGCATATGCAAATACAGGAGTTTCCTATAAAGTAGTTCGTACAGTTAGTCCAATCACGGCAATAACTGTTCCCATCCAAAAGGCTATACGCCAACTAAAACTATAGCTGGTAGCTATAGATACTATACCGAGTGCTGCAACGCCTCCTACAGTAGATGCTGTGATAATCATAGCCACGCTTGAATATTGAGTAGGAGATTTTGTGATTTCGGTTAAGTAAATTTGAGTCCCCATAATCTCGCCCATTGATTAGATCCCTTGAGCAACTCTACATAATGTTATAACTATAGTAGCAGCTATACCTATTTCTGAGTAAGGAGCAAGAGTCGCTGTAATAGTAATTGCCATAATAGCTGTGGTGATAATAACAGTTACTTTTCTGCCTATATTGTCACCAATCCAACCAAATATTATATAGCCCCTACCGGTCTCAAAACGACAGTAGAACAAAATGCAAAAGCATTAAGAAGTGAATTAACAAAAGGATCATACTTAGGAAAAAATAAATCATTTAAAAGTATTACCATATGGACGTAAAGCATTAGGTCACAATACTCAAGAAATATACCAATAGATAAAATAGTCCTATTGCTTCTTTTTGCTTATGTGTTAAGCTTCTTTGTTCTTTCTCATAGCCGAGTATAATTTCTTTACAAAAGTTAAATTGTAAAAAAATTATACTGTTTTATATAAAAGTCAATAGGAAATTTTGCTAAGAAGTCTATTGATGATTTCCTATTTTACCTTATTAACCCTAAATCTTTTTTTTCAATTCTTTTTATATAATTATTTGGCGTACCTGTATTTTTATTAGAAATAGTATTATTAATTAATTGTTTCCCAATTCTATTTACTATATTTTCTGTACCGCTTAGTTCTAATTTCTTTTTTTACTGTATCGTTTTGTATTCCTTATGATCGTTAGTATTTGTATTTTCAACTGTTTTTGTTAACACGCTTTTATGAGTAGTTATTTGTTTCGGTTGTTTATAGAAAGGACTATGTGTCCTATCTATATCTTTTAGTATATCTACTATTATATTTTGTGATGTTATTTCTGCACTAAGCTGATTAAATCGCTGTTGTTTTTCTTGATCGGTAAATCTAAAGTAATTCTTATCTTGTAGTAATGCGTTTAATGCTACAGTTTGAATAGTGTGTTTATATCCTATCTCTGCTAATGCTTGTATATTTTTATAATTACCTATATCTGCTTTTTGTGTTTCTTGATTAATATTATGGTTTAGCTCCTTAATTAACTTTATCCTATCTTGGATCTGATTGACCGAATCTTTAGAACCTTTTAATGATTGTAATCCTATATTTATTGATGAAATTATTTGTGCTACATTATTACCGACTATAGCTGCTGATATCCCCGCCACGTTTACTATATTATTTATTACATTTGTTATAACCGATGCTATAAATAATGATTTAGTACCTTTATTACTTTTGTCTTTCGTTTGTTGCTGCTCGTTATGTATATATAAATCATCTTTTAAAATATCTTTTAACTTGGGATCAATTTTTAGAAGAGCTTGTTGTTTACTCAAATCATCACGATGTTTTTCTAATAATTTATTTTCTTGTGTAAGAAGACGTATCTTGCGAGTATGTACTACATTCTATTATGGCTTTAGCTACTATAGATGTTGCCATGGCAGCAGCTGATACAAACATAAATGGAGCTGTGGCAGGTGCTATAGTTTCCAGCATAATACTACTTGCTATTAATCCGAGTACGCTAGCTGTGGTTTTATTAAAAAGAATCTTTCCTGTTACGTTGCTTATTTTCTTTATATTACCCCATTTTGAGGTCTTAATACTATTTATAATACTGGATGTTCTTGAGTTATTTTGTGCTTTATACTCACTTTTATAAATTAGTATTAGGGTGTTGTTCATGGGTTGTTAAGGCATGTGTGCCTCTACTCATTAATTGCTGTATCCGTTCTTGCTCTATTATATATAAATCATCTTTACTTTTTACTGTTTCTTGAGAAATTATACGTTCCAAGTTACGCCTTTGTATAATTTCTATATCTCATACTTCTAAATATTGGAGGTTGTTTTTTAGGTGCTGTATCTATATTATTAGATGATGCCTTTACAATATCTAAATCCTTTTCTAGTGAGTGTGGCATATTTCTTTTCTTTTTATAGGTCTTGCCATTCTATTCGCTCCATTTGTATGCCTTTAATTTGTTTTAGAGTGCATTATAGATAATTATTAAAATTTGTTAATAGTTATCTATAATTAAATTACTTAAAATGCAAATTTAAGGTAAATCTTTATCATGAATTAGTGTTAATAGAGCAAAGAGAGATAAATAATAACATAAACTAACTAAAAGTGATTGTATTATTAAAAAATTCATATTTTAATTAAAATACAAAGTTATTTATTAATCATTATGTCAAATACACCTAAGTTAGAAAATCACTATAATAAATTGTTACAAGATATTATGCTTAAAACATTAGAGCAGAATCAAATTGTAGAAACCTATTTAATTCAAGAAGATTTTAGTAGTACTTTAGATGAGCTGCAAAAAATAAACGCAAAGCTTGAAGAATATTGTAAGGTTTTTGCTCTGCTTGAAAGAATTAAAACCGAATTAGCTGAAGAAGATAAAGTATATAACTAATTTATATAAAAGGTGCAAGCCGCATTTCACCTTTTATATTTAATAATAATTTCCTATTTCAACTCCTAGTTTTTAAAAGGTGATATACCGAGGCTATACCCTATAATAATAGGAATTACTATCATCAACAATCCTAAATTATTAAAACGTTCTGTTAAATAAACAAGCCCAAAAGAACTAATTACATACATAGCTCTTGAATAAGCATATATAAAGCTAGCATAGGTAAATCGTTTTAAAACCGGAAAACTTTTATAAAATATTGGAATTGCCGGGGATTCACTTGGAGAAAAAGTCACTACAATTAGTGGAATTAAGAGAATTTGCTAACCTTGCATTATATTATCTAATATTAATGGACTAGATAGAAGAAAAGTTAAAAATATTACTAATTGCATTTATAGC
This sequence comes from Proechinophthirus fluctus, assembly GCA_913698485.1. Lineage (NCBI taxonomy): Eukaryota > Metazoa > Arthropoda > Insecta > Psocodea > Echinophthiriidae > Proechinophthirus > Proechinophthirus fluctus. Next base: position 60,832 of record CAJYCX010000006.1, read on the forward strand.
ATAAACACGTAAGTGCTAGTGCTACAAAAAATTCTACTATAGAAATTTGTATTAAAAAATAATCAATTGCAGTCTTCTTATTAACTTTTTCCTGCCATACAGGATTATTTGTTATCTTTGCTACATCAATTATATTACTATCTTTTATCGTTTCTTGTATTCTACACTTAGCATCAACAAAATTCGGTGTTTCTTGCAAAGTAGTCCTAGCAGCACTACCTATTAATGCAATTCCTGTACCTACCCAAAATGCAATACGCTCATTAAAGTCATAGGATGTAACTCAGGTTTCTACGCCAAGGGCCACAGTTAATCCTAAGCTAGCACACACCCCTACAAATGCTACAGCAGGAAAGCGTTTAAGAACTCCAACAGATTCCGTTAAATATAATTCTGCTCCTACTCTTGCTCCCATGGATGACATACCTTGCACTATACGGCATATTGTTACTATGCAGGCGGCACTAGCACCTACTGAGGCATAAGTAGGAAGATTAACCATAACGATGCAAGAAAATGACATTAAAATAGTGGTAATAATGACTGTGGATTTCCGACCTATATTATCAGCCAAATAATAAAGCTCCTAAGGGTCTAAAAATAAAAGTAGAACAAAAAGAAAAAACTGCAAGAAGTCGATTAACGTGAGTATCATATTGCGGAAAGAAAAGCTCATCAATTAGTACTCCATATGAACATATAGCATAAGATCAAAATATTCTCAAAAAGTACCTATAGATAGTAAGCCTATGCCTATAGCTCGTTTTTGTTCTTTGTTTAAACTTTTTTGTTTTTTTTCGTATCCCAACACAATTTTTTCTAAAAAGTTAATTTATAGAAAGGTTATATTGAGAAGATTTCAAGTCTATAAATTCAAGGCAAAAGTTACAATGTTTTATGATTATACTTATTTAAAACTTCTTTGACTAATGAAGTTGTTATTTTTCTTTTGGAAATTAAAGCAAAATAGTTAATATTGTCTAATATTTCTATAATTTTCGAATATTCCCTAGGCAAATTTACTAAAAGAAAATCTATTATTTGTCGGGATATTGTTATCGAAGAAATAGCAAAATGCTTAAATATTAGAATTTTGATTAATTCATCGTCAGGTGAGTTTAATAGAATACTAAGTACTGATTTAATACGTGAAGATAAATCGGGTAAAGTAAAATTTCTGCTTTTATCAGATGCGGTAAGTAAAAGATATTTTTGTTTTTCGTTAATAATATTAAATATATGAAGTAATGTCGGCTCTTGCCAGTTTTCAATATCTTCAATTATGAAAGCATTATATTTTTCTGAAATTTCTTCATTAAAAAAAATATCTTTAATAATATAGGCATTGCTTAAATTTTGCCATATTTTGGTTAAATAAGTTTTGCCTGACGAAGAAGGTCCTTTAATTAATAAAGTAAATTTATAAGGGTTAACGCCAAAGCCGCACTGCCAATTTTTTATAATATTATAAGCTTGATCGTTAGAACTAGAAACAATAAATTCATCAGGATGATATTTACTAGAAGTAGTAAAACGAAATATATATTGCTGCACTGTTATAAGAATTTTTTAGTCGTCTATTTGATAGAATTTGCTAGATTTATAAAATTTAATTAGATTCAAAAGTAAAATTTTTGTAATCCCTGCAATCGGTATAGCAAAAAATATTCCAATAATTCCAAATAAACTGCCGCAGGCAAAAATTGAGAATATAATCCAAAGAGGATGTAACCCTATTTTATCACCAATAATTTTAGGGGTAAAAATATAAGACTCGCAAATATTTCCAACTAGATAAATTATCATTATATATAGTAATTTAGTAGTTACACCAAACGTTAAATAGCCGATAATTAGAGTTAAAAGAAATGATATAAAAGTACCAAGGAAAGGAATAATAACTAAAAATCCTGTTAAAATGCCAAGTAAAAGAGCGAGATCAATACCTATTACAGTAAATGCAATACTATAATAAGTAGATAATAATAAGCAAATATTTAGCTGTCCTCTTATGTAAGCAGATAACAGATTATTAATTGCCGATAATATTTCAAGGATTTTCGGTCGGGTTTTTATAGGTAATAATGATTTCATGTTTGCAATAATTTTAGCCCAATCACGTAGGAAATAGAATAATATTATAGGTATAAGTAAAAATAAAACAAATATGTTAATAGTGATAATAGTATAACGCCAAAAATTATTAGCAATACTGCCAAGTATAGTAAATATACTATTTATAAAATTGCTTAAAGAATTTTTGATTTTATCAGCAATATCAGGCTCTATAGAATAAATTTTTACCATTATAGGCGGTAATATTTCTGCCTGTAAATAATTGTTATATTTTGGAATATTATTTATAAAAGTAAAAATTTGTCCATAAATTATCGGCACTAAAATAGTTAAGCTTAAGAAAAATATGCTCAAAAATATCAGATAAATTATGCTTGATGCAAATTTATTTGATATTTTAAATTTTGATGCGATAAAACCTATAGCAGGTTGTAATAAGTAAGATATTATAAATGCGATAAAAAATGGTTTTATTGCATCTGAAATTAGCATAAAACCGCTGATAAAAAGCCCTAAAAAAACTAGCCAAAATATAACGGTTCTATTCATTATTATTTGCCTCATTTTCTATACGAAGATCAACTTCAAAAAGAGCTAGGAGTTCACAAGGCGAAAGTCACAGCGTATACTTAATACGTGTCTTGTAAAACGACGATGCCAATTTTTGAAGTTGATTGAGCATTAAGGTTTTTTAACTACTTGTACGGTAGCAGGACGAAGTAGTCTATCTCTAATTTTATATCCTGATTGCATTAAAGTAATAATACTATTCGGTGCATGATCAGGATGTTCTATCTGTGCAATTGCATTATGTAAATTATAGTCAAACATTGATCCTATTTCCGGCTTTATTTCTTCAATATGATGTTTATGAAAGACTTTGTCTAGCTCGTCTTTAGTCATCTGAACGCCTGCAATAATATTTGTGACTTCTACATCAGAATTTGCCGGTTTATGTGCTAATGCTCTTGAAAGATTATCACTAACATTTAGTAGTTCTTTAGCAAATGTAGCAATTGCATAATCTTTTGCTTCGTCACGTGCTTTTTCTAAACGCTTTCTTGTATTGTCTATTTCAGCAGTAGTTCTTATTAGCTTATCTTTTAGCTCTTCAATCTCGGCTTTTAACGCTGTTACCTCCGGATTTGCTGTTTCAACTATCTCTTCAGCAATATCATTTATTGTTTGTTCATTATTTTCTATATTATCGTCTATCATATTATTTACTTTATATTTATTTCTTTTTTGAGGTATATATAGATATAATAAAAATTTTTTCAATGGTATACTCGTTTAATTTGAAAAATTGGTGTCGTTGTTTCGTATTTTTTTATCCTCACGTACTAGTATGTATGCTGCGGTCAAAAAATATGAAACGGCTTACTCTTTTCCAAATTAAACTTTACTATTTATTTTTATTTATGGAGTACAAATTGTATTATGAGACAGTCAGGAAGAAAAAGCAACCAATTACGTCCTATTTCATTAGAATTATCCCCGCTTATTAATGCGGAAGGTTCATGTCTTATTAAAATCGGTAATACACATGTCATGTGTAGTGCTACTTGTGAAACTACCGTACCGCCATTCTTGAGGGGACAAAATCAAGGCTGGATTACTGCCGAGTACGGTATGCTTCCCGGTTCTACATCACAGCGTATTAAAAGAGAAGCAGCACTTGGGCAACAAGGCGGAAGAACGCAAGAGATACAGCGTTTAATAGGTAGGGCGATGCGATGTGTAATTGATGTGAGGAAACTCGGCGAGAGGCAAATTATCATAGATTGTGATGTTATTAATGCTGACGGCGGTACTAGAACTGCAGCAATAACAGGGAGCTACGTAGCATTGCACCTAGCTATTAGGTCCTTGATGAAAAAGAGAGTTTTAAAAGTGAACCCGTTAATTAGTCAAATTGCAGCTATTTCTTGCGGTATATATAAAGGTGAGGTGATACTAGATTTGGATTATTTAGAAGATAGTGATGCGGACGTGGATAGTAATTTTGTGTTTGCAGGTAACGGTAATTTAATCGAAGTACAAGGCACGGCAGAGAAAAATCCTTTTTCCGAAGAGCAGTTTTTAGCAATGTTAAAACTTGCTAAAGGCGGAGCTGCGGAATTATTTAAACTACAAAATCAGGTACTGCTTGGGTCTTAGAAAGTTGCTAAGTGGATCAGTGTTCCCGTCATTGCAAAAAATGCTATATTTATAGCATTTTTTTATTATTGCTCTGGATTGCTGCATCGCTTTGCTCCTCGCAATGACGGTGCATGTATCCACGCAACCAATCTTCCACGAGAAGAACGTATTTATTAAGCGTATGGATTATCATGAAAAGCAATATGTTTACCTGATAATATAATTATCTTATCTCGATTGGTATTATTTATAAATACCTTATGATTAAGATCTGTTACTTTAACAGTACGATGTAGTCCTAAGATTAATTCCGCAACATTACCTAGGCTTTCAAACGTAACACGCTGATTAGCGCCAATTGTTATTTTATTGGGGGATATATTAATATTTGCTGTTCTACTTTCTTCGGTAAAAGTAATAGTTCTATATTTTGGATCGTTCATATTTCCCTCTTTGAATGAATTTTAAGTTATACAATCATTACTACAATATGCCATATACTACTTCAATTAAAAATTTTTTAACCTAGCTCTTTACTCAATTTATAATTGCTATTATAGTATATTTTTTAAATTTAAGCGGCTATGGTATTAAGATTATATTATTGTCTATTATGCCTTATTAGTAGAATTATCCTCTGATCAATATGAGCAGTTTGTAAGTAGTACTGTAGAATACGGTATTACCGATAATCAAAATATTGGAATACATTTTTTGTACAAAGAAGATAAATTTTTGAATGAAAAAAACATAAGCATGGATGCTTCTATTTACTATAAATTGAAGCTATTTGAAGATAAAGATTTTGTTATTGCGGCTCAGCCTAAAATTTTAATGAGTAAGAGTAAAAAACTTAAAGAAGATTTTTTAGGCGAGATATCTTTACTAATGGGAATGTCTAAAAATATCCGCCCTGTTATTATTTTTAATCAAAATATCTTTAGCTTTGGACATTCAATTAATATTGGTTCTCAGAAGATGTATTATAATTTTTCTATTTGTGAAGGGATTAAATTTAAAAACGGCATAATGCTTACAAGTTTTACAAAATACCATACTCGGAAAATTACGGCTATGTATATGATAGTTCAGTTTATGAGCAGTTAGGAATTGCAAAGATAATTAATTGTGGTAAAGAGAATAGAAACTTGTTAACTACTCAAATCGGTCATTTTTGGGATCGCAGTCTTTCAAATTAAGAAATATAAAATATCAGGTATAAATTTTTCAGCATGGTTAGATGTATAAATGAAAATATAATATTACAGATAATCAGAGATAAAAATTTATTAGGTAAAAACAAGCTAATAGTTTAAAAGCTATGATCGAAGAAGCAATTATCGATAATGAGATAATGATTGATATATTATATGAAAATAGAATATTGCTGCTAATAAGCAATATTTCTTATATTAAAATTTATAATTATTCTTATATATAAGCCTATGTAGTGAATGGTTAGTGTATATATGACGATGTTCATAGTAATACAATAACTGCTATAAATGATCTAAAAATATTGTTTAGTAATAATAATATTTTTAGATCTATAATGCTGATCAAGAAATATTTTTTTTATAAATTATTAGAAAAAAATTTCGCCTATTTAACTAGTATCAAAGCAAAATATGCTCTTGAATTTAAAGTCGGACCAATTATTGCTAAGAAATTAATTATACCAATAAAATAATAATATTTTTCGTCATGTTTATAGCCACATTGATTTATCTGCTGGTTTTATTTCATGTTGTTAATAATATAGGCTATTGTTTGCAAAATATTTTAAAATCTCTGTTATGTATAAGGGCAGTAAGAGAATCGCCTTCGGTAAGGGTTGTATGGATTGAAAAGCGTATTCGGTGTCATACCGTGGTTTGACTACGGTATCCAGAAAATAATTAAAAATACTAATATTATTATTTTTAACTAGATCCCGCGATCAAGTCGCGGGATGACAGAGGTGGAATCGCTTCACAAAACAAGTAGTACTAAAAATCATTCGGTGGAATCACAAATTTTTTACAATGAGGAGAAAGCTTTACCGGTTTATACAGTTTTAGTACCGTTATAGAATTAAGTAAGTTAAGGTCAATAATGAAAAATATTTCATTAATTAATTATCCAAAAGATAAGCTAGGCGTTAAAATTATTATCGAAGATGACGATTATCTAATGATTAAAGAAATAGTGTTATATAATTTACCGTCTTATTTTCATGTTATATCTGTTCTGAAAAGTCTACCAAGAACTAAAAGCCGAAAGCCCTTAATTATGCTCTAGAATATTTACGTGGCGAGTATCTAGTAGTATATGATGCTGAAGATAAACCTGAACAGCTACTTAAAGCTCTAGCAATGTTTAAAAACTTACCTCTAGAATATGCTTGTCTTCAAGTTAAGCTTAATTTTTATAATAAAAATGCGAATATTTTAACCTATTCTCAAAAATGTTTAATATAGAATATAGTTTATGGTTTGAATATATCTTGAAAGGATTAAGTTTGCTAAAACTTCCTACACCTCTTGGGGGTACTAGTAATCATTTTAAAACGGATATATTAAATAAGTTTGGCGGATGGGATTCTTATAATGTAACAGAAGATGCCGAGCTTGATATAAGAATTTACTCACAGAACTATAAAGTAGCTATTCGTGATTCCTATACTCTAGAAGAGGTTCCGAATAGTTTAGGTAATTGGCTAAATCAAAGATCACATTGGATTCAAGGCTTTTTGCAAACATTTTTGGTATTTAAAGCACAAAAAGATAAATGCCAAAAGTTTACTTTATTGCAAGTAATAACAATTTATGTGTTCCTTATCTACTTATAATTTTTGGAGTTTACCCTTTATAATATTTTTTATTGTTATAAATAAAAATTCTATAATTAATTATTTATGGCTTATTAATGGTATTTTTTCGCTTTTATATCTATATGGTATAGCTCTGTATATATTAAAAAATTCTTTAAAAAGCGGAAAAGTAAAATTTCAGGATATAGTAGCTTTGAGCTTATGGGCTAGTTATTTTATATTACATACTGTAGCTTCATATAAAGCAGTATTTGAAATAATTTTCTGTCCTTTGAATTTGAAATGGAGTAAAACTAAACACGGCACTAGTTTAGAGGATTTTGAGAAAGAATAGACCTCTAATAAAAAAAATTTATTCTTGCCCCTTGAACTAACAAAAATAAAATATATATAGTATGTACATTTAAAGATTTAATAATTGGAGGTTAAAATGTCTTTTAAACCATTACATGATAGAATTGCAATAAAGCCTATCGAACAAGAAGAAAAAACTAAAGGTGGAATTATTATTCCGGATACTGTAAAAGAAAAGCCGATGCAAGGTGAAATAGTAGCCGTAGGTAATGGTATTCGTAATCAAAAAGGCGAAATTCATCCTTTAGAGCTAAAAGTAGGCGATAAAGTTTTATACGGTAAATGGGCAGGCACCGAAATTGAAATTAAAGGCACAAAACTGATCGTTATGAAAGAAAGCGACGTATTTGGTATTATTAATTAATTAATTATTTGTTTTTAAGGAGAAATTAAATATGGCAACAAAACTTATTAAACACGGCTCAAAAGCTCGTGAGCAAATGTTAGAAGGCATTGATATACTTGCAGATGCAGTAAAAGTTACTTTAGGTCCAAAAGGCAGAAATGTACTTATAGAGCAATCATTCGGTTCACCGAAAATTACAAAAGATGGTGTGACGGTTGCAAAATCGATCGAGTTAAAAGATAAAATTAGAAATGCGGGAGCTCAGCTATTAAAATCAGCTGCTACAAAAGCTGCAGAAGTAGCCGGTGATGGTACTACTACAGCTACGGTACTTGCTAGAGCTTTGGCTCGTGAGGGTAATAAGCTAGTAGCTGCCGGTTATAATCCTATGGATTTAAAGCGTGGTATGGATTTAGCGGTAAACGCAGTAGTAGAAGAAATTAAAAAATCCAGTAAAAAAATCAATAGCCAAGAGGAAATCGCACAAGTCGGTACTATCTCTTCAAACGGTGATAAGGAAATCGGTGAGAAAATTGCTAAGGCAATGGAGGAAGTCGGTAAAGAAGGCGTGATAACTGTTGAAGAAGCAAAGAATTTTAGCTTCGATGTTGAAGTAGTTAAAGGTATGATGTTTGATAGAGGTTATCTATCACCGTATTTTGTAACAAATTCCGAGAAAATGGTTGCTGAGCTTGAAAATCCTTTCATCTTACTATTTGAGAAAAAATTATCAAATTTACAACCGATGTTACCTATACTTGAGGCTGTAGTACAATCACAACGTCCGCTATTAATTATTGCTGAGGATGTTGAGGGCGAAGCTCTTGCAACGCTTGTAGTCAATAGATTACGTGGTGGTTTAAAAGTTGCGGCAGTAAAAGCTCCCGGTTTTGGCGATAGAAGAAAAGCAATGATGGAAGATATTGCTATCCTAACTAAAGGTGAGCTTATTACTGAAGATTTAGGTATGAAGCTTGAAAATGTGAGTATTAAGAGTCTAGGGACAGCAAAAAGAGTAACAATTTCTAAAGAAAATACTGTAATTGTTGACGGTAACGGTGATAAGAAAAATATTGAAGATAGAGTATTACAAATTAAATCTCAAATAGCTGAAACTACTTCTGATTATGATAAAGAAAAACTGCAAGAGCGTTTAGCTAAACTTTCTGGCGGTGTTGCTGTATTAAAGGTTGGCGGTGCTACGGAAGTTGAAGTAAAAGAGCGTAAAGATCGTGTTGAAGATGCACTTGCTGCTACAAGAGCAGCAGTTGAGGAAGGAGTTGTTGCTGGTGGCGGTGTAACATTACTTCATGCATTACAACCTTTAACAAAGCTTAAAGTAGAGAATAAGGATCAACAAGCAGGTATTGAAATAGTAATAGAAGCTTTAAAGGATCCGTTAAAACAGATTGTTGAAAATGCCGGTGAAAACGGTGGCGTAGTAGTTGGTAAATTACTAGAATATAAGGATAAAAATTATGGCTTTAATGCTCAAGATATGCAATATGTCGATATGATTAAAGCAGGAATTATTGATCCGGCTAAAGTAGTGCGTACTGCACTTCAAGATGCTGCTTCCGTTGCTTCGTTAATTATTACCACGGAAACTTTAATTGTTGATGAACCTTCTGATAAGGCAGAGCCAATGCCAATGCGTGGCGGTATGGGCGGTATGGGCGGTATGGATTTCTAAGTCTATATCTTCTTATAAGATAGGTTATGCAATAGAGCTAATAAACCCGTTTTGTTGTATTGCTCGTTCCCCTCATTGTAAGGAGGCATTGTTGCGTGGACCGCAAAACCTGTTCAATGTCATATCATGGCTTAACCATGGTATCCAGAAAAAATACTAATAATATTAGCATTTTAAACTGGATCTTGCTACAAGCTTGCAGGATGACAATTGAGAAACTAGTCCACGCAGGCAATGCCTGCTCCGCAATGACGATTTTAACAACGTGCTGTACAACACATTATTAAAAGTCGCAGTAGGACACAACTGATTTATGCAACAAATGGGTTTTAAAGCGGTTCTTTGCTTAATTTGAAAATAAACTCTTTAATCACACTCTTCCTAAAAAAATAAAGTATAGAATTTCTTGTAATTATTTCAATAAATGACTGCAAATATTTTTTAATTAATTATAATAGCTCAACCTTTGGTATTTATCCTATGAGACTGTTAACAAAATAATTTTAAAGCTCATTAAATTCTTTTTAACTATAAATTATAAGGTTTTTTTGCAATAGGGATATTTATTACTGTAAAAATCTCTTTAATTATCAATTAAAGTTATTTTGTTAACAGCCTTATATAGGATGATCAAAAGGTTTTAAGCGGTTTTACGCTTTAATTATTAAGAATAGATTTCTTGTTGTAGTTATAGGCAAGGTTAATCTATATTCGTTTAATTTAAAAAATTAGTAATAACAGTTTCTAGCTTTTGGTTGGTTAAACTATGCTAACTAAAATTAGTAAGGTTTTAGAAAATGACTATTCTTATTTTAAAAAAATCTTATAATTTATACAGTTAAGAAAGACTAAAATAAGATAATTTAAATTTTATATATAAAACTTAAAAAATTAGGTTCTAAAAGCAATCTAAAGGATAAAAGATAAAATAATAGGGTAGGGTAGTGCGAAGCTCACCACAAGCTTAATTTTTCTTATTAATATCAACTAAAGCTGGGTTTTCTTAATATTTACTAAAAATAGCAAATTAATTAGAAATATTAATAGAACTTCATTAAGTTTATTGCTTTAATTGGTGTTTAGTTATTCGTAAGTATAACTATTAACTGAATTAGTATAAATTATAAAGAGGGATATCTTCTTAGCGCTGGAAAAGAAGATGAGAGAGATTCTGTTAATTATACTAATGCAGAAATGTGATAATTTTTATCTGACAAAACATTTGATTGGAGAGATAGAAGCAAGTACCATCATGTTCATAAAGTAAAAGTCGGTGACAAGCTTGATGTACATTGAGATTATACCATGGCACATAAAACACGTGGTTATTATACATATGCGATCACTGATCATCCTAATGATTTTTCTCAAAGACTAACTTTTAGTGAGCTTAAGACATTTTTTGAAAATATAAGCCAAGACAAACCATTTTGGAGCCATCCATTACCTGCTTCTACTGATCACTCAATACTTCTGCTGGAAAGAGAAGCACGATTTTGCGTTCTTTTAGAGAGATGGATAGTCGCTGACCGGCATGGCATTTCATCAATCATGGGTTCTTGAATATGAAGCAAGTTTAGGCGGTGAAGGGCTTGGACATGGACACCATCATCACGATGCTTAATTAAGCTTTAAAAACTTAGTAGCGAGTGGTTATGCGCTAAGCGACTCAAAGCTTTGTTGTGCGGGTACCCAAGTCGTCATTGCAAGGAAAAATTAAAAATTTTGACAAAGCAATCTCGGACCAAAATCTTGAGATTGCCACGCTCCTTTCAGTTGCTCGTAGCAACAATGCTTAAATTCTTGTGTTACTCTCTACTTAAAACTTTGAGGCCTTCCTTTAAGCCGTCTTTTATAAATGAAATTTTAGCTTGTTTGCCGTCTGCGGTAATTAGTTCTATATAATTATCGTTTGATAAAATCATGTCTAGATCGTCTTTTGTAATAATAGCTAAAGCCTGACAGCCGTTTATTGTACAATTTACGTATTTTCCGGCTGCTATTCGTTTGTCACCGCTATTAATAACTGTACCTGCCGGAATTTGAACATTGGACGGGACTATTTCTATTATTTTTAATTCCTGTTTTTCTTGTTCCCCATTGAAATAACCTATGTGATAAATGGCTAATATTTCCTTTTCTTTATCTTTCTCTAGATTATTAATTTGTTGTGATAAGAAGCAAAGTTGTTTTTTCTTATTATTAAGAGTACAATTTAAAGTCCAAGCTCCATACTTTTTTGGTGCTGTTGATGCGTTGACGTTTTCTATGCTATACAAAACAAAAGTGCCGGTTATTATAAATAATCCACTAAAAATAAAAGCAATTTTTTTTATACAATCTTTCATATAATTTTTAACCTTTTTAAAATATTTTCTTTTCCTAAAATTTCTGCAATCTCAAATACGCTAGGTGATGCAGTCATACCTGTTATTAAAGCTCTTACCGGTTTCATAATGTCATTCAGCTTTAAGTCGTTTGCTGCTGCTATTTCTTTAAATTTATTCTGTACGGATTCCTTATCAAACTGCTCAAGTTCGCTTAAGTTTTCTATAATTTGTTTGATTAAATTCTTATCGCAATTTTCTATAATTTCTTTTGAATCTTGGCTGTAGATGATAGGCGAATCTACTAGATAAATTTGAGCAAGGTGTGTTAGTTCTAGTAATGTTTCACTTCTAACTAACAAGCTTGGCATTGCTTGTTTGATATAGCCTATTTCCTGCTCACTAACCTTAAACTTTTGCGGCAACTCTACTGCTAGGGGTAATTTGTACGTCAATTTGGTACTCGCATCCTCACGTATGTCTATATACGCTGTGGTACTGCGTTCCGTGTTTCCTCCAAATTCCTCCCTATAAGCGCGCTTCCGAAGAAGTTTATTATAATTTTGTTCCAATATCTCTACAGTTTTTGAAGTTAAGCTATCATTGTCAAGCATTCTTAAGTAATGAGCATTAAGGCTATTCATCTTAGCAAAATCAAGCTTAGCAGGTGATTTACCGAGTGAATCAAGATTAAACCAGTCTATAGCCTGAGTCATTGAGATAATTTCATCATCGCCGTGACTCCATCCAAGACGCAGTAAATAATTGCACAAACTTTCCGGTAAATACCCCATATCCTTATAAGTTTCAATGCCTAATGCTCCATGCCTTTTGGATAATTTTGCTCCGTCTGCTCCATGAATTAACGGTATATGAGTCATGCTCGGTACTGCATATCCGAAAGCCTGATAAATAGCGAGTTGCCTTGCTGCATTGGTTAAATGATCGTTACCTCTAATAATATGAGTTATACCCATATCATGATCGTCTACTACAACGGCTAGCATGTAAGTAGCAGTGCCGTCTGCTCTTAATAGTACCATATCGTCTATATGAGAGTTTTCAATTACTACCTCACCTTGTAGAGTGTCATGAATTGTTATGCTACCCTCTCTTGGAGTTTTGAGACGTATTACTGGCTTAATATCAGTAGGATAGATAGATGGATCTTTGTCACGCCACTCGCTATTAAAAATAAAATGCTGTTTATTTTCTAAAGCTTGTTGTCGCTGTCTTTCTATTTCTTCTTGGCGAGTAAAACAATAATATGCTTTACCGTTTTGCAGTAATTTTAGTGCAGCTTCTTTGTAAAGATTATTACGTTTAGACTGGAATATAACCTCACCGTTCCAATCAAGCCCTAGCCATTTTAGACCTGAGAATATAGCTTCTACCGCTTCTTTAGTTGATCTTTCTTTATCAGTGTCTTCAATGCGAAGCAAGAACTTACCGTTATGATGCCTTGCGAACAAATAATTAAAAAGGGCGGTTCTTGCCGAACCTATATGTAAAAACCCCGTCGGTGACGGAGCAAATCTAGTAATTACATTATTATTCATTTATTATCTTTTTTAAATATATACTAAGAACTGTGTCATACCGTGGCTTGCCACGGTATCCAGAAAACAATTAAACATACTAACATTATTAGTATGTTTAACTGGATCCCGCGATCAAGTTGGCTGTGTTGTATGGATCAGTTTTTGCGTCATTGCGAGGAAAGTGCATAGCAATTGACGAAGCAATCTAGTAAAAAATGCTAAAAGTTAGCATTTTTTTATTATTTTTCTGGATTATCACGCTCCTTACAGTCGCTTGCAATGACGATTCGGTATTCATGCAACAAGGCTGATCAAGTTAGCTAGGATAACACATACTCTTTCTCCCCAAACACATAAAATAATTTACATCTATATCATCGCTTAATTTCCACTCATTTTTAGCCAGATCATATACCAAGCCTTTCAGCTCTTTAATTTCAATTTTGGTATCCGTAAGCATTTCGTAAATTTCCAACGGTTTTAGGAATTTGCTATAATCATGAGTGTTTTTTGGTACCCAACCTAAAATATATTCGGCAACTATTATTCCAAGCATATAAGCTTTTTTAGTACGGTTAATCGTAGAAATTATTGCCATACCGTTTGGCTTAATATGCTTCACCAAATTTAGTATAAATTGCTGTACGTTTTCTACGTGTTCAATAACCTCAAGACAAATTACCACATCATATAGCTTGTCACTTGCTAATTCTTCTATAGTAGATTGTAAATAATTTATCTTTACGCCGTTTTCCTTAGCATAAGCAGTTGCCGTTTCAATATTACTTTGCAGTGCATCAATGGCTGTAACGTTAAAACCTTGAGCCGCTAAAGGCGTTGCAATTAACCCTCCACCGCAACCGACGTCTAATATTTCTAATTTAGAAATATCGTTAGACATCTTTTCAAACTCTACTTCTAGAGGTAATTTATACGTCGATCCGATACTCGCATCCTCACGTACCAAAGCGTACGCTGCGGTGCTGTGCTGCATGTTTCCTACAAATTCCTCTCTATAAGCGAGTTTGGAAAGGTGTCTATTGTAATGCGTAGTTATTTTCTCTATTATATATTCAAGGCGAATAGGGTTTATTCGGTGTAAGGTACCGAATTCTCCGTCCTTATTCCACCAATTATGAGAAATTTTCTCAAATTTTTCTAATTCTTTTTTATCGATTGAAGACATAGTCTATGATTCTTTCCAATGTTATCCCATGGCTTAACCACGGACTCCATAAGTACAGCCTAAGAACTTTAGTGGATCCCGTGGTCAAGGCACGGGATAACAAGAGGCCATACAACAAACATATATAATATACTCAGATGACTTTAATAATACTAGCCTTAATTTTAATTAGCTGCATATTTGCCCCACTTGGCTGCATTGCCCTATGGAAGAGATATATTTATTTCGGTGACGGGCTTGCTCATAGTAGTTTTTTAGTGGCTAGTATAAGTATTATAGCACATGTTCCATTAATATATTCAGGCATAATAGTTGCAATTCTTTTTTCGTTTTTTGTGTTTATTTTTAAAAATAATTCTGAAAAAAACGCAGTTATTAATTTGATTTCTAGCTTTATGCTAGCTGTTGCTTTAGTTATTAATTATTTTACTTCTTTGCAGAATAATATAGTGAATTTGTTGTTTGGGGATATTTTATCCGTATCTTTTAATGATTTGATGATACTTGCAATAGTGCTCATAACTATTATAGGCTTTATAGTATATTTTTATAATCAAATTCTTCTTATCATTATCAATAGAGATATTGCCGTCATAAAAGGCTTAAAGGTTAATATTATTGAGCTAATATTTTTACTTCTTCTCTCATTATCGGTATTTTCTGCTATAAAGATTGTCGGAGTACTTATGGTAACTGCTATTTTACTTATTCCTGCAATGATTGCACGGTTTGTAGCATATAGTCCCTCCCAGATGATTATAATATCAATTCTTATATCTTTATTTATTAATTTTTGTGCTGCATTTAGCTCTTTCTACTTTGATTTACCTTTAACTCCATTGTTTATTATATTAGGTACGTTTATTTATGGTTTGTTGTATTTAAAGCGATTATTATGAACCAAAATGCGTTTACTGAATATGTCCAAGAATTATTAGAACCATATGGTTCAGTAGTCGTTCGTGTAATGTTTGGTGGATATGGTATATATAAGGGTGGTGTTATGATAGGAATTATTAAGAGCAATGAATTACATTTAAGTCAGACCTAAGCACTTATGAATATTTTCAATCTTTCGGTTCTGAGTCATTTGTATATCAAAGTAAAGGTAAACTTGTAACTCTATAATATTGGAAGGTGTTACCTGAAATTATGGAGGATCAAGAGTTATTAGGTAAGTGGTTTAAATTAGTTTTGAATGTTGCTATTATAGTCAAAAGAAAAAATAAATGTCGTCCTGTGGTTTGACCAGCGTTGTTGTGTGTGGAATTTTTTTCCGTCATTGCGAGAAGACGTCATAGGCGTCGACAAAAAAATCTCAGGCACGATTCCTGAGATTGCCACGCTCCTTGCAGTCGCTCGCAATGACGTTAAATCTATCCACGTTTTTCATAATCTCAAGATAATCAATTTTGCCGTTTGTAAGTAGAGGTATTTCTGAATCGGTAATAATTACTTTCGGTAAATGTAGTAAAGGAATTTGAGCTTTAGATACAGCATCTGCAAAGTTCTCTCTATTTATATTGGAACCGGTAGTAAGTAAAATAATCTCGTCTGCGTGCGTTTTATCGGGAATAGAAATAGCAGCGTGCAAGGAATCAGGATCAATTTCGCTTGCAAGTTCTTCAATTTTTGTAAGAGATATCATTTCCCCTGCTATTTTAGCAAAGTGTTTTAAACGTCCTAGAGTTGTTATATATCCTTCAGAATCAATTTTGACTATATCGCCTGTGTCGTACCATTCTTTATAAGTACGGTGACCTTCTAAGTCTAAGTAACCAAGCATTATGTTAGGACCCTTAATGAATAAACGTCCTCCTTCATTTATTCCCTCTACTTTCTCAAGCTTATAATCAATTTTCGGTAATAATCTTCCTACCGTGCCTGCTTTATTATGCATAGGGGTATTGCAAGCTATAATAGGTGAGGCTTCTGTAATCCCATATCCTTCAAAAATACGTATGCCATACTTATTAAGCCAAAATTGTCGTGTAGATTCTTTTAATTTCTCGCTACCGGCAAATATATAGCGTAATGAGTAAAAATCATATGGGTGAGCGTAATTAGCATAACCGTTTAAAAAAGTATCGGTAGAAATTAATATAGTTGCTCCAATATCGTATATAACTTCAGGAATGCTACGATAATTTAGTGGAGAAGGATATAGAAACAGCTTAATACCGTTTAAAGTTGTAATAATTGCACCACTAAGACCAAAACAATGAAATAGCGGTAGCGCATTAAATACTATATCTTCAGGGCTAAAAGGTACTTTAGCAGTTATTTGATATCTATTAGTTTGTAAATTTCTGTGAGATAATAATACAGCTTTAGGTTCACCTTCAGTACCCGAAGTAAAAATTATCACTGCCGGTTTTTCGTCATCACGATTACGACAAAAATAATTGTAATAAGTTTGGGCACAATAACTTCCTATTTTTGCTTTTAGTTTTAGGGCTGTACCAATCTGATTTTTAAAATCTTCTAAATATATTATTTTAATACCGAAATCTAATAAGTTAGTTATTAATTCATGTAAATTTGCTTTCTCAATAAATTGTTTTGAAGTGTAAACTACTTTAATTTGTGCAAGTTTACAGGAGTTAATAACAGTACTTATGCTGCTGCTCCAATTAATTATAGCAGGAACATAACCGCTAGATTGCATAGCGTAAAAAGTAATTAACGTATTCGTGGTATTAGGCAACATTAAGCCTAAATTTCTGCCAAAGATATTATTCTTTTTGATTAAATCACCTAGGATAAAAGATTTTAATATTAAATCTCGATAAGTAACCGCATTATTTTCAAAATCATCAACTATTTTTTTCTTAAATCCATGAATTTTAGCAGCTTCTATAAGAGATGAGAATACAGTATTTTGATAGTCTGAACTTTCAAACATCATGTCAGCCATGATATCATAAAGAGTCCTAGATATATAACTGCGTCGTTCTTGATTGCTTGTAGCATCCATATTAGCGAATTTTACCGGCGGTAAAACGGTTATAGTAATTTTAGGAAATATTTTTCTTTTTAATATGTTTTTTAATTTTGATAAATGAGTAAATTGAGTACCGTCTATTCTAACCGGTAAGACGGTAGCACCGGCTTTATCGGCAATCATTCCCGGTCCTTCGTATATTTTCATTAAAGAGCCGGTAACGCTTATTCTACCTTCAGGGAAAATTGCTACTTTCTGATCCTTTTGTACCTCTTTTACTAAAGTCTTTATTGCCATTGGGTTACTTGGATCAACCGGCAAAGTTCTTGCCATACGTAAAAACGGTTTAATCCACCATATTTTTTGTATATCGGGACTAATTGCAAAAGTCATTTCTTCTCGTAAGTAAGTAGCAATTAGCGGCGGATCTAGATATGAAATATGGTTAGCGACCACTACTACTTTTTTACCTGCTTTTTGAAAATTTTCAAATCCTTTAACTTCAACCTTATACATAAGATCAAAACAGATTTGGAATATTCTTCGCAATAGCTTAAATGGAATAATTTTAACTTCAGGTATTAAACGGTAAATATGTATAGTAACGATTATATTAGCTAGGCTAATAAATAATATAATCCAGGGTATAGTGAAATTTAGGTAAAATAATAAAGATAGAATTATTGTGGATCCCACCATGAAAATGGAATTGATAAGATTGTTAACGGCAATAATTCGACTACGATGAGCAGGGTTTGCGTAATGCTGTAATATCGCAAAAAGCGGAACGATATATAATCCGCCTATCGCCGCTAAGAACAATAAATCTATAACTATGCGCCAATTATGTCTTTTCGATAAAAATACTAAAATACTTTTTAGCTGAGTAGGTTCGTAGTTAACGGAGCTAATTCTACTTGCAAAGAATAAATCAATACCGAAAATACTAATGCCTAGGGCTGAAATAAATAGATATTTAACGGTAATCTCATCTTCAAATATTTTGCTACATAAAAACGAACCGACCCCAACGCCAAGCGAGAAAACCGCTAAAAATAAATTAGCAACATTCTCATCAGCTTTAAAAGTTATCTTAGCAAGTAAAGGTATTTGAGAAATTATAGCAGCTCCGATAAACCAAAACCATGAAATACCAAGTATAGCTAAATATATCTGTTTTTTTGCTTTGGCATATTTAATCATATTTATGCTTTCATCTATAATATTAAAATTTATTTTAATATCACGATTTACGTTTTTAGATTTTGGGGAAAAAAGGCTTGTAATAAAGCCAAGAAAAGCTATGGTAATTAAGGAATAAATTATAAAATTATTGCTGATTGTATAATAGCTGCCGATTATAGTACCGATAAAAATACCGATAAAAGTTCCGGCTTCAACAAAGCCGTTAGCTCCAAGTAGTTCGTCTTTATTTAGGTGATCAGGTAATACGCTATATTTGATTGGACCGAAAAAAGTAGAATGCATACCCATTAAGCAAATAGAACAAAACAGGATTAACAGATTATTATGATGAAATCCGTAAATTGCAAAGGCAATTATACCGATTTCACAAATCTTAATAATTTTAATAAGATTTGCACGCTCGTATTTATCGGCAATTTGTCCTGCTATGCTTGCGAATATTATAAAAGGTAATACAAAAGTAGCATTAGCAATTAAAACAAGTAGATTATTATATTTACTTAAAGTTCCTGAAATACCATAAGTGATAAGGATTACCAGAGCATTTTTTAATATATTATCATTAAGACAACCGCATAACTGCACTATAAAATTCGGTAAAAATCGTCTATCTTTGAAAAGATATAATTTGTTTGTGTCCATGATATAAAATATTTTAAATGCCAATTTTATTGGGTGACTCTTATGTCATTCCCGTGAAAACAGGAATCCAGTGATTAAAAAATATAAATACAGTAAGCTTTTAAAACTAAAAACTCGATTTATCTCGCTTTACCCTGGATTCCCGCCTATGCGGGAATGACATAAGCGAGCTATGCAACAAAACCTAAACTCCCTAAATATTAGCAATTTATATTAATATGTCAAATGTGGTGCTTATTTACTTTCTGTTTCTAAGCATCTTGATTTTATTAATTCATCTATAAGAGAAATGTTTTCGTCCGTAGAATCAGTGTAATTTTTGACTATTGTTTGTAATGCAGATAAAGCTTGGCTTGTAGTATCTTTCGTTTTAACTTTCTTTCTTCTTTGTAAATTCTTTTTTAAGGCAGTTGATAAATTATCAAATTTAGCCGGTGATTTGGCTTTTTTCGGTACTTCTTTGATATAGTTGGTAGATGACATAAATAATTATCTTTTCACATTAGCATTATTATATTATATTATAGATATTTTGGAAAATAAAACTATAAATAATCTATGAATCAAAGTAATATAATCTCTCCTGAGTTATTGGATGCGAGAAGAAATATTGCAAGGCAAGGGGGCGGTGAAGCTAGGATCAACGCACAACATCAAAAAGGTAAGTTAACTGCACGAGAGCGCATAGAAGTATTATTAGATCCGAATAGCTTTACCGAAACAGGTATGTTTGTATCCCATAGATGCGATAATTTTGGGATGCAGGATAAAAAGTTTTTAGGTGACGGCGTTGTAACGGGACACGGTACGATAAACGGTAGGTTGGTATTTATTTATAGCCAAGATTTTACCGTACTAGGCGGTTCTCTCGGCGAATATCATGCTAAGAAAATCTGTGATATTATCGATCAAGCTATAGAAACCGGTGCTCCCGTAATCGGTATTAATGACTCAGGGGGAGCAAGAATTCAAGAAGGGGTTGATGCTCTAGCCGGATACGGTGAATTATTTCAGCGTAATGTTTTAGCGTCGGGTGTCATCCCTCAAATTACCCTAGTTATGGGCCCTTGTGCAGGTGGTGCGGTATATTCTCCTGCCTTAACCGATTTTATATTTATGGTTAAGAATAGTTCTTATATGTTCGTAACTGGTCCCGATGTAGTAAAAACCGTTACGGGTGAAGAAGTAAGCCAAGAAAAGCTCGGCGGTGCTAGGATGCATACCACTAAAAGCGGCGTTGCCGATCTTGCATTTAACAATGATATAGAAGCATTGCTTGAAATTCGTAAATTCTTTAATTTCCTTCCGTCATCCAATCGTAGTCCTCTTCCTGTTCGTTCGACTGTTGATCCTGCCGATAGAGTTGATATGTCTCTTAGCACGTTAATACCTAACACTCCTAATAAGCCTTATGATATGAAAGAGCTTGTTGAGCGTATCGTTGATGAGGGAGAATTTTTTGAACTACAACCTGATTTTGCTAAGAATATCATTATTGGCTTTGGTTATATGGAAGGTTATCCGGTAGGATTTGTGGCTAATCAGCCTTTGCATTTAGCAGGATGTTTAGATATAAACGCCTCAAGAAAAGCAGCAAGATTTGTTAGATTTTGTGATGCTTTCAATATTCCTATAGTAAGTCTTGTTGATGTGCCTGGATTTCTGCCTGGTACATCCCAAGAGCATGACGGTATTATTAAACACGGGGCTAAGCTGTTATACGCTTATGCGGAAGCTACAGTGCCGAAGATTACTGTAATTACCCGTAAGGCTTATGGAGGTGCTTATATAGTCATGAACTCCAAGCATCTTAGAGGTGATATAAACTATGCTTGGTTTAATTCGGAAATCGCTGTTATGGGGGCAGAGGGAGCAGCCGAGATAATATTTAAAGAAGAATGTAAAAATCCTGAAGCTAAAAAACAAAAAATCGATGAATATAGGAAAGTAGTAACTTCGCCTTTTGTTGCGGCATCTAGGGGATATTTGGATGATATTATAAGACCGCAAAATACCAGATGGCGAATATGTAAGGCGTTAAATTTCCTGCGTACTAAAAAAGTAGAACTGCCTTGGAAGAAGCATGATAATTTGCCGCTTTAGCTGTCATCCCGTGGCGTGACCACGGGATCTTAGAATACAGTCTGTGACACAAGACCCCGTGGTCAAGCCACGGGGTGACATTAGGATATAAAAAACTATGAATAAACCGTTATTTGATAAAATTTTAATTGCTAATCGTAGTGAGATCGCCGTTAGGATAATACGTACCTTAAAAAAGATGGGGATAAAGTCGGTTGCAGTATATTCTGAAGCAGATACAAACTCAATGTATGTGCAGCATGCAGATGAGGCTTATTATATAGGTGATTCCCCTGCAACGGAAAGTTATTTATCTATTAAAAATATTATTTCGGCGATTCGTGAAAGTGGCGCAAGTGCAGTACATCCAGGTTACGGTTTTTTATCAGAAAATCCAAATTTTGCCAATATTCTTAAAAGAGAAGGTGTTGTTTTAATAGGACCGAGTGCTGGAACTATTAAAAAAATGGGCGATAAAATCGAAGCAAAAAAGATAGCGATAGAAGCCGGAGTTAGCACCGTGCCAGGTTATATGGGAACTATAAACGATGTTAAACAAGCTATAGATATTGCTAAAGAGATTGGTTTTCCGGTAATAGTAAAAGCAGCTGCCGGTGGCGGTGGGCGTGGTATGAGAGTAGTGAATAATCCCGCTGAAATGGCCAATGCTTTTGAGTCGGCAAAGCTTGAAGCAGCCAATAGTTTTAGTGACGATAGATTATTTATTGAGAAGTTAATTCAAACTCCCCGTCATATCGAAATTCAGCTGATTGCCGATCAATACGGCAATAGTGTATGTCTCGGAGAGCGGGAATGTTCAATACAGCGTCACCATCAAAAAGTAATCGAAGAAGCACCAAGTTCTTTTATTACTGAAGATATAAGGCAAGAAATGTATCGGCAGGTAATATCCTTATCTCAAAAAGTGGGATATTATTCGGCCGGTACCGTTGAGTTTATAGTAGATAGCAATAAAAATTTCTATTTTTTAGAGATGAATACTAGGTTGCAAGTCGAGCATCCTGTTACTGAGCTAATTACCGGTATAGATATCGTTGAAGAGATGATACAAATCGCAGCTGGCGAGAAATTATCATTTACACAAGATGACGTAAAATTAAAAGGTTGGGCATTTGAATCACGAATTTGTGCCGAAAACCCAAGCCGAGGTTTCTTACCTTCTAGCGGTAGAATTATAGCTTATTCCGAACCTGCAAAGAGTCCTAATATCCGTATAGATACAGGGATTGGGCTTGGCGGCGAAGTAAGTATGTTTTATGACTCAATGATTGCAAAATTATGTACTTACGGTGAAACAAGAGAGCAGGCAATTGAGCTCATGCATTCTGCTTTGAGTTCTTATATAATTAACGGTATTGCTCATAATATCAGTTTCTTAGAAGCGGTAATGCTACATCCACGCTTTGTGAGCGGCGATATTTCTACTGCCTTTATTCAAGAAGAATATCCTGACGGTTTTTCCGGAGCTAGTCTAACTTCAGAAGTAACTACCGTATTTTTAGCAACGGCTATTTTTATTTATATATCAGAGCAAAGACGTGCTTCTTTAATTTCCGGTAATATTAATAATCAGGCTAACAAAATAGGTACAAGGTGGGTAGTAACTATCGATGATAAACTATTTCCCGTATTAATTACACCTGTTGAAAACGGCTATAATATACGTCACGAAAGCGATAGAATATATATTCGTAGTAACTGGAATTTAGGTAATGAACTTTTTACGGCTATAATTAACGGTAAAAAGACAAATGTGAAAATTGAGAATATCAGAACCGGTTATTTATTATCGCATGCCGGTATTAGCGTAAAAGCCTTTGTACGCTCTCCTCGTATCTCAGAACTTGAAGCGTTGATGGTCTCAAAAGTAGTGGTGGAAGAAAGCTCTGAACTACAAGCTCCTCTAAGCGGTCAGATTGCTGCAATAAAGGTGAAAGAAGGGCAGGAAGTGACGGCAGGACAAGAAATTATGATTTTAACTGCTATGAAAATGGAAAACCTGATTCTTGCCGAAAGAGATGGGAAAATAGCTAAAATTTTTGTTAATGAAAAGGATAATGTTATAAGAGGGCAGGTATTATTAGAATTTGCTTGATATATTAGATTCTGTAAAGGATAATTCCATTATTTATATTTTCAGATATTTTTTAGTGAAAATTAATAAGATGTTTGCAGTAATAGTTGTTCCTATTTCAAAACAATCTTATAATTTGCAGCAAAGAAGAGCAAAAATAGATTAATTTAATTTTCCTTCACAGAACCTAATATATTGTCTTTCGCTTATAATTCACTACTATAGTAAACTCAGCTCCATTTTATGACAAACGTAAGGGTAGAGCCTATATATTAATAGGCAAGACAACGAACAACGAAGTACAAAATGGAGATCGGTTTACTATATTCATTTATTTAGAATTAATTAAGTCAAAATTTTTCTCAATAACTGAAATATTTGAGCTAGCTTTTTCAAATAGATAATGATTTTTGTTGACCTTATTATATACCCAGCTTCTGTAAATTCTTCTTGATTAAAGTAACACTCTCCTAAATAATATTGTGCTTCTTGATAATAATTAGAGCTTTTGTGTATTTTACTATACATGTCTATAGCTTCTTTATAATTTCTCATTCCTAAAATAATTATTTCCTTCCGTAAGATTTGGATGAGCCATGCTTCCTCCGTATTTTAATTAGATTTTTTTATAAAAAAGTATATATTACCATGAAATATGATTCTCATGTTTCGTGGTAATATATATGTATCTAACAAATGTGTAAGAGGTTTTGTCGTCATTGTGAGGAAAATTATAAGTTTTGATTAAGTAATCTAGTTGAAAAATACTAATATTATTAGTATTTTTAACGAGACCCTATGGACAAGCCACAGGGTAACAATTAGGAAACTGGCCCACGCAACAACGTCTATGCAGGAATGACATAAGAGCAGGCAATGAAGCAATCTTATCGTAGGAATGACATTATTAAAGCTCAGAATCAAATATTTTTATATCACCGCCTAAAGACGTTTCTTCATCAAGTCCCTCAAGGGCAAAAGTGCCAAATATACCTGATTTAGAAGGAGTATGTTCTAACCTAGAGCCTGTGTTAGGTTGTTCAGTTTCAACCTTAAAATCAGAAACATAGCCCTCGTCTTCTACTACAGTATTTGTATTTATTGGAATTTTTTTCCCGCTAGAATAATCTTCTAACAGTGCTTTAATTTCTGTGAAATTTTGTAAATCTTTAGATAGTTGTTTTTTGAATTTAGAAAATTTTTGCTTTATTTGTTCTGATGATAAATTCTTATATCTGTCATAATGTGATGATATACGTGTTTTTCATATCATCTCTAATATGTATTGATGGTTAGGATTATTAGCTTTTTCACACAATGTAGAAATCTCAGTGATTTGAGTAAGTTGACACGATACATCGCTATGTAAGTTATCTTTTTCCCATCCTTTAACATTATAGTTACCGTGTTTAAGTAAATATTTTACTATTGTGACCTGACCATACTCTGATGCAAGCATTAAAGGTGATACATCTGTATTGTTGTTAATCGTTACCCCTGCATCTAATAAATGTTTTTACCGCATTTAAATTACCGTATATTATTGCTACTTCTAGAGCTAGATCTAGATTAGCATTTTTATATAAAAGATACTTTGCCATTTCTTTTCTATTTTTTAAATTTGCGGTACTTAATGGTGTGTTAAACGATATTCAGTATTAATATCAAAGCCGTATATTTCAACAAATTTTTTAATTACTTCAAGCTTATTTTCGTTGATTGCTTTAAAAAAGATTTGCTTATGAAGATCGTTTACATTTTGACCACCTTGTGCTGCTTCTTCTAAGGTTGTATTTAAATAAGTTACTCCTTTTATTAAAAGATCACATGTAATGTCTATTTTGTCAGTTTCTTCCAAACCGGCAGTAACATTTAGTGTATTAGAACCATAATGACTAAAATTTACATTCACTCCTTTTTCTTCTACAAAATACTTTACTAAAATTAAACTTTTATTGTGTATTGCTTGTATTAGGCTGGGATTAGATTCAAACGTAAGATGATTAAGTAAATATTCAGCTTGTGCATTATTGTTTTTAAGTTAATTTACGATTTCTTAACTTTAAGTTGTATTTGATGGTTTGCTAATTCTACTTTACTTACATAATCAGGCATGAAATTTTTAGCAAACTCGCCTAAAGTTTGTTCTTTAATAAAGTCTCCATAATTATCAATTATCTTAGATAAATTAAACTCGCTTATTATCTCAATTAAAATCCTGTCAGTGATAGAGAAATCGGCATCTTTTCGAGCCTGTTGTATAAAGCGTACAATGTCTCTTGCGTATCCTTCTTCTATTAACTCAGCTGTTAGCTCTAAATTAAGTATTAACAAGCTACTATTATTCTCAAAACTTGCTGCTCCTTTGATATGTGAATACGGCTCTAAAATTAGCTTATATTCGTCACTATTTAAGGTTTCACCGCATATAGCTAAACCGCCTGTGATAGCTTCCCACTTACCTTTTTTAGAAGCGGCTATAATCTCTTTCATTTTATGCGGCAAACGTTTACCAAGCATTGGGAAATTAATCGATAGTTTTTTGCTTGCGTAATTCTCTAGATCGTCACGATAAATTACCGCCTTAACATTAATTTCATCTTTAATTAAATCTTCAAAATCTTTGAGGTTGTTATTATGTTTACTGATAATAGCTATGCTAGCAAGTGGCTGCCTTACCCTGATATTTTCAGTGCTTCGGATAAATAGGCTATTACTGCAAATATCAAGCACGTTATCCATAGTAGCAACCAGCTCGTGATTTATTTCAAAGTCTGAGAGAGTAGGGTAGTTGCAGAGATGTACGCTAATCGCGTCATTGCAAGGCACTGAAAGTGCCGTGGCAATCTTATGAGATACTCCTGAAATTGCTTTGTCAAGACTTGTGTCTTTCCTCGTAATGACGTTTGATTTTCCTGAGAGTGTCCTGTCGTTACGCTCCTCACAATGACGTAATCCCTTATATATCGCTTCCGAAATCATAGGCACTAGTGCCGACATCGCAATAGCCATGGTGTCTAAACATGAATATAGAGTATTATAAGCATTTTGCTTATCTGTATCTTTTTCGCTTTTCCAAAATCTAGCTCGGCTTCGTCTTATATACCAGTTATTCAAAACTTCAAAAAATTCTGAAACTGCATGATAAGCGGTTTGCGTATCGAAATTATCTAAGCTCTCTTCAATTTTTTGTACGGCTATTTTAAGCTTAGATAATATATAAACATCAAGTACGTTTTTAGAGCTAAAATTAAGCTTGCCTTTAAGTGAATCGGCATTAGCATACATCGTAAAGAAATGGTAAGCATTCCATATAGGTTTGATAAATAGACGAAGCGTATCAAATACCATTTTGCCGTCTTTATCAATTAATAGTTCATGACCTTTAACAACGTTTGAAGATAACATCGTAACTCTTAAAGCGTCAGAGCCGTATTTATCAAATAGCTCCAGCGGATCGGCGTAGTTATTAAGACGCTTTGAAAGTTTTTGACCTGTAGAGTCTAAAATTACGCCGTGGCATATACAATTTAAAAACGGTGGGCGATCAAATAAAGCGGTAGATAGCACCATTAAAGTATAAAACCATCCGCGTGTTTGAGCTGAATACTCAACTATAAAGTCAGCCGGAAAATGATCCTCAAACCACTCTTTATTTTCAAAAGGGTAATGGGCTTGCCCATATGGCATTGAACCACTTTCAAACCAGCAATCAAACACGTCTTCTATTCTACGCATTGTTGATTTACCGGTTGGATCGTCGGGATTTGGTCTTGTCAGTTCATCGATAAACGGACGATGTAAATCAGTAACTTTAACACCAAAATCTTTCTCTAATTCCTCTATAGAGCCGTAAACGTCTATGCGTGGATATTTTGGATCATCGGACTTCCATACAGGCAGCGGCGTTCCCCAGAATCTATTACGGCTTATCGACCAATCACGGGCATTTTCAAGCCACTTACCAAATAAATTATCTTTAACATGGAAAGGTATCCAGTTAATTTGCTGATTTAACTCTACCATTCTATCTTTAAATTGCGTAACCTTTACGTACCATGACGGAACAGCCTTATATATAAGAGGCGTATCTGTTCGCCAGCAATGAGGATAATTATGAATATACTGCTCGGTTTTTAGCCAATTTCCTTGCTCTTTCAGTTTGATTATTATTTTGTCATTTGCATCAAATACTTGTAAGCCCTCTAAATCAGGAATTTCTTTAGTGAATTTACCGCTATTGTCAACAGGACAAACAAGCTCAATACCTTTCGATTCACAAAGTATTTGGTCATCTTCACCAAAGCCTGGAGCCATATGTACGACTCCCGTGCCGTCACCCTCAACCACGAAATCGCCTGCAAATATCTTGAAGCTGTTTGGATGATTCTCGAAATAGTCGAATAAAGATTTATAGTTCAATCCTTGAAGTTCTGAGCCTTTAATTACCTCAAAATTTTCTTCACCGCTAAGTCCTAATTCTTTAGCATATTTAGAGACGGAATAGGCAGCTATTATATAACAAACATCATTTTTAGGGACTAATGCATAATCTATATCACTACCGACTGCTAAGGCTAAATTTGACGGCAATGTCCAAGGTGTTGTTGTCCAAGCGAGTATACGGTATTCTTTAAAAGATCCTGTGGTCGTAGCCACGGGATGAGATAGTACAAAACTCACCGTTACAGCTTTATCGGCTCGCTCACGATAAGAATTATCAAGTCTTGTTTCAAAATTAGAAAGCGGTGTTTCGCATGCCCAAGAATAAGGCATTACCCGCATAGATTCATACAATAACCCTTTATTATATAACTCCTTAAATGCCCAAAGTACGGATTCCATAAAATTCTTATCCATCGTTTTATAAGAATTTTTAAAATCCACCCATCTTGCTTGACGAGTTACATATTCTTCCCAATCATTAGCATATTTCATTACCGAAGCTCTGCAATGTGCATTAAACTTCTCTATACCAAAATTAGCTATTGCAAGACGTCCTGAAATGCCAAGTTCTTGCTCTGATTGCATTTCAGCAGGAAGACCGTGACAGTCCCAACCAAAGCGACGCTCGACTTTCTTACCTTTTACGGTTTGGTATCTAGCATATACGTCTTTAATAAAGCCGGTAAGCAAATGACCGTAATGCGGCAAACCGTTTGCAAAAGGCGGGCCGTCATAAAAAATAAATTCTGACTCGCCGTTTCTATCATCAATAGATTTTTGAAATATATTATTGTCTTGCCAAAATTTTAGTATCTCTTGCTCTAAGCCTGCAAAATCAGCATTCGAGCTAACTTCAGGATAATATTTGGTATTTGTCATTATTTTAGAAATTATTTTTAAACATATCTTCATTATATGCAAGAGAGGTCATAATACAAGAATTTTTAAGGTATTTAAGAAAGTAATAAGGTGTATTACAGATTAAAAGATGATATAGAAATTTTGTCTAACTCAATTCATTTCACTATTAGTTACTACCTATCGTTTCAGTTTCATAAGCCGGATAATATTTGTGCTTCGTACCCTAAATACTGCCACTCTTCATTTAAATATTTAAACATTACTTTAACTCTAGTATATTTTGTTAAATTGCTAAGGCACTGTGCTTGAGCATCACTTGTCTACTTTATTACTTAAATTTAGTAGGAGCTTTTGTTTTTGCTCTAAATTAATAGTTTTCATAAGAGCTAGCAAATCACAGATTTTAAATATTAAATTCTTTATTGTTATCTTTATACTATTAATATCTCCATTATATTTCACTTCGTTAAATTTTTCACTTGAATCTCTTTCTCTATCCGTGCTTTTTTATAAATTGGCTCATAGCCCTTAATTTGCCTTATACATACGTTATAATTTAATAGTTGGGTATGTAAATTGGTTTTGCTAAAGAAATATCATCATAAGTTTTTAATTTTTTCCTAGGTGGATAAGTATATATTGGCTTCGGTTCGATTTGTTTAGTTTCTTCCATAAGCTCTTTTTCTAAATATTGTTGTTCTTTGGTATAGGCGATTGCTTTTAAACCTACATATTTCTTTTCTGTTTTATAAGAATAATATTTGTCATCATTTATCTTCTCTTGAATATCTAAATTATTCAGAGAACAGTATCTTTAGTGTTTTTGAATTTTCACCGAAATAACTTATAGGGATAACTTGATTGTTAACTAATGTTCTATCATGTTCTTTATTAGAACATTCTTTTTTAAATTGAGTTTTCATATTATGTGAATTAGCGAATCAAAACAATATTGCAACTTAATTGTAAGCTAGCCCAAGCTTTGTCTGCTGTATATATCGGATAATTTTTTCTTGTCCTTTTTCTTCCGCAAGTAAAGCCATCAAGGAAGAAGAATCAAGAATTATTGTTATGAGAAGACATTATTGGGTTACAAGTTAAAATTTAGAATTTTCTTTATTCGCTTCTTGATATTTCTGTTTTAAAAATTCATCAACAAATGATTCTGATTTAGGACCATGTTGTTTAAACAATGTTTGAGCTTCTTTTACAGTCTTATGATAAGTGATTAAATATAATTCATTATTAACTTTATTTATAAGTTTCAATAGCATTTTTATATTTGATATGGAGTTAATATTACCCATTAAGCATATCTACGTAAACATTCTAACTATGGGGATCTTTGAAGGGGCGAGTAATTTTTTCATCTGTGAGAAAGTTTTTACTATATTTTCTACGGCAGTCTCAATCAATTTATCGGTTCCAATATAATTTTCCGATTCGTCTTGGATATAAAAAAGAATAGATGAAACATAAACCGAGAGCAATAAGCTTCTTTTGGTATAATAGTTAAAATCAAGAGATTTATCACCGGCATAACGCCAAATAGCATCACAACTACGGAATGCAACTTCAATTCCTTGTATTGGGTTTAATGCAAAATAAGCGGCATTCTTACTATGAATAATAGGAAGTACGGTTTTGACTCTAGTCTTTACGGCCAAAGATATTTTTTCTCTTATTTTTGATGGTTCTGCTATTCTCTTTAAGCTTTCTAGCATAATTTTATCTAAATACTCTTCCATGAATCCTACTATTTCGGATAAACCTTCTGGAAAAACTATTAAGCTATAGCCTTTTGCAAAACCGCATTTTTCTTCTGCTTCTTCGAGTAGTTTATTATTCCATTCATTAAACGGTAATAATTCTAATAAAGATTGTACGAAGCTTATTTTTTTGATATGGTATTCTTCTTGAATGCTCATATTTTTAACCTTGACATATAACTGAATTATAGGGTATAGTTCAATAAACCACAATATCTTTTAAGGAGAGTAATTTTAGTGATACTAGTAAATGTTCACGCCGGTAATTGTGATAATACGCTTAAGAATTTTAAGAAAAAGCTACAAAGAGAGCTTTATTTTCGTAAGATGAAAGAACAGCGTTATTATGAAACACCTTCAGCAAAGCGTGTTCGTAAAGCACAAGAAGCAGCAAGAAGACAGAGAAAATTTGCTCGTAAAAAAATGTTTGATGAATAAAATTTCAAACAATTTTCATACTAAATATAAAGCTAGAAATATTAATATTTCTAGCTTTTTTTATTGTCATCTAGTTGCTTGACCATGTGTGAACGTTCAAGATGTCATTCCTGCGAAAGCAGGAATCCAAAAAATAGCCATACAAAATTTTATGTATTTGATGAAATAAATATAATAAAAAAACAAGTTTTTATATATTTGACTGGATTCCCGCTTTCGCGGGAATGACATAACAACAATCAATGCAACAACACCCTGCTTTTGCAGAAATGACAATAAGGCACTTAAAACTTGAAATATTTTCAATTAGCTTTTTTTATATGTTATAAAGAACTGTTATAGTCATATAAACAGTATCTATGCTTAGTTATCTTAAACACAATTTATATTCTTATTTTTCTAGTAGAGTACTAATTTTTACTTTAGCAACAGCAGCTATTATTTTTGCTTGTGCTACTTTTTATGTGATATCTTTAGAATCGAAGAATTTTAGTACGATTATTGGATTTTTATTAGTTGATTTAGCAATTTTTTTAATTTTAGGTGTTTTACTAACTCAAAAATTTTTTACTAAAAATAATAATAACGATAGTTCTAAATTACAAAATCGTATTGTAATTGCCTTTAGTTTAGTTGCAGCTATTCCAACTATAATTGTTTCGGTATTTTCTGTTTATTTTTTTAATCTTAGTGTTCAAGCTTGGTTTGATAAGAAGATTTCTACGGTTCTTGATCAATCCGTGATAGTTGCAGAATCTTATATTGCCGAGCATAAATTACAGCTAAAAGAAACGGCTTTAGCCGTTGCTGAAGATTTAAGCGATATGTATTATGATTTAATTCACAATCCCGCTTTATTTACTAAAACACTTAATACTGAAGCAGAGATGCGTTCGCTTGATGAGGCTATTGTTTTAAACAAATCTACTAATACTATAGTAGCTAATAGTTATTTAAGTTTTTCATTATCATTTGCAACTATCCCTGCACATTTAATAAAAAAAGCGGATTTAGGTGAACTGGTGGAAGTAAAATCCGATCCAACCAAAATAAGAATGCTGATTAAATTAAAAGAGTATAATGATGTGTATTTATTAGTTGGTAGATTAGTAGATAATAAAATTATCGACCATGTAGATGCAACTAACGGAGCAGCTGCCGAGTATAATAGCCTTAAAAATGAAATAGATAATATACAGATTAAGTTCTCTATAATGTTTATCTTTATTGCCTTATTACTTCTTTTTGTAGCTATAAGTTTCGGGGTTATATTTACTGCTAAAATAGTAAAACCTATTAAAAAATTAGTTACTGCAACCGATAACGTTAAAGACGGCGATTTAACGGTACAAGTGCCTGAAAATGAAGTAGATAAAGACGAAATAGGCACGCTTTATGTGGCATTTAATAGAATGATTAAGCAGCTTTCTCGCCAGCAGCGTGATTTAGTTATAGCACAGAGGGCTATGGCTTGGTCGGATGTTGCAAAAAAAGTAGCCCATGAAATCAAGAATCCGTTAACTCCTATTTTACTTGCTTCTGAAAGATTGCTGAAGAAATTTAGCCCTGAAATTAAGGAAAGGGTAGAATTTGAAAATTATTTAAAAATGATTATTCGCCATACTAACGATATTAAAAATATAGTATCCGAATTTGTTCTTTTTGCACGTCTTCCTGCTCCTAAATTTACGAAGAGTGAATTAGTTTATTTAGTTAAACATATTGTTGAAGCACGTAAATTACTTAATGATAATATTTTGTATAAATTTGAGTCTAACGTAGAACAATGTGATTTTATGTGTGATGCTACCCAAATAAATCAAGTTATGATCAATTTATTGAAAAACGCAGAAGAGTCAATAGAAGGACGAGAATCCGGAAAAATAGAAGTTACTATAGATGTTAAAGACGATTTTATTAGCGTTATTGTAACGGATAACGGTAAAGGATTCCCGCCTGAGCTAATAGGCAAAGCTACCGAAAGCTATGTTACGACCAGCAGTAAAGGTATGGGAGTAGGGCTTGCTATAGTTAAAAGAATAGTCGAAGAACATTGTGGCATTCTAGATATAGCAAACAGAGCAGTAGAGGGAGCAATAATCGATATAAAATTTGATTTAAAAGAATTGGATTTAAAGGCTAAGCGTTTGGAAATGTAGTATTTTACTAGAGGATACAGTTCTTAAAGAAAATTTAGAATCAATTATTTATCACCTAATATGAACACAAATCATAAACAAAAAGCAAAGTTATGAATGTAGAAATCACAGAGTTTTTAGCAAAGGAGCTTATTGCAGAACAATCCCCTAAATGGTTTCATTTACCTATCAAACCGGTTGAATTTAGTGGTCATGATAATAGAACCTTTCATTTAGGCGATGAAATGTTAATTAGATGACCAAGTGCAGCAAAATATGTAAGTGCGGTTTCAAAAGAACACAAATGGTTACCAATATTAGTACCTAACTTGTCATTTCATATCCCTAAGCCTTGAGCTTGAGGTAAACCTTCAAAACATTATCCTTGGAATTGGTCAATATATACATGGATTGAAGGAAAAAGTGCAAATAGCTTTGATACTAGTAGCTTAAATTTATCTCTAATTGCTTCTGATCTAGCAAAATTTCTAAATGAATTGCATCAGACTATTTGGGAAAAAGCATTAAAGTCTCAGTGGAATAAAAAACCTGTAATGGGTTCATGGTGATTTTGCAAGTGGTAATATTATTATAAAAAATGGTAAGCTTAATGCAGTAAGCGATTTTGGAGGTATGGGTATTGGTGATTCTGCTTGTGATTTGGTAAAAATTTGGACTTTTCTACAAAATGAAGCAAGAGAAATTTTTAAAGAACAGCTAGCATTAGATGATGATACTTGGGCAAGAGCACTAGGTTGGGCTTTGTGGAAAGCTTTAATTGCTCCACTAGATGGTTTGGATGCTGTTAAGAATTTACAAATTATTCATGATATTTTATATGAGCATGAAAAATTATGATTGAGATAGCTATTTATAAATACTATATCAATGAGTAATAGACATCTGCGAAGTATATAGACTAGATTTTAACTAAAGTTTTGTAATTATTATAAACCGTTTAAAGAAGGATCTAAATCTAGATATATAGAACAAAAATAAAATAATTTCAAAATTGTAGTTGACATAGCTGATTATATTGCATATAACTACGTCTATCCAAAGCGATAAATG
>CAJYCX010000006.1:97500-226086 GCA_913698485.1 Proechinophthirus fluctus
GATGGGGAGCATATTACTTAGGTATGAATTATCTATTACATTTTATATTATTTGGAGGAATATTAGCATTCTCTGCTCTTGCACTAGAAGAAAATAAAACATTCAATCATTTTACTCAAGTAACTCTTGTAGTTGGTTTATTATACTCATTTATTACAATGTGGTTATTATCAATATTTGGAAATTATGATCCTGAAGATTATTACTTAAAGCCGGTAAAGCCGATAGAATTATTTCATTGGTCTTTATTATTTGCTTTAATGTCTGGAGCAGCTATTTATCACGGTTCAAAACAAGATAATTCGGTAACTAAAGGATTCGGGATTACTTTTTTATTTATTAATTTATATACAAGATTTTTTGAATACAACTCATAAAGCAGTATTTTTACAATTCTAGGAATAAGCTTTTGGTAGCTTGGAAGTAAAGCAGAGAAAATTTGGAATCTTACTGCAAAAAAATAATTAATATATAAAGTTCTGCTTTTGTAAGGAACGTATATATTCAGATAGAACTTAAAAAATTGGCAGCAATGTCTTTGTAAGCCCTCGAATGCCGAACATTTCATAACTGCTGTTGTTTCTTGTCTGTGGCTTCTCGGCTCTTGTTAGCTATAAATTATAAGGTTTTTTTGAAATAGGATATATCCTCTCAAAAATATTAAGGATAAAATATATGAACTACTTAGGATATGGTGGTATTGCTCTTGGAACAATACTTGCAATAGTAATATCATTTAATGTGAATAAATCAATATTATGGGCTATTATTCATGGATTTTTTGGATGGTTTTATATTATATATTATTTGTTATTTAGAAAATAGACTTCTTGCATAACCTCCTTCTAAAGGCGATTTGTACGTCAATCCGGTACTTGCATCCTCACGTTGCTTGCGTGTACGCTGCGGTGGCAAGTGCTTCCGTCTTTCTTTCAAGTCCCTCTTTCTAAGATAGGTTATGCACGAAGTCTAATAATAGGAATCATCTACGAGAATAAAAGCTTTCAGTTGCTTTAAAGAGTGAAGTTTGTTAATCTCTATAAAAACATATTTGAGATTATATGATAACTACATATTTAAAGGACAATAGTTCTATAGTAAAAAATGCAGAATATATTATTAATGAATCCACATTATAGATTGATTTATTCAATATAACAGATGAAGAAAAAGTAATAGTAAAAAATACATTAAATATAGCAATACCGACTTTAAAGGATATATCGCAAATTGAGATTTCTGAGAGGTTATATGTTGAAAATGAGGCGTTATATCTAACTATTACGGAACTCGTTAATAAAGAGCAAGAATTTCCTGAAACACATTCTATAGTATTTATTTTGTATAAATGTTGTCTTATAACAGTTCGTTACGTAGCATTAATACCCTTTAATGACTGTATAAATAAATTTGCTAAGCAGCTTAATAACAAACATAATGCAGAAAATATTTTATTTATGTTACTGCGTAATATGGTAACAAGATTATCGAATATTGTACAGTCGATTAGTGTGGATATTGATGATTATGGACGTTTAATACTTGATAATAATATTAATGATTTGCGTATAGATTATACCAATGTATTAAAGAAAATAGGTTGAAAAGGTGATTTACTTTCTAAAGGCCATGAGTGTTTATTTTCTTTAACTATGGCTATTCAATATATTTTAAAATCTCCACAAATAACTCACAATAAAGCATCTAAGGATCTATTAGATACATTGCTTCGAGACGTAGACTCAATAATTAATTTTTCACAATTTATATCTAGCGAGATTGCAAGAACCCTAGACGCAGCACTCGGTATGATTGCAATTGAACAAAATAATATTATTAAAATTTTTGCGTTGGTTACTATATTTTTTCTCCCACCCACTTTAATAGATAGTATTTACGGCATTTTACCGTAATGCCTGAGCTTAAATCACCGTATGGTTATCCTATAGCCTTATTCTTAATGCTATTATCTACAATTATTAACTATAAATATTTTAAGAAACGGAAGTGGTTGTAAGTTTTTATTGAGAATAGTTCGATAGAATTTTGCATAAAAATCAATGACAGTATTTTATAGTCAATTGATTTGGACTCACCTACATCATTACTTGTTGCTTTCCTATTAGTTATAGGTTTCGTGCCTTGCGCCTTTTATGCAAATCTCATTGAATTGACTATATTACCAACAGTTAAAATTTCTTAAATTTCAATTTAATAATAATTAGGATTTAAATATGAGCGAATTAGATTTTGAAGTAGAAAAGACAAGTTTTGTAGTAAGTGTTATTGATGCTATTGAAGAGTATATAAAAGCAGAATTGTTATTTGACTATGAAAAGCAAAAAGAAAATTTTCAATATATCCAAGGTGATTTAAATAATTTGGAATTGCCTGAGATTATTAAAAATTCTGCAGTCATGCAAAAATTCTTTAGATTAAAATCAGAATTTAGGAAATATATTAAAGATAAAAATTATGAATTTTTTGCAGAAATATATAAAAAATCAAGTATATCTATAGAAGAGAAAATTGTAGAAATAGATACAAAATAGAGCGTATTAAAAACGATCAACCTGAAAATGAAGAAAAAAAGGCTTGGGAGTAGAATAAGAGTAATGAATTAGAGCGAAAAGCAATAGAAGAGGTGTATAAGAAAAAACAAGATAAGGAAAGTATAGATAGTTATAAACAATTAGGGGCAAGGGTACAAGCGGTAAGAGCTAATCATCAATAGAAAAGGTGGAAGATCATTTTTTAGTGCAAGAGAAAATATTAAGTGCAGAAGAAATGAAAGCTATTATTTCAAATCTTATCCCTTTTTTGCCGGTTACGTTATAGCCTTATTTTCAATGCTATTATCTATAATTATCAACTCTAAATTTTTATAAATACTATATAGCTTTATATGATTTTTTCTTATTAAAAACTTAACAACTATGAATAAAATACCAACTCTATCTTGACTTTTATAAAAATTGCCATATTATGCGGTAATTCTCATAGAATATGGTAATTAAGTGAATTATATAAGGATATAAATATGCAAAAAATATTGTTTAAAGGCCCGAATATAAGTATGAAAAATGAAAATCCTGATATCAAGGAAATAAAAACCTTAGCTGACTTACCTTCAGGTACAGGTAGTGAATATTTTATAAATGCACATGGATCAGAGTTTTTCTATAAACCTACTGATTTAGGTTTATGGGGAAAAATTAAATCATATTTTATGCCTGAGCCTTCTTACTTATCAATAAGTATATTTTCTGATGAAGGTACAACTCCTGTATTAGATATTACACTACTTAATAAAATACAAAATAATACCACTGCAAATCAATGTAATATTGTTCATATATTTTCT
Source organism: Proechinophthirus fluctus (assembly GCA_913698485.1). NCBI lineage: Eukaryota > Metazoa > Arthropoda > Insecta > Psocodea > Echinophthiriidae > Proechinophthirus > Proechinophthirus fluctus. Next base: position 100,865 of record CAJYCX010000006.1, read on the forward strand.
TGTCATTCAGGAGCCGCTCAACATCATTTAGATTGGATACAGGGCAACATGGTGTTATGCACTTATAATAAGGCCAGCGATGCAAATATTATGCGATTAGCTCAAAATAATTACGATGCTAGAACAAAAAATGACTTCTTATTGATTGAATATATAAGAGATTATTTTCATCTATTAGTAGCATCAGATTTTAGTATAAGCTATAAATTAGACGATCAAATTTATAGTTTTTCTTTAAGTGCTAATAAAATTAAAAAGATGAAAAGCATAGCGGAGTTGCCGGTTTTTCTACATAAAGAATATAAAGCTTTTGTAAAATTTTATAAAAATATTCATGCGAAATATCATGAATCATATCCTGAAATATTTAACTTAAATATAGAAACAAAGCCGAAAGAATTAACATATGATGACTTAATCAGGGTATTTAGTAGAGCTTTAACCTTAGAAACATATTATTTTAATAAATTTTCTCTAAGCAAGATAGAGACTATGTTAAATCAGAAGGGATTATACACTGATACTAGTATAGGGAATGCTATAGAGCAAGGCAATTCTGAACTATTAATGTGTTTACTTAATTATGGTAATACTAAAGTAAGTACCTATAATCTTGATAAGGCTATAGAGAAAGGTGATTTAGCTATTCTAAAAGCTGTACTTGAGCATAGTACTATAGAGGTAGGTAGCTCTAATATTTATATGGCAGAAGAGACGCATAATTTAGACGTTATCGAATTAGTAAAAAAATATTATTATTCTACTATAAAGACTATTACGTCTGAAGAAAATACTATAGATACAACACTTACTGTGGTAGAAGAAGTACCGGTATTAGGAGAGGGGACAGAGGGAGTATAAGTAATAAAATTCAATATTATTCCCGTGGAAGGCTTGCTTGCATGGCTTGAAAAACCTATTCGATGTCATTCCCGCGACAGCGGGAATGACATAAAACGAGCCATGCCACAACGCAGCGACTGCAAGAAGCGTGGCAATCTATAAAAAATAGTAAAAAATCTGTAAAAATGACGGCAAAACCAAGCCACGCGAGTAATGCCAAGTCATTTCAATAGACCTCTTCGGAAACTCGCTTATAGAGAGGAATTTGAAGGAGACACGGAACACAGAACCGCAGCATACAAAAGAGTACGTGAGGATTCGAGTACCGGATCGACATACAAATTACATATAGAAGTAGAGTTTCTGAAGAGGTCTAATAATATCTAAATATTTCTTAGAATTACTTTACTTAATTCATAATTCAAGTGTGAGAAGTTTATCTCTTCAAATCCTTTTCTCGGAATAATAATCATTGCAAATTTTATAGCCTTAAAGCTAGAATCACTAACAATAATTCTAATTAGATGTCGTATACGCCTTTTAATTTTGTTACGAACTACAGCTTTTTTATTTAGCTTTCTGCTAACTTTGATTCCTAAAAAGGTGTTATATTTTGATTCAAGGAAGATTTTTGGAAGTTTTGTGGCGATTACCAAAATAAAATATCTCTCATGGAGCTTCTTTCCAAGCTTATTTATAAGCTCAAATTCTTTTTGATTTTTTAAAGAGGTAATAGACAATTTGATAAATCAGATTATTTTAAGCAGATAATTTATTTCTACCTTTAGCACGACGTTTTCTTAAGATTGCTCTTCCGGTTGGAGTAGCCATTCTAGATCTAAAACCATGTCTTCTTTTTCTAACTAAATTACTAGGTTGAAATGTACGTTTCATAATATTTATACCGAACGAAAATAAAAATTAATTATTATAAATATGTCATCCCGTGGCTTGACCATGAGATGACATTAAATACTTAAATATGTGCTTTTGCTTTTTCTACGATACTTACGAATCCGTCACTGTTATTGACGGCAAGTTCTGCAAGTACTTTACGATCTATATCGATTTCTGTTTTTTTAAGAGCTCCCATAAATTGAGAGTAAACAAGCCCATGTTCTCTTATTGCTGCATTTATTCTTTGAATCCATAAGCCTCTAAAATCACGTTTACGGTTTCTACGATCTCTATAAGCATATTGTAGGGCTTTTTCTACTTTCTCAATAGCTACTCTAAAACAGCTATTTGCTCTACCTCTATAGCCTTTGGCTAATTTAAGGATTTTTTTATGTCGATTTTTGGAAATTTTTCCTGATTTTGCACGTGTCATTGCTTTAGTTCCTAGTTAATTAATTTATACCGTACGGTAAAAAATATTTTTTAATATTATATCCGTCTTGAGGACAAAGTATTGTAGTTCCTCTAAGGTTACGAATTTGAGCTTTAGTACGACGACGCATAAAATGTTTTTTACCTGCTTGAGATGCAATAACCTTGCCGCTAGCAGTAAGTTTAAAACGTTTTTTTACGGCAGATTTTGTTTTTAATTTAGGCATATTGTTCCTTATAATTGGTATTTCTAGGTTTAAGCGGTAAAATATTAGGTATACCAAAGCCATATTACCGATGAAACCTAAATAATAGTTTTTTGTATTAGTTATTGCAAGATTTTTTTATAAAAATGTACTATAATATTTTTAATCAATCGATAATAATTTAAAAATGTTTGGACAAAATCCTAAAAGAAGCATATTAAACGGTGACGGTACTCAGTTAGAGGTACAGTCTATTTTTAAGACTATACAAGGGGAGGGCATTTTTGTAGGTTGTCCTGCAATCTTTATTAGGCTTGGAGGATGTAATCTTGCTTGTAATTTTTGTGATACGGAGTTTGAAGATTTTGATTTAGTAGATATAGATAAGATTTTGAATAAAGTAGAAAGCCTGGCATTAAATTCTAAAAATGAAAAATCGATTAATTTAGTAGTAATAACCGGCGGTGAGCCGATGCGTCAACCTATAGAGTTATTATGTCAGAAGTTATTAGACCGAGATGTTAAAGTTCAAATAGAGACTAACGGTACGTTATATCGTTCTTTGCCGAAAGAAGTGTCTATAATTTGTTCGCCGAAGGTAGGTAAAACCGGTTATAGTAAAATAAGAGAAGATTTATTGCCTAAAATTAGTGCGGTGAAATTTATCGTTGCTAAAAATATTTTAGAATATAGTCTCATACCGGAAGTAGGGCAAACCTCTTATAATATACCGGTTTTTATTCAACCTATGGATCAAAACAACCAAAGACTTAATGGCGAAAATAATGAGTTAGCAGTAAAATTAGCATTAGAAAGTGGTGCTAGATTATCTCTGCAAACTCATAAATTTTTAAATATCCCATAGATTTAGGTCGCTGTATGACCCCTTTTCATCACCTAATAATATATACTATTCCAACGTTACCATTGTCAGAATTAGAAGGGTAAAGCTCTTTAAAAATTTTAATTATAACGATATAATTTCCCTAATTGTTTTTGTTGTGCTACAGAAGGGAAAGGTAAGCTAATTGTGTTAGCATCTATGTTGCTTTTTGATGTTGATGTTATCATAGATTCAATTGAACTTTCGGTACAGAATTGTTGGAGTTGTACTACATTTAATTACCTGCTTTTCATTGTCTAAATTAGAAACCTTCACATTTTCTGATTGTTCTCTAACATTTGTTTGGTAGTACATATATAATATACTAAACTAAATCTAAGTGAATTTAGCATTCCGGTTCTTTATTTTTAACAAGAGTATTGAGGCATAAGAATCGTCATCTTCACTATCTTCACTCGCGCTGTCACGCCCAATATAGTCATAGTCAGAAGAGTACATAATAGATTCAAGTAGAAAATCCTTATTATATCCTTGGCAGCAATTTCTTCTCCACAGTTTGAGGGATTTGCAATACGCTTAGGTTGTATCTGTTTCATAATTTCCTTACAAAATAATTTCGGTTAGAACTAAATTTCTTTTCAATATCCAATCAATTAAAGAATTTTAACTAAGGAATATATTACTCCTATATTCTAGTCAAAAATTAATTTACTTGAATTTTTAATTGTACTGAATTATGATAATGAAGATTTATTATAAGTTAATATGGAGTAATAATGAGTGAAATATTAGAACTTGAAGCGGAATTCCGCACGGAATTCGGTACGGGAGCAGCAAGAGCATTAAGAAGAGCAGGGCGTGTTCCGGCTATTATTTATGGAGCGGGTAAAACACCTGTTAGTATTTCTTTGGAAGAAAAGGAAATAACTAAATATTATAGAAAGCCGGCTTTTATCTCTCAGTTAATTAATTTAACAATTGATAAGAAAAAATATAAAGTATTGCCGAAGGCTGTAGAATTACATCCTGTTACGGATATAGTACGCCATGTTGATTTTGTCTTTTTAGAAGAGAAAACCCAAAAAATAGAAGTACCTGTAGTATATGAAGGGAAAGAAAGAGCTTTAGGCGTTAAAAGAGGTGGATACTTTAATATAGTAAAAAGAAGAGTTAGTTTATTATGTGATGTTAATAATATCCCAAGAAACGTAACTATAGATGTTACTAATATGCCTATGGCTACTTCGCTCAAATCGTCAAAAATAGAATTACCGAAAGGATGTAGTTTTATGACAAAAAAAGAATTTGTCCTTGCAACTATTATAGGACGTAGAGGAGCAAAAACTGAAGCTGAAGGGGAACAACAAGCCGCTGAAGCAGGGAAGTAAGATAATTCTCACTATAAGGACTTGCTTAGATACTTAAATCGGTTATTGCGAGGATTCGTAGGCGTTGTTGTTTGGCTCGTTTTATGCCATTCCTAGCTAGAAGCGGGAATCCGGTAATCTTTAATTGTCATATTGCGAGCTTGTAGCGGTATCCAGGCTTTGTTAATTTTTTTCTGGATACCGTGGTCAAGCCATGGTATGACATCGAGTAGGTTTTTCGATCCACGCAATAATGCTGAGCTAAGAATGACATTATTCTGTACTGCTTGCAAATCAATACTTCTTCAAAAATTTTCCATTACTATTTTTATTAGGTAAATTATTATGCTTCTTGTTATTGGTCTTGGTAATCCAGGAAAAGAGTATCAATATACGAGGCATAATGTCGGCTTTATTGCTATAGAGAAAATAGCAAACCAATATAATTCATCATTTAGTACAAAGAAAAAATTCAATTGTGAAATTGCTGAAACTATTAGTGATGGACAAAAGATTAGTTTTATAAAGCCTACCACCTATATGAACTTGTCCGGTAAGTCAGTGATATCGGTGAAAACATATTATAATATCTACCCCGCAAAAATCTTTGTTATTCATGATGATATTGATTTAGAAACAGGTAGAATAAAATTTAAAACCGGTGGCAGTAATGGTGGGCATAATGGTTTAAAGTCGATTGATGGGGTTATAGGTAATAATTATAACCGGATTAGGATTGGAGTCGGTAGACCGCAAAATAATCAGGATGTAGCAGATTACGTACTTAATCATTTCTCTAAACCGGAGTATAAAACAGTAATGCAAGCTATAGATAGAATCACTAGTAACTTTGGTTTAATATTAGAGAATAAGTTAGAAGAATTTAAGAATAAGATAGCTTGATATATTCAATGTTATTCCTACGACTTGATCGACGTTGCTGTATGGATGATACCAACTCGTCATTGCAAGGAAAAACTGTAAGTTTTGACGAAGCAATCTCAGGAATTCTATACTACTTCATGAGATTGCCACGTTTATGCTATGCATCTCCTCGCAATGACGGGAAAACGATATTAAAACTAAACAGCAAAGAAGCAAAGATTTATGACACAAAATTTTGAAATTGTTTTGCTGATGCAATGGATAGAACTCATAGAACTATAATTATTGAGGCTTTGAACAAAGATGCTAGAGAACAAAAGGGGTTAGTAGGAGATATTGAATCTTTTTCATTTTCCTGTTTAGATCAGGATAAAAATTTTGTTGTAGGCATTAGCGGTATGAGTTCTTGGGGGGATTTTACATTGAATCACTCTTTGTTAATGAAAAATATAAGAAACTAAAATTATGGTACTGTACTAATGCAAAAGGTTGAGGATTTAGCACGTGAACGAGGCTGTAATTTTATTCATCTTGTTACTATGGACTGCCAAGCAAAATCGTTTTATGAGAAACTGGGGTATAAAATTGAATTTGCTATGCACGGTTACGAAAAAGATTCTATAATGTATTATTTACGGAAAAATTTATGACACTAAAACTCGGAATTGTTGGGTTACCGAATGTCGGTAAGTCGACGTTATTTAATGCATTAACGGCAAGTCAGGCTGCAGATGCTGCTAATTATCCGTTTTGTACTATTGAGCCTAATAGCAGCAAAGTTTTAGTGCCTGATGCGCGTTTGCATACACTAGCAAGCTTAGCCGGAAGCGGTAAAATTATTCCGTCTTATATTGAGTTTGTCGATATTGCAGGACTTGTTAAAGGAGCAAGCAAAGGGGAGGGGCTAGGTAATAAGTTCTTATCTCATATCAGGGAAGTCGATGCAATACTGCACGTACTGCGTTGTTTTGAAGATGAGGATATAACGCACGTACATAACAAAGTCGATCCGCTGCATGACCTCGAGATTATTGAAACGGAATTAATACTTTCCGATATAGAATCGGTTGAAAAGTTTTTAGCTACAAGTGAAAAACGCTTGAAGTCAGGCGATAAAGCAATGGCAGAGCAGATAGAGCTGTTAAAAGAGGTTTATAAGGTATTAGGTGTGGATAAACCTGCAAGAGTGTTAAATGAAACTTTAAGAGTTGATAATTTAAAACAATTGCAGTTAATTACCTCTAAGCCCGTTTTATATATATGTAACGTACTTGAAAAAGATGCAGCTATAGGTAATGAATTTACAAAATTAGTAGCGGAAAGAGCAAAGAAAGAAAATGCTAAAAGTGTCGTAATTTCTTCAAAAATAGAAGCTGAAATTGCTTTACTTGAAAGCATGGAAGAAAAGGAAGAGTTTTTAAAATTTATAGGTTTAGATGAAACAGGGCTTAGTAAAGTCATTAAAGAGGGGTATAATCTTTTAAACCTTAAAAGTTTTTTTACTATAGGACCAAAGGAAGTCCATAGCTGGACTTTTAAAGACGGCACACTTGCACCGGCTGCTGCCGGTATTATTCATACCGATTTTGAAAAAGGTTTTATCAGAGCAGAAGTTATCAGCTATAAAGATTACATAAATCTCGGTAGTGAAGCAAAAGCCAAGGAAGTAGGTAAAATGCGTTTAGAGGGTAAAGAATATAAAATGCAGGATGGGGATATAGTACATTTTAGATTTAACGTTTAAATAACGATCAGCTATGAAAACAATTTGACCAAAATGGTCTCTTGAAGTGCAAAATAGGCTTGATTATATAGTGTAGCAAATTTTGGCTGTTGCCAAGGATAAAATTGCCCTGATTATCTTGTATGGCTCGTATGCTAGAGGTGATTGGGTTAAAGATATGTATACGGAAGATCATACTACTTATAGTTATACAAGTGATTTTAACTTTTTAGTAGAAAAAAAGGTAAATTTAAGGAGCATGCTACTTTAAGGGTGGAATCTAAGATAGAAAAAAGGTTAGAACAAACAGGCTTAAGAAAAGCCGAGTTTTTTTCGCTAGAACCTTGGATATCTATAATATGCGAATCTATAAGTGAGGTAAATGACAAGCTTGAAAAAGGGCGTTATTTTTATACCGACATTAAGCGTGAAGGTATTCTTTTATATGATAGTGGCGAGCAGCTTGCTCGAGCTAAAAATTTGTCTTGGAGTGAAGTAAAAGAAATGGCTAAAGAAGATTATGAATGCTGGTGTGGTAGAGACAAGAGTTTTTTATTGATTGTAAATACCCATTAGAAAGAGGTGATTTTAGTAAAAGTGCTTTTGAGCTGCATCAAGCCACTGAAAGTATTTACAGTAACATTTTATTAGTTTTTGCCCGTTACAAACCAAAGTTACACGATATAAGAAAGCTAGGTGGATATTGTGCAAATTTATAATGTTGAACTACTTAAAGTATTTCTGCAATCGTCTCCCGAACAAAAAGAATATTTTGAATTACTAGAAAAAGCTTACGTTGATGCAAGATATGATAAAAATTATAGAATTAGCAGAGAGCAGTTACTTTACTTGATTGAGAGAATAGAAAGATTAAAAATGATAATGGAAAAATTTTGTTTGGAGTGGATTAATAGATAAAACTCGATGAACCGAAATAAAAAAAATCATTTATGAAAATTATTGCGAAGATTCCACCATGGATGCTTCTATGCTTATTTATTTTATTACCGACTACGGAAACAATTTATACTTCAGGATTACCGAGTTTAACCAAATATTTCGGCATTGACGGCGGTCTCACTCACATTACATCTACATTATATTTTCTAGGGTTTACGCTTGGTATATTATCACTCGGCAGATTATCAGATATTTACGGCAGGAGACCTATAGCTTTATTAGGGCTTTTTATTTATGTTGTATCTTCAATTATTAGCATTTTTGCAGTTTAGCAATGTTGATGATAAGCTCGTTTTGTGCAAGCTTTTGGTGTAAGTGTAGGTTTTGTTATTGGGCAGGTATGGCTGGAGACTGCTATCAAGGCTTAGAGTTATCATATGTCTATGCTAGCTTATCTCTATGGCTGTTATTTATCCCTTCTCTATGTTCATCTATAGGGGACTATATTATAGAATATTCAAGCTGGCATTATGTTTTTGTATTTTTTAGCCTTACCGGTACTATATTATACAGTTTTACCTGAAATAAATTCTTATATAGATTTTTCCCAAAGCAGTAAATATTTTGAGGTGTTGCAGGTAATTATTAAAGATAAAATTCTTTGGTTATATGCTTTTATCATCGGTGCATTTAACGGCATATATTACGGTTTTTTCATAGAAGCTCCTTTTATTTTAATTGATAAAATGAAAGTTTCGCCATCTTTTTACGGTAAATTAGCGTTTTTGTTATCTTTTGCCGCTATCTTTGGAGGCTTTTTCAGAGGGTATTTAATAAAAAAACGCCCATGTACACGATAAAAAAGTTATGGGTTTAGGATTTATTTTTAGTTTGTGTGGTTGTATATTATTTGCGGTAAATGCTTTTATATTAGAAATTATTTCAACGAATCATAATCTTGCAATCGCTATGATATTTGCACCGATGATAATTCATATGGTTGGGCATCATCTACTTATCCCTATGATGCTTCGTTATGCACTGAAGGATTATGCTAAAGTAACAGGTACAGCAGGGTCTATATTTGGTGCAATATACTACGTAGTTATCGCTGCTGTAACTTTAATATTTGGTTTCTAAAATACACGGCGCAACGATAAGCAATTTTGCTTTATTATGCTTCGTTTTAAGTATTAGCTCTGCTATTTCGTTTTATTGTATTTGGATTTTATATAAGAAGAAAAAGTCAAATATCCCTAACTAAACACAGGTGTCGTCATTGTGAGCAGCTGTGGCGTTGTTGTATGGCTCGAAGAAAGCGTTCGATTTCATTCCTACGAAAACAGGAATCTAAGGTAAAGCGAGATAAATCGAACGTTTAGTTTTAAAAGTCTAGCATATTTATACTTTTTTGACTGGATTCCCGCCTACGCCGGAATGACATTAAGAAAGTTAGAGATAACCTTGTACATCATCTGTATGCTCTTCACCCTCAAGAGTCATATCCTCTTTTAAGGCTTCCATACTACAGCTACTAAATACATCAAGGTTATTCTGCTCTGCTTGCCATTTTAATCTAGCTTCTTTAAAAGTAACAATACCGTTTTCAATTTCTGCTAATGTCAAATTTTTTATTTCGTGTAAAAAATTCTCTATCTCTACTTTTGCTTCTGGATTTTTTTCGATGAATGGATTAAAAAACTCCTTGATACCTGCTAATAATTCTTTTTTCTCAGGTTCTATATCTTGAGAATCTAGAGCTTGAGCTATTGGTGTATTCACTGCATCCTCGTTGTTTGCTATATCCTCTTCCTGTTCAAAACTTTTATCAAGTACGTTATTAGAAGTATTAATATGGAATAACTCTTTATAAAAATCATTCATAACAATTTGGTCGTTAGGGTTATTTGCATTATAATTAGTTATTATTTTATCAATAGCTTCTTTAAACTTTTCATTATAAGGTATATCTCTAAAGGTGGAGCTTCCATATATAGATTTTTTAGCAAATTCTTTTAGTGCTTGCAGATTTTCAGTACTAGAATTACTCATCTCAGCATGTGTTGCTGGAATATAAGTAGCTATTTCTATTAATTTATTACCAAAAATGCTTTGAGCAGTTTGTTCATCAGCTTGTTGTGTTGCTGCTAATATTTTAGCGGGCATATTATTTTTCACTAGTTCTAGCATCCCTCCGCCGCAACAAACAGTTTGGTAATCATCATTATTTTCTTCTTTTAATGATAAATACAAAGCGTTTTCTATGTGATAGTTATTTTCTTTTAATAATTGCCATGTTTGTAAGGTTGGGTCATTAGCATATACTCCACCATCAATAATTTTATGTGATTTAGTATTGGTTATATTACGGAAATTGTGGCTGGGGAAATATCCAGGTGCTGCAGTGATGCCTTGTATTATATCTGAAAGGTAATAATTATTCTCTTCACTTTGTCTAGCATCTATAGTAGAGAAGGTCATAAGAGGATTTTGTTTATTATTTAGATCATAACCTGTAACTACAACATCACCGATTAAATCCTTGAGGGTATAATCCTTACAATATTTTTTCAATAATTTTACTAATGGTTCAGGAGAAAATTTATGGCTGAATAAGCCATTAAAACTCCACAATTTTCTAAAAGTTAATCCTACCGGAAAAATATTTTGTGCCATTTCTTCAAACAGTTTTTGAGCTTGCGCTGCACTGAATAAAGGTTTTCCGGGATTATTAGGATTCGGTAAATTAAGCAAAATAGAAATAAGTCCTCCAACACTGGTCCCTCCAGTAAAATCGAATATCTCACAAGTAGGCTTACCGGTTATTTGCTCCATTATTTTTAATTTTTCTAAATGGATATTTCCTTTTACTCCACCGCCTTCAAATAGTGCTAAGCTAATCTTATTATTGTTTATATCTACCATAACTACCTTTCAAAAAAAATACTAAGAGGGCAAAATACAATAAAAATTAACTTTTGTCAATAACTTATTTGTCTCAAATCTAAACTGAACAAAATTTAACTTATAAAATAAATTGTAACTATTAGTAAAGAAAGCTTAATTAATAGTGAATATTTTAGTATATAGCTAATATTATAACTATGATGGTATGAGATATGCTAAGTCATCCTAGTAATATAGATACTCAGTTATTAGCTCAAGAAGTAAATACAATGATGCCCTTAGTAGAGAAAGATTTAGCTGATGTTGAAGATACAATAACTTATGGAAAAGAATTATTATTTAAATTTGTTAAAGATAAGAAAATTATGGAAGCTTTGGCATTTATGTATTGTTTTGAGGGAAATACTGGATAAACTTTAGATATTAAAGAATTTTGTACTACAAATGATTTATTATATAGAGATGATTTTAGTGCCCTTACGGAGATACTAGATACTTTAATCCCCTTTATAGGGATATTTTCTAAATAATTTAATACTCATTCTACTATAAATAATAATGCTAAAATACGAAAACTTTGATAGCTCCTCTGATGAAGAGTTAAAAGAAAATTATACTTTATCTAAATATCTTAATTTTTTACTTAAAAATATACTAAATATTAATTATATATATAACTCTGAAGATTTTAAACTTAAACTAAGTTTAGTATTACATAATTTAGCTGATAGATTTTTTAAATATTCTACTATTAGAAATATTTATAAAAAAATTAAATCTGAAATATTAGTTGTAGATAATAATGATTACGAAGAAAATTTTAATACTATCAAAACTGCTTTTAATAAACGTAATTATTTAAAAATTATAACAAAGAAAATATAAGTGATAAGGATTATCAAAAGTTATTGCATTGTGTATTTAATCCAAATCACTCTATTCCTAAGATATTTGCTTTAGCAGACGGTATGACTGCTCAGCATGCAAAGAAAGTATTATTACAAGCATTGCAAAACAGTAATATCAACTTAAAAAAGTATAAGTAATAACCCATACATAATTCTAAAGGACTTTTAGCTTTTGCTGAAATGATTGGCAGGAATAATAAAATCAGCTAAAGCACCGGATTTTAGAAGAAATAAATAGTGATTTATCTACTATATGTAAGATCTCAAATACTAAAGAAGAAACTTTTACAATTAATCATATAGTACATTATAAAACCGGTAATGTACAAACAGATGTATCTGGCTTAGGACAGTATGATGAAATTTTATCTAAATTTGAGCAAGAACATGAATATAAACATGCTATTATAAAACGTATATTTGAAGTTGTACATGCTAAAGCATTGATAGCAAATTACCGCGAAAACTAAATTACTTTGCAGAAAAGTTAACACATTTGTTATTTATGCTTGTAACGCATAGAAATAATGCAACCTTATTTACGGCTCCTATATTTTTAGCATATAAGGAGTTTTTTCCTATGTTTGCTGAGCATGCCGTTGCTCAAACAAGAGGTATACTGAAAAACTATAAATATATGTTACCAAATTCCTGTCCAATAGATTATGACACTACAAATGTACAAAATGGTAATCTATTACTTATTAAAGAAGGTAATATATTAATAGAATGGCTTAGTAAAAAATTAAATAATCATAAACTAGCAAATATAGCACGAATATTTGACATCTTAGCTTCAATGTAATTTTACAAAAATATGGATAATGTAAAAAGCAATGATATAAAATCTTTTTTAGCCAAAGTTCATAAATTAGAGCATTGTCCTATAAAGTTGTTAAATTCATTAGACCAAAATTTAACTGCTTTAATTCTTAAAGTAAACAATATAGGAGAACGTAATTTAAAGCTTACAAAAACTAAATTGCTTGAAAAAAAGGATTTTTCTCAAGATTTAAAGGATTTAATTGAAATAACTTACTTGGAATTTACTGAAAGCTTAAAAAATATTGAAGGATTTTTAGCTCAAAAACAAGCATCTCTCAAGACAGAAATTAAAATCCTACCTGAAATTCTACAAATTTTATATGCTAAAATAAAAGAATGGTATGATATTGATGCACCTGAATATGCTAAGAATGTATTATAAGATATTACCCCCCAAATTTAATCAAACTATTTCCCCTACCCCGTTTCAAAAGAGATTAAAACTTTCCTTGTCTAAAAGAAAAGATATATATGATGCAAATGATGATGATAATAATCAAACTTTGGAAACAACTGATATAGACAATAGTATGAAAGAATATTCCAAACTAATTGGAGAACATACTAATACTATATACGATTAAAAACAGTATTAATATTATGGTCTTTTTGAGGTCCTAGAACTTGGTAGCTAAGAGTAAATGAATCAGGATTTAAAAATACATAGGTAGTATTATATTGATTTTTACCACATAGATGATTGCCTGTAGCTTGTATACTCAAATGATTTGAAGCATTGTTTCTACAAAACTTCGGAGGACTCGCATGCTCACCTATTAAGGGTTGTGCGTACTCGCTCCTCGTTTTACATTCCAATTCTCCAAATCATTTGAGTATACCCTTTCTGCATCAATAAATTTTAATTGATAAAATAAGCGCTTTTCAGGAGCAATAAAATATTTTGTAATATTACTATTCTTAAAAATATATCTATATTCTTGATTAGCGTGGATTTGATAATCGTAGTCGAGATAGTGAATTTATCATTTCTCTTTATTAATTTATTTAAACTTTTAAGTAAGAAATATGCTACCCCCTCACCGTAACCATAATTATCTATAATTCTGTTAATTTGGTATTTTCTGGAGAATCTTGAAAAAAAATTTCTTTTACTGAATCGTTTTTTGAAAGCATTTGATATATATATCTATATCATTCCTGCGAAGTTTGGGCTTTATTGTATGGCTGTTTATGTCATGTCCACGAAAGCGAGAATCCAGTAATTTAAAGGTTATACACAATAAGTTTGTACAATTAAAAGCTCGATTTATTTTACTTTACCCGGGATTCCCGATTTCGCGGGAATGACATCGCGTCAGTTTTTCGGACCATGCAACAAAGTCAGCTTGACTACAGTATGACGTTTAGTTCTGCAATATTTTCATTAGCAAATTAATCTCTTCGCGTAATTCTATATCGTTTTCCAGTAATTCTTCTACTTTCTTAATAGCATGCATAACCGTCGTGTGGTCTTTTTTACCGAATTTTTTACCGATATCTGCAAGACTTTTCGGCGTTAATGCTTTACTAAGATACATGGCTATTTGACGTGGTCTTGCAATTTCTCGTAATCTCCGTGATGAAGACATATCGGATAACTTAATATTATAACGGCTAGCTACCTTTTTCTGAATATCTTCAACGGTAATTATTCTTTCATTAGAACGCAGTAAATCCCGTAAAATATTTTGTGTGTTTTCGAGTGTAATTTCTTTTAAAGTAAAATTAGAATGAGCGATCACCTTATTTAAAGCTCCTTCAAGTTCTCTAACGTTTGAAACGATTTTAGATGCTAAAAAATCAATTACGTCTTTTGGTATTTTAACGTTCATCTGCTCAATCTTAGATTCTAGAATACCGAGTCGTAGCTCATAAGTAGTACTATGAACGTCAGCAACTAAGCCCCATCCAAGACGAGATTTTATCCGATCTTCAATATTATCTAAATCTGAAGGCGATCTATCACAAGAAATAACCATTTGACGGTTATTATCAATCAATGTATTAAAAGTATGGAAAAATTCTTCCTGCGTACTATCTTTACCGCAAATAAATTGAATATCATCAATCATTAACACGTCAACCGAACGAAATTTCTCTTTAAACGAGATTACTTCTTTGTTACGTAGAGCTTTAACAAATTGATACATAAATTTTTCTGCTGACATGTATATCACTTTGCGGCTTGGATTATGCTGCTTGATGTACCAACCGATTGCATGCATTAAATGAGTTTTACCAAGCCCTACGCCGCCATATAGAAAAAGCGGATTAGACTCAGAAACCGCACCTGATGATTCTGCAACCGCTCTTGCGGCTGCATAAGCTAGCTCATTTGGGGCTCCAACCACAAAATTGTCGAAAGTAAAACGTACATCAAGGGTTGAAAAGATATTTTCCGAATTAAGCGCACTGCTGCCGATATCGGCAAAAGTCTTAGTAGGTAATTCTGTAACTGTTTGAGTTGTTCCAGGTAACTCTTTAGTAATTATTTCAATTGACTTAATGGTATTATTATAATGTTGAAATAGTTGCAATATGACCATAGAGTACTTGGATTTTATCCAATCTCTAACAAAGTTAGTAGGGGCACAAAGAATAACGGTATTTAATGAAGACTCTATAAAATTAACTTTACTAAACCAGCTATTATATAGAGTTTCACCGTAATGATTGTAAAGATCTTGAGCCACGTGACTCCAGACATTTACATAATTATCACCTTGATCCGTTAAAATTATTTGGTTAGTACTCACTTAAAACTGCCACGGTAAGTTATTTTGTTTCCACCCTTTATCTTGATTATTGCCTTCAAAGCCGTCACTTATATTATAACAATTTTTATAACCTATATTAGTTATAAAATTTGCTGCGATAAATGACCTATATCCTGAACGGCACAGAAAAAATATTATTGCATGAATTTTATCGTTAACGATAGATAAAAAATTATCTTCAAAATCTTTATTCAATTGCCAACTTAGAAAGATCATCTTATTTTTATTATCTAAATGAGGTATCCCCACTTGCTGCCACTCTTCTCTAGTTCTAACATCTACAAGAAAAGCATTATCATTTGAAATTAGCATATCATAAGCTTTTGTAGAACAGATATTTTGAACCGACATATTTATTTTTTTGCTGTTATTGATAATAAAAGTTAATAGAATTTTACCCATGTAGAATGGATTTATTAGAGTGCTGAATTATTAAAGCATTTTAAAATGATCTTGGTATCTGATTATTTTAATAATATTATTATAAAAAATTTTTGCAAGATGTTATAGATGAATAAATTAAATAAAAACTCTTTACAAAAGAAACTTGTTTACCGTAGTAAAAATCGTGGTTGCAGAGAAATGGATTATATACTCGGTAGCTTTGCCGAAAAGTACCTATCCTTAATGGATGAAAAAAAACTTGGAAGCTATTCTTTAATACTTGATCAAAATGATAATGATCTTTATAATTGGATTAATAATAAATCTTCTGCTCCTTCTTATCTAGATGCCGAAATAATTGATAAATTACACAAAATAGCAAAAATATAAACTCCTGTAGAATGTTACAACAAAAATTTCCGGCGGCTGCCAAGTCTTTCTTTGCAATTGATAATTTTACTAAGAATCTTAAGCAAGATTTCATCTTGAGTGCGAGTAATGAAGAGGAGGCGTTGCAATTATACAAGCAAGCTTTATTTTTTTCTTCTAATGAAAATATTTATTACTTTCCAAGCTATAATACCATCCCTTATGGCCATACGTCACCAAATGCAAATATCTTATCTAGACGTGCAGAAACATTAATCAAGCTAACAACAAATAATAGTAATAGTAACAAATTACTCATCACTCATACAGCAAACTTATTAAACAAATTACCGCCGAAAGATTTTTTTTCTAAATATTTTTTGAAATTATCCCCTAAAATGAAATTTACTACGGATGAGCTTGCTATGTTTCTAGTAGAAAATAGTTTTACAAGAAATGCGAGTAGCATCGATGCTGGGGAATTTGCGGTTAGAGGCGAAATTATTGATATCATATTGTCCGGTCCTAAAGCTTATAGAATTCATTTTAGCTGGGGTTATATTGAATCAATAAAAGAATTTGATATTGATACGCAAATTTCGACTAAATCCTGCAGGGAGCTTATTATTAGTCCTGCAAATGAGATAGTTTTAAATAGTGAAACTATAGGTAATTTTAAGAATAATTACTTACGAAATTTTGGAGTTAATCATACTGATAATGCTTTATATGAGGCGGTAATATCTGGAAGAAAATTCACAGGATATGAACAATTACTCCCATTATTTTACGATTCCTGCTCTAACTTAATAGATTATTTAAACGATCCTATTTTCATATTCGATAATTTGTCAAAACAAGCCATTTTAGAATTTGAACATAGTTATAACGATTTTTATTCGGCAAGGTCAGAGGCAAATAAACTTAAATTTAATAGTTTCTATCCCACCCTTTCACCGACTAGCTTATATTTTACCGCTTCTGAAATAACGGAATTACTAGAACAAAAAAATAATATGCTACTTACTTTTGAAAACTCAGAGCAAGCTAGCTTAATTGAAAATATCGCTGCTACAAGTTTTATAGAAAAGAAAACGGTTTTCGATAAATTATTTGAGGTTATTAAAGCAAATTTTCATAAGAAAATTATTATAGGCTCAAGCGTTTTAAGTAGTTTTGAGCGAATCAAAAGCATAATTCAAAATTATGAATATAAATATAATGAGATAAATAAATTAGATGAGGCTAAGGCTTCAATAATAAATGTCGCGATAATTCCTTTAAATCAAAGCTTTTATACGAAAGAATATTTATTTATTACCGCTAGCGAATTATTAGAAGAAAAACCTAGCTCTACAAACACTAACAAAAAACTTAAAAATATCTTGCTGGAGCTTGATAATTTAGCTGAAGGCGAATTTGTTGTTCACAAAGATCATGGAATAGGGCAGTTTTTAAAGCTAGAAGCTTTAGAAATCAAAGGCAAACCACATGATTTTTTAAAGATTTTATATGCTGGCAATGATAAATTATATATACCAGTTGAAAGTATAGAGGTAATAAAAAAATACGGCAATGATAATGCGGAGCTTGATAAGCTTGGTAGCGTTGCATGGCAAAGAAGTAAGGCAAAGCTTAAAAAGCGTATAAAAGAGATAGCACTGCATTTAATACAAATAGCAGCTAAAAGGAAACTTAATAGTAGTGCTTCCGTTGAATTTGACCTTGAAGAATATGATAAATTTTGTGCTAATTTTCCTTTCAGCGAAACGGAAGACCAATTAATCGCTATAAACGATATTAAAGAAGATCTAAGAAACGGTATGTTAATGGATAGGTTAATATGCGGTGATGTCGGGTTTGGTAAAACAGAGGTAGCAATGCGTGCCGTCTTTATGGTAGCAAAATCTCTAAATGAACATTTACCTCAAGTAGCCGTAGTTGTACCGACAACTATTTTATGTAGTCAACATTTTTCAAGGTTCATAGAAAGGTTCAAAGGTTTTGGTTTAAATATCAAGCAATTATCTAGCGTTATTAGTTCTAAAGAAGCAAAAATTATAAGATCGGAGCTTGAAAGCGGTAAAATAAATATAATAATAGGCACTCATTCTTTATTACATAAAAATATAAAATTCTTTAATTTGAAATTGTTAATAATCGATGAAGAACAACATTTCGGTGTCGGTCAAAAAGAATTTCTTAAATCGCTAAAATCCTCTTCCCATGTACTTGCAATGTCGGCAACACCGATTCCTAGAACGCTGCAAATGTCAATGACCGGTTTAAAAGAACTTAGCATTATTGCAACGCCGCCTCTAAACAGGCTGGAAGTTCATACCTCGGTTATGCCGTTTGATCCCGTTATTATCAGAGATGCATTATTACGCGAACATTTTAGAGGTGGAAGAAGTTTTTATGTAGTTCCAAGAATTAGAGATATAGAGGATATCGCAAAACAATTACAACAAATTGTGCCGGAATTAAGCTATAAAATAGCTTACGGAAAAATGACTCCGAGTAAAATTGATGAGGTTATGAGCGAGTTTTATGCCGGCAAATTCGATATATTAGTCTCAACTACTATTATAGAATCAGGAATTGATATAGCCGAGGCAAATACCATGATCATACATAATGCTGATATGCTGGGTCTTAGTCAGCTATATCAATTGTGTGGTCGCATAGGTCGAAGTAAAATGCGGGGTTATGCTTATCTCACGGTAGCAAGTCATAAAAAAATGACATCGCACTCCTTAAGATGCTTAGAGATAATACAAAATAGTTGTGCTTTGGGCTCAGGTTTTACTATTGCAAGCCGTGATATGGATTTACGAGGTTTCGGTAATTTGATAGGTGAAGAACAATCAGGACAAATTAAAGAAGTAGGTACAGCACTATATCAAGAAATGCTGGAAGAACAAATAGCTATTTTTAAAGATGAACCGATTGTTTCAGAACAACCCTTTATCCCGACTATTAATTTGGGATTATCCGTCTTTATTCCAGATAATTATGTAGCCGATGCAGCTCTTAAACTTGGACTATATAGAAGAATAGGTAATTTAAGTAATGAGATAGAAGTAGAGACATTTAAAGATGAGATGATTGATAGATTCGGTTTACTACCGATTGAATTTAATAATTTACTTGATATTGTAAAAATAAAACTATTATGCTTTAAGTTAAATATTGAAAATCTAGATTCAGGAGATAACGGATTTGTGATTAAATTTTATAAAAATGCCGATATGACTGATAAAATTTTAAAGTTCGTTAGTACTTACTCTAATCAGGCAAAAATCAAACCAGATAATAAATTAGTATATATCAAGAAATTAGTAGATAAAAATATAATTGTTGAGGCAAATCAACTACTTTGGAATTTATCGGAGGTGTAGACTCGATGTTATTCCTGCTCTGTCATTGCAAGCAGCCGTAGGCTGCGTGGCAATCTCATGAAATAATAACAAACTCCTGATATTGCTTCGTCAATTGCTATGCAATTTCCTCGCAATGACGGTAACACTTTTTTAACATAATAAATATGTCCTATAACCTAAAGCAATTATTTCAACAACATAATGTAAAAGGTTTGTCGATTAATTCTAAAACCGTTAAGGATAAAGATATCTTTTTTGCGATTAAAGGACGGAATACTGATGGAAATAATTTTATTAAGGATGCTTTAAGCAAAGGTGCAGTATTAGTAATTACGGACAATAAAAAAAATATTGTTATAGATAAAGTAATTTACGTAAAAGATGTGCAGGCAGCTTTATATGAAGCCATAGAAATATTCTATCCTAAAAAACCAAAGGATCTAATAGCCGTAACCGGTACTAACGGTAAAAGCTCGGTAGTATCCTATATAGCTCAAACATATTCGTTACTTGGGAAAAAAGCAGCATCTATAGGTACGATAGGGGTAGAAATATTTGGCTGCGTTAATCTTATAAATGATGTACCGGAATTAACAACTTTAGACTATTTAAGCTTTAGAAAAATTGCTCATAATTTAGCTGAAAATGGTATAGAATATTTAGTTTTTGAAGCTTCTAGTCATGGTCTTGATCAAGCAAGACTTAGGGAAATAAAAGTAAATATTGCATGTTTTACTAGCTTTAGTCAGGATCATATAGATTACCACCATACAAAAGAAAATTATTTATTAGCCAAACTGAAATTATTTATAAATCATTTATTACCGAACGGTATCGCAATATTAAATTCTGATATAGAAGAAATAGAGTTTGTTAAAGATTATCTACATAATCATAATATTAAATTTATAACCGTTGGGACAAAAGGTGATTTAGAAATAACTAGACTTAACGGTTCTTTAAGAGGACAAAATATTAATTTTACATTTAATAATAGAGAATATAATTTTAATACCCCGATAATTGGTAGCTTTCAGGCTAGTAATTTATTAATTGCTGTTCTTAGCATTCATTATATTGGTTTTGCTTTTGATGATATTATAGATTCTTTAGTAGAAGTTAAAGCAGTAAAAGGCAGAATGGAGAGAATAGATAACACTAATATCTTCGTTGATTATGCCCACACTCCGGACGCTCTTGAAAAAGCTTTAACGGAACTGAAAAATATTAAATTACGTGATAGTAAGCTAAGCGTAGTTTTTGGCTGCGGCGGTAATCGTGATAAGACAAAGAGAAGTCTTATGGGGCAAATAGCCGCAAAACGTGCCGATACCATCATAATTACAGATGATAATCCACGCCATGAAGACCCAAAGCTTATTAGAGCTGAAATCATAAGTGGTATAGAGAAAGCAGATTATACAGAAATAGCAAATAGAGAAGAGGCTATTAAATACGGTATAAATAATTTAAAACAAGATGATATCTTATTAGTTGCCGGTAAAGGTCATGAAAATTACCAAATTATAGGCGATAAGAAATTACCTTTTAATGATGCTGAGGTTGTGAGGAAGTATATAAAAGTTTGTCATCCCGTGGCTTGACCCATAGTACCGGACAGTTTTAAAAAAAACTTGATGTCATCCCCGCGGAAGCGGGGATCCAGAAAAATAACTTCAATATTAATACAGAAGTGACATATTTGATAAAATAAACATATAAAAAGCTTGCTTTTTATATGTTTACTGGCTTCTCGCCTACGCGAGAATGACATAAACATGCCATACAACAACACATAAATAACAAAAACATATGATCTGGAATTCTAAAACATTAAGTGCTGTTCTCGGTATAACAATCTCTAATTCTATAAATTGTAATGAAGTGCAATTTAATTCCAAAGATGTTAAAAAAGGTAATTTATTTATAGCACTTCAAGGTAATAGAGATGGTCACGATTATGTTCTAGATGCAATAGATAAAGGAGCAGCAGCCGTAATTATTAGTAAGCGAGTAGAGATCAATGATAAAGATAAAATTATCTTAGTCGATGATTGTTTTGAAGCGCTACAAAAAATGGCTTTATATAAACGAGAGAATTCAAAAGCTCAATTTATAGCTATAACAGGCAGCGTTGGTAAAACTTCTACAAAAGAAGCACTGAAAGTATTATTACAACATGATTTTCTAGTTTTTGCTAGCCGAGATAACTTCAATAACAAACTCGGTATGCTTATTAATCTTGCTTCAATGGCTGATGATACGGAATATGCTATTTTTGAGCTTGGCATGAACCATAAAGGTGAAATAAGAGAGCTGGTTCAAATATTAAAGCCGAATATTGCCATGATTACTAATATTTCAGAGGCTCATTTAGAATTTTTTAACTCGCTTGAAGAGATAGCTGAAGCTAAATGTGAGATTTTTGCAAATTTTAGCAAAAATGATATTGCCGTTATTAATGCCGATACTAATTGCTATAACAAAATATTATCGATATTAAAAAACCTTTCTATCACCGATATACATAGCTTCGGTAGATCAGCTAAAACTTCAGCAGAATTAATTTTATATGAGAACCTAGGAGAGCAAGTCTACTTAAAGTATAAGATAAATAATAAAGTCTTAGATGTAACTATACCGTTTATTCCTCGGCATTTTACCGAAAATTATACCGGTGTACTTTTAATTATCGATATATTAGGGCAAGATATAGAGATAGCTGCAAATCACTTAGCAAATATTTCTCCTACTAAAGGAAGAGGGGAAATTATCAATATACAAAATTGTCGTGTAATTTGTGATTACTATAACGCAAGTCCGCAGTCAATGAAAGCTGCATTAGAATATTTAAAACAAGTACCTGCCGAGAATAAAACTGCTATAATAGGTGATATGCTAGAGCTAGGGGACAATTCTAAACGATTACATGAGAAACTAGTGCAGTACATATTAGATGCCGCTTGTTCTAAGGTCTATTTAGTAGGAATAAATACTAAATATATTGATGATTTACTACCTTCCAAAATAGCTAAAAAATACTTTAAAAATGTTGATGAATTAATTACGCATATTACGGGTTTATTTGAAGGTAATGAGCTGATTCTAATAAAAGGGTCAAGAGGCGTAAAACTTGATAAGATTGTTGATTATTATAAATAAATACACTAGGATACTCTTAATATTGTGTGGTTTGGTTGCCAGTCATTGCGCGGAAATTACGTAGTAATTGACGAAGCAATCTCAGGATGTTTGACGAGATTGCTGCCGCGCAGTCTACAACTGCGCGCAATGACGATTTGGTATCCAATAACATCAAAATATACTTTTAAATTTAAATCTACAAATGTTATACAATCTTTTACTCCCTTATATCCATAATTCACATATAGCTAATTTATTTCACTATATTACTTTTCGTAGCAGTCTTGCTATTATTATAACTCTAAGCCTTAGCTTTATCACGGGTCCGATATTAATAGAATTGCTGCGATCTCTTCAAAAAAACGGTCAGCCTATACGCTCAGACGGACCTGAATCGCATCAAACAAAAGTAGGTACTCCGACAATGGGGGGCATTATTATTATTTTGTCTAGTTGTCTTTCTACTTTATTACTTGCTGATTTAACGAATAAATATATTTGGATTACGTTATTTGGTTTTATTAGTTTCGGTATTATAGGATTTATGGATGATTATGCTAAGGTAACTAAAAATAATCATTACGGAGTAAGAGGAAAAAGTAAGCTTTTACTTCAAGGAATTATTAGCTTCATTATATGTGTTTTACTAGAATATCTAGATAAAAGTCCAAGTCATTTACTTAACGTACCGTTTTTTAAAAATTTAAGTTTAGATCTTGGTTATTGTTATATAGTTTTTGCTATATTTGTTATAGTCGGCTCTTCTAATGCCGTGAATCTAACGGATGGTCTTGATGGTCTTGCTACCGTTCCTATTGCCTTTACTGCCGGTTCTTTTGCTTTAATAAGTTATTTAGTAGGAAATCTAATTTACTCGAACTACTTACAGCTAACCTATATACCGAATACCGGAGAGTTAACGGTGTTATGTGCAGGATTAGTCGGTAGCTGCCTTGGATTTTTATGGTTTAATGCACAACCGGCAGAAGTTTTTATGGGCGATACCGGTAGTCTAAGTCTTGGCGGTGTGCTTGGTATTATTAGCGTTATTACTAAGCATGAAATAGTTTTAGCTATAGTCGGCGGCTTGTTTGTTATTGAAACGGCATCTGTAATTTTACAGGTATATTACTTCAAAGCTACTAAAGGAAAAAGAATATTTAAAATGGCACCGCTCCATCATCATTTTGAAAAACACGGCTGGGCAGAATCAAAAGTCGTAATAAGATTTTGGATTATTTCAGTTATATTTGCTCTTATAGGCTTATCATCCTTAAAATTACGTTAACTATATTCGTTTATCTATCTTTTATTTATCAAAATACATTACATAAATTAACTTTCTCTTTGCTTTTGTATAAGAAATTTGCTATAATACTGGTATTAATTTATAGTAGGTGTATGGCATGGTTAAAGAAATAGATATAAATAAATTATTAGCACAAGAAAATAATGCTTTAAATGCTATATTAAGCCAAGTAAATGAATTATGCAAGCAAAATAAGCAGTTGCAAGGTTTAATCGAAATACAAAATGAAACTAAAGAACTAGAAAAAGAACATAATAGATCGTTGCCTTGGTTTAAAAGATTTGTAAAAACAGTTTCTAATGTAAAGTATATTTTGATAAAAAGTGAAGAACAGTTAACAAATGAAGCAATAAAGTATAATAATAAAATATTAAAAGATATTGATAATAAGATATATAATATAGCGGCAAAATCTGTACCTTTAAAGCAAGCATTACAAGAAGAAATCGAAAAAAATTTTAAGGATTTAACAAAGAAAGATTTATCTAAAGATCAAAGAGCAAGATTATCGGAAGTATTTTTTAGTTATAAAAGTAAACCTGAAAGATTCTCAGCTCTACATATGACAAATCCCTTACAATTCATTAATGCTGAAGCACTAGAGAAACAATATAATTCTTTAAATGCTACAAAACAAAACATCCAAAATTTAATATCCAAAAATTCTAATATCAAAGAACTTAAAGAAATACAAAAACAGGTTGCTGAAATTAGGGCAGAAGTACCTCATACATTTTTTGAAAAATTAAATAATATTTGGCAAAATGTTAAAAATGTTTTTGTAAATAATAGTGAGCAGGTTTTAGCAAAAAACAAAGAGAGTAATACTAGAACAATTAGAAAGATTGATGAACAATTATATAAAACGAAGCATAAATTTGAGGAATTAATTGAAAATAAAGAAAGAAATATTAAGGGTATAATTGCAAAATTACCTGACAATGAGGAGTTACAAAAGATAGTAAGTAACCTTACAAATCACATGGCTTCAAAAAAAGAACCAATATTAGCAAATGCATCCCTAGTTAAACCTTTGGAAAATAACATTCCATCACCACCTCCACCTCCGCCTCCTTTACCGGAAAATAACATTCCATCACCACCTCCACCTCCACCTCCGCCTATGGCTCCGGCTGAGACATTATCTAAGTCTGTAGAAGCTACTACGGTTAAAAAACTGAAAAATCAACCACGTCCTTCTATAGATACTTCTGATTTAATGAGAGAAATAGCAGGGCCAAAAAAACTAAAAAAAGTTGAATTTGACCCTAATACAGGAAAACCGGTTGCACATTCTCATAGTAAGCCTGCTCAGAATGTTAACAAACCTAGTGGACTTGAATCAATTTTTGCACGAAGAGTTGCTATAGAGATGAGTGATAGTAGTAGCAGTGAAAGCGATAGTGGTAACTGGAGTGATGTTAGTGTTAATAGGAATAAATCAAAAATGCTTAAAACTAAAGGAGAACGAGATGCTAAAATGACTACGCATGCTCAAAAAATTAATAATAGGAACTCACAAAAACCATCATTTGTTAGATAATAAATTGTCATTCCCACGGAAGCGGGAATGACATAAAACACCATATAAATCTACCTAACTTCTTAGTTATTTCAACTATTCTTTTATCAAAGAAATTAGCAGTTTTTAAATCGCCTTGAGTAGGAGTAATATCAGGAGAAGATTTGTGGTTAGATTGAGTCATACGTCCTGACCAGCTACCTAAGCGGTGAATTTTATTGGGATCAGGCATATCTCATGATCAGAAAAATTCAGAGCAGCTTCAGCTTGCCCGACCCAAATCATACAATGCTGCATAGGGAAGTGAAATAGCTGCTGAATACTGCAAACTTATCACCTGAATAAAAACGCAGAATTAGTAAAAGTTGCAGCTATTTTATCTTTCCATTTTTGTTGTGCCCATCTAGTTGAGGTAGCTTCCATAAATATTTTAAACGATCTGGCTAAACTACCCATATAGGTTGGGACTCCAAAAATGATAGCACCTGCATTGTCTAATCAATCCCAATCGAGATTATTAGGTTTATCTTTATTTATTTGTATAAGAAACATTGGCTTCTGCTTCTTTTATGCTCTTATTTAGTTTTTCAGCTACTTTTGCAGTATGACCGTATCTACTATAATATTACGATAGCTACTTTAACCATTTTATTCTCCTATAAATTAACTATAAACTCGGCTTCAGTTTTAGACTTTATTTCTTTAATAGTAACATCATCAGCTTGTCTAACTAATATCATTTCATCTTTATCAATATCAAAAATTCCAAGATCGGTAATTACTCTGTTAACTACTTTTTTACCTGTTAACGGCAAGTTGCATTCTTTTAATAATTTAGCACCGCCATCTTTTGCGTTATGTTCCATTATAATAACTACTCTTTTGGTGTTAGCGACCAAATCCATAGCTCCTCCCATACCTTTAACCATTTTACCCGGAATAGTCCAGTTGGCAAGATCGCCTGTTTGTGCGACTTGCATAGCACCTAAAATAGTTAAATCGACATGCGAACCTCTAATCATCCCAAATGAAAAGCTACTGTCGAAATAGCTGCTTTCAGGAATAGCAGTAATAGTTTGCTTATCGGCGTTAATTAAATCAGGATCTTCCTCTCCTGCGTAAGGCAATGGTCCCATACCAATCATACCGTTCTCGCTTTGAAATATTACATTCACTCCTTGAGGTATATAATGTGCTACATGCGTAGGCATACCTATACCAAGATTGACATATAATCCGTCTTTAAGTTCCTCTGCGGTTATTTGATAAATTTCTTCTTTGCTCCAAGGCATATTTGATTTTTCCCTGACAGTTAATTGCCCAATACGTTTCTCATATTTTTCACCTACTATTAATCGTTGTATGAAAATATTAGGTGTGTGAATATTGTTAGGGTCAAGCTCTCCCACCTCAATTATTTCCTCTACTTCACAAACTGTAACTTTAGCGGCCCCTGCCATGACTGCATTAAAATTTCATGCAGTTTTATTATAAATCACGTTGCCGCTTTTATCAGCTTTAAAGCCTTTAATAATAGCAAGGTCAGCTTGAAAGGCAGTTTCCATTATATATTTTTTACCGTTAAACTCCTTTGTTTCTTTACCTTCCTCTACAATTGTACCTATACCTGTTTTAGTATAAAAAGCTGGAATTCCCATACAAGCAGCCCTAATTCATTCAGCTAAAGTTCCTTGTGGGTTTAGCTCAAGCTCTAAAACCTTATCAAGATATTGTTGCTCAAAAATCTTATTTTCTCCGACATATGAAGAAATCATTTTTTTTATTTGTTTAGTTTGAAGAAGCAGCCCAAGTCCGAAGTTGTCAACACCGCAATTATTGCTTATAACTGTTAAATTTTGAACATTGCTTTTAAGAAGTGCATTTATTAAATTTCAGGAATATCGCATAGACCGCATCCGCCCGACATTATAGTCATGACGTCATAAAGAAGTCCTTCAAGAGCAGCTTCAGCCGAAGGATAGATTGTATTCATGCATTTTAAATTATTAATATCTATTCTTTAAGACATTAGGAAGATTTGCAAAAGAAGTCAAGGACATACATAAGTTTGGTATATTACAAAAATACTGTACAAGAAATTAAATTTAAGCATTGCTGCGTGTTTTTTGTATTCATCAACAGTATTAGTAACTGCATCAAATATTGATGACAATATAACAATTCAAGAAAATTCTAAAAAAAATTATAGTTATGTAGTGACTTATGATAAAGATATGTCCTCAAGAGTGAGTAGTAATGTTGCTATGTCATTAATTGAAGGTTACCGTCAATTAGATGATGCTATGTTTGCCGATTCAGATAATATAGCTATAAAGATCTTAAGTTATATTACAAGATTTACTGCTACATCTTGGATTATGGTAGGTAATCATGAAATAGGAGGTTTATGGAGTAAGAGCAAAGAATTTGATTTAAAAGTAACAAAATATGAAGTAGATCCTTTTGAGGGTACAACATATTTTAAAACTAAAGATTTTAATTCTTTGCAAGTTCATAAGCACATTGCTATAGATACAGGGGGAATGCAAGCAAGTTATTTGTTATCTGAAAATATTAAAGATAGATACATGGCAAGTAACAAAATTAATCCTACTTACGGTATAGGTTATTTATGAAGACTAGAGCAAGCAAGTTATATTTTTAGTACTAAGTTTGATGGTAAAGATAAAAGCGGTAATGATATAAATACATATGTAAAAGCGATTAACTCCATATACGGTAAAAATTATATTACTAAAAATAAAATTTTTTCATATGCTTATTGAGATTTATTTGATCCGTTTTTATCCTATTCAGGATATTCATTTATTAACTTAAATAATATTCCGATGATTGAATTAGGACCGGTTAAATATTTACCGGCTACTAGAGCGATACTTGCTCCATACGGTTTAGAGCGTGGTTTAGTTAACCATTTTGTTGTTGATAACAGAATATATTCAAGTTAATATTAATTACGGCAAAAATCAAAAATTTAAGTCTTACGGTGTCGGAGTTAAAGCTAATAACTGAGTCAAAGTTGAATTTATCGGTTTAGGTTTAGAAGCGACATTTTGGAATCAGCCTAAAATGTTAACCGCTACCCCTTTAAAAGAAAATTGTAAGCAAGGTGGACTTGGAGCCGTTAATTTTGAGCTTAGCTTAAATGAAACATTTAAGATAGTCGGCTCAGACGGTTACAAAACAGTGGGATGTATAGAAGGTATGCCTTTAAAATCCTCAGTTATAGTTAGAGCAGGGTTAAAATTAGCTTTATAAGAGAAGGCTTTGTTGCATGATTAATATGTCATTCCTGCGAAAGCAGCAATCCAGAAAAAAGCGTGATACATCAAGCTTTTAATTTTCAAAACTTACTGTGTATGCACCGTTTAATTACTGGATTCCCGCTTTTGCAAGAATGACATATTAATCATAATTTGTATATTTTATTATTCTTCTTTTATTATAAAGTATATATATTTGTATATAAGATAATTATGACTATATATGCTAACTATTTTAGAAAAATTCTTATTCTCTTCTGTAAAAACGTTCATCAATATACGTGAAGATACCGTATCTGCTCTTAAAAGGCTTGGTATTAACAATATTCGTGATTTATTATTTTATCTACCTGTTTCATATCAAAATAAAATATTATCGCCTAATTTAACTGAAGTTAGAGATGGTGACATAATCCAAACAGAAATTGTAGTTGAGAGCATTAATTTACCCAAGAAAAGTAGTCAGCCTTTAAAAATTACAGCTAGCAATGATACTGGTTCTTTGTTATTAGTATTTTTTCATAAACCCCCACCGTTTATTTTTAATAAGCTGCAAGTTGGTACTTCTCATATTATCAGCGGAAAGGTACAATTTTTTGATCATTACTTACAAATTGCGCATCCTGAATTTGTTGTAAATCCTAAACTCGCAAAAGAAATAGAGCCGATTTATTCCCTGACATATTTACTTAGTAACAAGCAGTTATATTCATATATCATAAAAGCAATAGAGATATTTGAAGAGAAGTGTAAGAGTATAGAAAATAAAGAAGTAAAAGATTATTTAGATATTATATTGCAGAATTTGCAAATGTTGCATGTGTTCCATCATTGCGAGGAGGCATGCATGCCGACGAAGCAATCCAGTAATGTAAAATTAATAAATTCTAGATTGCCGCAGCCCCTAAAGGGGCTTCGCAATGATGATTTATATACTAACGCCAAAAAACAACTAGCAGCTAAGGAGCTTATCGCTAATCAAATCTCTCTTTTAAATGTACGTACGCAAATAAGTAGAAGACAAGGTAATATTTACCCTAAAGCTGTATCTATTCAAGCAAATATATTAAATGAGCTAGGATTTGAGTTAACTTCTTATCAAAAGCAAGTCATAGAAGAAATAGAGTGTGATCAAAGCAATAAAATAGAAATGATGAGATTGTTGCAAGGCGATGTTGGTTCCGGTAAAACTTTGGTAGCTCTGCTGACGATGGTAAATGTGGTAGCCACTGGATTTCAAGCAACGCTTATGGCTCCAACTGATTTGCTTGCCAATCAGCATTATGAGTTTTTTGTTAAAGCTTTAAAAAATACTAATATAAGAGTCGGATTACTTACAGGTAAGATACTGGGGGCCGCTCGTAAAAATATTATGATACAACTTGACAACGATGAGATTGATATATTAGTCGGTACTCATGCTTTATTTCAAGAAAAAGTAAGTTTTAAGAAATTAGGTTATATAGTTATTGATGAGCAGCATAGATTTGGGGTACAACAGCGTTTGAATTTAATAAATAAAGGAGTAAATCCCGATGTGTTAGTTATGACTGCAACGCCGATTCCTCGAAGTCTTGCACTGACTATGTTTGGTGATATGACTATCTCAAAGCTAATGGGTAAGCCGAAAAGTCGTTTACCTATCGCTACAAATACCATGTCGGTTAATAAGATAGAGCATATTATAGTAGCGATAAATAAGAAGCTTATTGCAGGTGAGCGGGTATATTGGATTTGTCCATTGATAGAGCAGGGAGGGAAAGAAATGCCGGAAGAGGATAGTTTATTGATGGATGTGATGAATCGTTTTAACTCTATCGACAATATCTATCAAGGTTATACCGGTATTATTCACGGTAAGATGAAGAACGAGCAGAAAGACCAAATAATGAAGCAATTTAAGGAAGGTGAAATTAAGATATTAGTTGCAACAACCGTTATTGAAGTCGGAATAGACATACCTGAAGCCACTTTGATAATTATTGAAAATGCTGAGCAATTTGGTCTCGCTCAACTTCATCAGCTTAGAGGTAGAGTAGGGCGGGGTAGTTTGCAGTCATATTGTATATTGTTATACAATCCTAAAAGGCTTAGAAAAGTTGCACGAGGCAGGTTTGAGATAATGAAACAAACTAATGATGGATTTTATATAGCTGAGCAGGATTTAAAACTTCGAGGTAGCGGTGAGATTTTAGGAGTAAAACAAAGCGGCGAAATCACATTTTTCTTCGCCGATTTAGCGGACGATTATGACCTACTTCTTAAAGCGCATAAATTTGCGGCAATAGGCTCAAAAGGTAATGTAAATTTTGTTAACTTTCAGATCAAGCTCTTTGCCAAATCTCAAGTAAGCGAGCTGGTTTAGTTTAAATATGCTATTTCCGCTTGACATTGGCGTTGTTGCGTGGATCGATTTTTCCGTCATTGCGAGAAGAATTATGCAGTAATTCGATAAAGCAATCTCGTGCCAAAATCCTGAGATTGCCGTGCTCCTTTCAGTCGCTCGCAATGATGAAAAACCGTACCGTGCAAGCAAGCTTTTTTATAAAATCTAGAATACTATAAGTTAAAGTTAATCCTGTGTGACTTCAGCAAGTCTAGTAAACAGAGCGTCAATCATATCCCAGCCTTTTTTTTGAATAGTGAGTAAAGAAGAATCATTAATGTTTATTTGTTTTAATAAAGCTATTCCCATTTGTTCATGTTCAGGATCAAGATACATATGTGTTTTGAAATGTTTTGCTGCTTTATGATTAAAAAATATTGATCCTAGTTTTGCATAAAATATAGTAGCACATGACTCTATTACTAAATGGACAAGGACGGCTCTTTCACTATCTCCAAGAGTCATCATTTTTAGCGTAAACCAAGAACCTAAGGCCTCAAAAATAGCATCTGTAGTTTCTTCATTATTTTCTAGATTTTGGAATAATTCTATATTATGTCCAAATTCATCGGTAAGATGCTCCCATGCAAGTTGTTGAAATGCTTTTGTTTCAGAAAACACTACTCTTGCTAATACCATTTTTTGAAATGCGTCTGACCAAAGCCGAAAATGTTTAAGAAATTTATTTTTTCGTAGCGTACTATCTAACTTAATTTTAAATAGTTTGTTTTTTTTAAATTGCTCTTTATATTGTTCATTATCCAAAATTAAACGATCTATTATATTCATATATTTAATTATTAATATATTTAAATATATTAATATTAACTAAATCACGCTGTCACTCATTATTAATGTTTATTTACCAATTTTTAAAACCATATGTGTATTTATAGATGAATATGAATTGTAAGATCATAATGTGTATGCAGTAAATATATAAAACATTGCGACTTATCCATTTTAGATTTATAGCTATTTTTTGTGAATAACCCCTTAGGATCATTAATATATAGGTAATTGTTAAGAAAGTGAGGTTTAAAATTAAGCCAGTATTTGAAAAATTAAACTCATTAAAGGAAATCGCAAGAGTAAAAAGAGTTGAATGCACGAAAGAAGCAAAAATTGCTATAAAACAGCAAAGTTTTAAGTTCGCCTGCTCATGTTTTGAAATAAATCCAAGTATCATTGTAGCAATTACAAGAGTCCCGTAATCAATCAAAGCCCAGCTAATATACCACAATAGTACCATTATAATTGCATGACAATAACCGCTATAGAAAAAGCGAGTTAAAGAATTACGAAAATAATAAATATACCATTGCCCTAAATAGATAGAGATTAGAATATTTGTAGTAAGAAACTGTTTAAATAGTACAGTGGTATATATTTGTAATAAAACACCGAATATTATTATATGGGTTTTTGGTTTATCATGAAAATTATAACCGGCAAAAAAGCAAAATACTGGCATAGTTGTACGACCTATGATCCGCATAATCGTTAATTCAGGATATAGATATAAACCTACATGATCAATGATCATGGCTATAATAGCTAAGGCTTTTAACCAATCCTGATAATTTGATTGGTGCTTATTTTTTGTTATTATCATAATTAACCGCTTTTAATAAATATGCCGTGCTGAAAAATGCTCCCATTCCAACTGCAATTGTACTACCTAGCATACAGACTTTAATCAGTAAAGATTCCGAATAAAAATATTCTAAATAATAATGCTTTATTAAAGCAATTATAATAGTCATTAATATACAGCATAACAAAATTTTACCGCAGAAAAGTTTTATACTGGCTTCTATATGAAGCTTATTTTGTTTTGTAGTATAGCTATATAATAAACCTAGATTATACCAAGCTGCAATAGATGTACCGACTGCAATACCGATATGTTTCAAAGAATCCATTAATAATAGGTTCATGCCAGTATTAATTATTATTGAAAATAAGGTTATTTTGAGCGGTGTTTTAGTATCTCCGTTAGCATAAAAAATAGGAGTTAAAATTTTTGCCAAAATAAAAGCAGGGAGCCCAAGTGCAAACGCAGAAATAGCCTCAGCTGTATTTGTAGTATCTTGGCT
This sequence comes from Proechinophthirus fluctus, assembly GCA_913698485.1. Taxonomy (NCBI): domain Eukaryota; kingdom Metazoa; phylum Arthropoda; class Insecta; order Psocodea; family Echinophthiriidae; genus Proechinophthirus; species Proechinophthirus fluctus. The sequence continues at coordinate 134,259 of CAJYCX010000006.1, forward strand.
CGTGAATACTCCTCTTTCATAAATTATATTAATAATCGGATGAGATAGAATTATAATACCGAATGTAGCAGGCAACGATAATAATAATCCCATTCTAATAGCATTATTCTGTATTTTTTTTGCAGCTACTATATCATTTGATTTATAGATTTTTGACAGCTCAGGTAGCAATATAGTAGAGAAGCTAGTACCTATTATTGATAGAGGAAATTGATATATTCGGTCGGCATAAGATAATATAGAAATAGCACCTTCAATAAAGCTAGCAATAGATTGGGATATGAAAAGGTTTAATTGCTGTACGCCGGAGCTAATGGTTGCCGGTCCCATATTAATCAAAAGCTTTTTTACATCGGGATCGCTTGGGTTAAAAATTATCGGAAAGTTTAAATCCGCTCTTTTCACACAGACAAACATAAACGAAACTTGTAGTATTCCGGCCATTATTAAAGATAAGCTAATTGAGATAGTAGATTCTATATAATGATCAAATGTTAAAGTAAAAATTATTACGCATATACTTAAAATAACCGGTGAAAAAGCAAATGCAGCGAATTTTTTTATAGAGTTTAATATTCCGCCCATTAGAGCCGTTAATGAAACAAATATTAAATACGGTATTGTAATTCGGCATAAAAATACCGTAAGCTCAAACTTTTCTTTTTTACCGTGAAATCCAGGAACAATAAACAGCATTAATTGTGGCATGAAGATTTGCATTGATGCTATTATTACTATTAATGTCAGAAGTAAAAGGGTAAAAATCTCACCTGAAAAATTATTAGCGGCTTTCTTAGAAATAAGCATTTTTTCATTATAAATAGGAATGAATACGCTTGATAATGCTCCTTCTGCAAAAATTCTTCTAAATAGATTCGGTAGTTTAAAAGCAACATTAATGCTATCACCAATAGGAGTAGAGCCGAATAATGATGCAATAAACTGTTCACGCACTAAGCCAAATATGCGAGAAATTAATGTGAAAAAAGCTACTACGACTCCTGAACGAAATAATCGACTTCTTGCATAACTTGCCTCTAAAGGTAATTTGTGCGTCAATCCGGTACTCGCATTCTCACGTACTAAAGTGTACGCTGCGGTGCTGTGTTCCGTGTTTCCTTTAAATTCCTCTTTATTAGCTACGTTATGCAAGAAGTCGGTCACTGTTTGTTTTGTATCTTATTTTTCTGATGTCATTCCCGTGGAGGTGGGAATCCAGTAAAAACCTATAAAAAATAAAAACTTCTTTTTATAGGTTTATTTTGTTAATTAATGTGTAATTGTTGAGATCGGGATTAAGGCTACTTTTTCTGGATTCCCGCCTCCGCGGGAATGACATCAAGCACCATGCAAGCAACGTCATGAATTCTTATCCCTAGCTGACCCTATTCCTGCATTGATTAAAGCGTCTGCTTTTGATTTATTTTCCCATCCAGTAACTTTAACCCATTTACCTTTTTCTAAATCTTTATAATGCTCAAAGAAATGCACGATACGTTTTTTGAGCATGTCACATAAATCATCTAGCTCTTTAATATGATCGAAAGTAATATCGAGCTTAGAAGTCGGTACTGCGATTATTTTCTCATCAAGTCCTGATTCGTCTTCCATCATCAATACACCGACTGCTCGGCATTTTATAACCGACCCAGGCACTACCGGATGATGAGCTACGACAAGTACGTCTACCGGATCACCGTCATTTGAAAGAGTATGAGGAATAAAACCGTAATTGCATGGATAGCTCATGGTAGTTTGCATAAAGCGATCAACAAAAATTGCTCCTGATTCTTTGTCAAATTCGTATTTGATTGGACCGCTATTCATCGGAATTTCGATAATTACGTTTATTTCGTAATTATTTGCTTTTGCTTTGATTTTATCTATAAACATGTTTTTATTTATTTGGTTTAGTTGTGTTTCGTCATTGCGAGGAGAATTACAACGTAATTCGACGAAGCAATCTCAGGCCTATTTTACTAGATTGCCACGTCGCTTTGTTCTTCGCAATGACGCTGTTATTGCGGAGGTCTGTAATTCTCATCATGCTTTGCAAGTAATTGTCTTGCTATAAATTTCCCGTTCGATAATTGCCCGATGGCAATAATTCCTTGTCCTTTACGAAATAGCGCCGGAAGGGCTCCTTGATATAATATCTCGAAATCCTTAATATTATCGGTAATAACAAAACTTATCTTATCATCAGCAATTTTATTTATTGAGTCTGTTTTAACAAGCCCACCGACTCTTAACTCTTTGCCTTGTTCTATTTCATTAATTTTTGACGGCGGCAAAAAAAATACTATATTTTTCTCTAAATTGTAAAGTATTATACTAATTCCTAAACATGCTGAGCAGAAACAAATAATTATTGTTATTAATCTATTTCTTACTCTCTTTTGCATTAAAGTGCTGTTTATTTTTCAATGACTTGTAATTTAAAAAACTTACAATTAACAATGTCGCTAAGGTTAAAAAGGTAAATAAATACGCTACCGATATATAATTATTCATTTCTTAAAAATTCCATAATTTCCTTAGGTGAAGAATCTAAATAGAAATGTTTTAGATATTTTCCGTTTGCATCGATTAAATATGTAAAAGATGAATGATCAAGCATATAGTTCGGGTCGTCATCATCACCATGCACACGAGCATAGAAAACCTTGAATTTATCAGTTACATCTTTTATTTGCTGCTCGTTACCGGTAAGACCTATAAATTTCGGATGAAAATGTTTTAGATATTCTTTAAGTGCTATAGGAGTATCACGTTTTGGGTCAATAGTGATAAAAACAGGTAGAATATCTATTTTATGTTTATTTAAAATTTCTACAATCTCCGTCATTTTATTTAGAGAGGTTGGGCATATATCAGGACAACTAGTAAAGCCAAAGTAAATGAGGCTTAAGTTGCCTTTCAACTTATCACTATTAAATATCTCTCCATTTTGGTCTATTAGTTCAAAATCACCGCCAATTTTTACGTTATCTTCATAGATATTAACTTGACCGGCAAGTGGCTTTTCAGGCGTTCTTAAAGATAACAACAAATATAATGCTCCTACTCCTATTAATAAGCTAATTACGATAATTATTTTTATAACATTTGACTGTATTTTCATAAGATATTATCCATTTTTGTGTTGTCAATTCTAGCTGGTCCTGCTGCATGGCTCTTATGTTATTCCTGCGAAAGCAGGAATCCAGAGAAAAGTGAAAATGTCATACCGTGGCTTGACTACGGTATCGTATATCACAGGCCGTGTCCTGAGATCCCGCAATCAAGTTGCGGGATGAAATTAAAGATTACTGGATTCCCGCTTGCGTGGGAATGACATAAAAAGACCATACAACAAAGTCTACTCTTTTATACAAGCCCTAATTTTTTAGGTTTAAAATATTGTACCCAAATATCTATTAACAATTTAGTAATGATAATTGCCGAAAACATTGAAGATATAATCCCGATCGTTAATGCAACGGCAAAACCTTTTATTGCACCTACTCCAAATATATAAAGTAAAAAAGCAACGATTAAAGTAGTTAGGTTAGCATCAAGGATAGTGGCAAACGCAGATTCAAAACCGGTTCTAATAGCATAAAGATTAGACACTCCTTTATGCAGTTCCTCTTTAATTCTTTCATAAATCAATACATTAGCATCAACAGCCATACCCATAGTGAGTATTATTCCTGCAATTCCCGGCAGAGTTAAAGTAGCTTGGAAAAGTGAAAGTAAAGCTAAAATATATAACAATGCAAGGATTAAGGCTATATTGGCAAATAAACCAAGCACACCGTAAGACCAAATCATAAATATACACACTGCTATAAATCCTATAAGTCCTGCCTTTTTGCCCGATTCTATAGAATCAGCACCCAAATTTGGACCTATACTTCTCTCTTCAATAATTTTAAGTGGGGCAGGAAGCGAACCGGCTCGCAATAATAGTGCAAGCTCATTTGCCGACTCAACGGTAAAATTTCCTGTTATTATACCGCTTCCGCCTATAATCGCTCCGTTTATCGTTGGAGCACTTAGTAATTTATTGTCCAAAACTATAGCAAGGCGTTTACCGGTATTATTTTTAGTTATTTCACCAAATATTTTACTACCTAAATTGTTGAAAGAAAAAGCAACTACCGCTTGCGAATTTTGGTCAAAAGAAGCTGAAGCGGTTGTAAGCTGATCCCCACCCAAAACAACTTTTTTCTTTATAACGATATAATATTCCCCATGACTTTCGTTATCTCCCTTAACTAGCATTGAACCTACTGGAACATGTCCTTTTACCGCTTCTTCGATATTGGCATTTTCATCAACTAAATGAAAAGTTAGCTTTGCAGTTTTCCCTAATATATTCTTCAGGTAAGAGGGATTTTCTTCACCGGGAACTTGCAGTAATATATGCTTATCGCCTTGTTTCTGTAGGGTCGGCTCTTTAGTGCCGGTACTATCAACTCTCATGCGAACGATCTCAATAGATTGGTCTACTACCTTATTAAGTAAGTCCTTTAATCTAGATTCGCTGTAGCTAAGCTTTATTTTATTTTCATTTACTTCAGCGATAATTTCTGGATCGATTTTATTAATTATTTTCTTTAACGGCTTTAATTTCTCAGGCGATCTTACTTCTAATTGAATGCTATTTTGTCTAACTAACAGATTTTTATAGCCGATTTTATCCTCACGAAAATTTTTGCGTAAAGTGTCGGCAAGATTTTCCATTGAATCATTTAAGTAGGTGTCAAAATCAACATCGAGTAATAAATGGGCTCCTCCTCTAAGATCAAGTCCTAGATTTACTGAATCATGAGGTAGAAACTTAGAGTTTACCTGCATGAAATTAGGTAAGGCACAAATAACCGCAAAAACCGTACATATAATTGAAAGAAAAATTTTCCACTTAGGAAGATTTTGCACCGCTTACCTTCTTATTTTTTTTGTTTTCTTTTTTTACTGCTACTTCTTTTGTACGACTAGTTATATCGATAATAGCACTTTTTAAAACTTTAATACGTACATCTTTAGCTATTTCGATTTCAATATTATTGTCATTTTCACTTACTTTAGTCACAATACCATAAATGCCGCTATTTGTTAGAACTTCTTCGCCTTTTTTAACTTCACTTACTAATTTCTCTCTTTCTTTGCGTCGTGTTTCTTGTGGACGTAATAATAAGAAGTAAAATACAGCAAAAATTAAAACCATCGGTATTAAGCTTGTTAACCCCGATTGTAAAGAATTTGTTTTTGCAGGCACTATCTCAGTTTCCTGTATTTCTATAGTGTCGTTATTATTTGTCTGATTATCTTGCGTATTTGCTGACATATGTAATTTCCTAATTGTTGCAATAGTCTTCCTGTATAACCTCTTTCTAAAAGTAATTTGTATACCTTTGATACTTCAAGCTTTGGTACATCAAATTTTAGGCTTCGCCTTTGCTCATGTAGTTTTCTATGCTCTGCAGGCTCACCACTTACTTGGCTTCCAACTTTTGAAGTATCTGTGGTATACATCAATCGGGTACTCACATCTCACATCCCTTTTTGTACGCTGCAGTGCTACGTGCCGTGTTTCCTTAAAATTTCTCTTTATAAGATAGGTTATGCCTAAGTCTAATAAAATAAAAATAGCTACCTAATAGGTTTAATGCAAGGGTAAAATAATAATATTAAATATATTTAAATGTATTTAATACTAATATAAGTTATCACAAAACCGATAAATGGCTATTTTTATGACAGTTATAACTACTAGAATTTCTAATTAACTAGATATTATACGTAAAGCAATAGAAAGTTATATAGAAGAAAAAGCAGATTTATTAATTGCTGTGTCTTGTGTAGAAAAAAGAGAAGAAGTAATTTCATTAGAAGATATTAAGAAAAAATATGGTTTGGAAGATTGAATTTATGATAAACTTACTGATGTCATTTGCAAAAGGGCGTTGTTGCTTGGCTTGAAAAACATGCTCTATGTCATTCCCGCGTAGGCGGGAATGACATAAAACGGACAAAATCACTGGAGCGGGTGAAGGGATTCGAACCCTCGACTTCAACCTTGGCAAGGTAGTGCTCTACCCCTGAGCTACACCCGCTTAAATAAAATAACGGCGTTTTAATGTAAAAAGTTTAAGGGGATCAAAATTAATTACATAAAAACGCCTTAGTGCTTTTTAATCTAAGCGAATCTGAATATAAGTAATTATAAGATAAATTGCAAGTATTAAATTAGAAATTTATTGGCATTGCTAAATAAAGATATATTATTTAATAAATTAACGCCATTGCAAGGCAATTACAAAGTATATTGACTTAAGCAATCTAGTTAAAAACTCTGTAAACTAGAATTGATTATTATTTTTTTAGAGTGATACGCTCCTTTTAGTCGCTCAGCTCATTACGACACCTGTCTTGAGTTAGCAATGCTATAAAAAATCTAATTTTGTTAACTTGACTTTTATTTTTATATAAAACAGTATAGTGCTTTATTAATTTTAACTAATCTGTAAAAAAGTATGTGAAGTTACGTAAAAGAGCAAAAAAGTTTAGCCCGTAATCAAAAAGAAACAATAAGACTACTATCGATAGGTACGTTTCTTGCATATTTTGATCTCACGCTCGTACACATGGCGGTAATACTTAACGAGCTATTTTTTCCTGAAGCTGATGCACGAGCAGCTTCTCTATTGTCATTGCATATTGTGCAACATATGTATTTAGACCTATCGGTGCTTTAATATTCGGTTGGATAGGAGATACTATAGGTCGTAAGGCAACGGTCATTATTACAACTTTTTTAATGTCGCTTTGTTATCTTATAATGGCTAATTATAAAAACTTATGCTGTAATTGGTATTACGGGGACTTTTGTAGTAACTGCGTGTCGTATCGCTTAGGGGATGTCCTTTATAGGGGAGGTAGTAGGCCGAGCTTTATCTAACTGAAATGACAAAAATTCCTCAACGTTATTGGGTGGTGGCTTCGCTTGTTGTTTTTATAATTTTAGGTGCAACCGTGTAGCATTGGCGGTAGGAACACTTGTTACTTCTTTTGGACTTGATTGGCGTATTGCATTTTGGTTGGGAGCAGTTATTGCTATAGTTGGTGCTGTTGTAAGGACAAATCTTAGGGAGACTCCAGATTTCATTGATGCAAAAAGACGAATAAAGAAAACTGTAGCGTAAGCAAGGATAGATAGTAATCGGCTAAAATCAAGCCCTATTTGGAGTGAAAAAATTAATAAACCAACAGCAATAGCTTTCTTTTTGGTACATTGTGGAGCCCCGTTATGGTTTTATATTGTTTATATTTATTGCGGTAATATGCTAAAAACTCATTATAATTACAGTGCTACTCAAGTAATTCATCAAAATTTTATTGTTTGTGGTACAGAATTAATAAGTACAATAATTGTTACTTATTTGGTTTGTAAAATACATCCTTTAAAAGTCCTTAAAGTAAGATTAATAATATTTTCTATGGTAGCCCTTATGTCTTCTATCTTACTAAATAATATTTCAAATACTATAGAATTTTTTATTCCAATTATTTATTGTAGTATTTGCCCCTACTACTTTTCCGGCAGGTGCAGTGTTTGATGCAAGATTGCCAGTATTAAAACGTTGTACATGCGGTAGTTTTATATTTGCTTTATCCACGAGCTTTAATGTTTGCAGTTTCTTCTTTTAGAATAATTTACTTGATAGATTCTTTTAATCACTGGGGATTATTATTCTTGATGATTCCAATTCTAATTGGTTATACATTTGGAGTAAATCATTTTATAAAGTTAGAGTAGGAAGCAGAGAGTTATTATTAGAAAAAGCTTTGTGTCTTTCAAGTTCAATATTAAAAACTTTTAGGCATAACTTAGCAAATTCTTGTTCTAGTTTATAATTTATATTAGCAGCGACCAAAAGAAAATTTATTAAACTCGCTTCAATGTCGCTTCAATAATTTTGCTAGCTTTCTCAGGTGATTTAACTCCTAAAGTTTGCACATTATGAATTCGGTCAAATAATTTTATTAATGCCGTATTGTATCTTTTCTCTTTAATTAATAAGTTTAGGCTTTCTCCGCTACTTATCTTCCCGTAAGATTTAATTCTAGTTAGACCTTCTACGTGTTTTGCTACTTCCGGTCCAAAAATTTCGGTAATTGCTTCTTCAGTTAATTCAGTGCCTTCAATAGTATCATGAAGTAAAGCGGCTTGCAGCATAATAATGTTATAAAGCTTAGGTGCTTCTTCAGCTACAAATTCAGCAAGCATAATTTTTACCTCAATCGGGTGCGAATAATAAGGATCGCCTGATTGACGTATTTGAGAACTGTGTTACATGCATAGTGGATACCTTTTGTGATTTCGAGTATATCTATAGGATTTGCTACTTTAGTATTTAAATATTCGAGTTTATCAAGTAATTTTTGACTATAAACACAAATTGCAAACTTTTCTTTCCAAGAGCTTATATTTTCTATAAAAGTTATTTCTTATTTCATTATAATTTGTGGGCTATTAATTAAAAAATTAGGCATTGCCTAGAAAAAGTTGATAATTTGAAAAGTTTACGTCATTGCTACGCTTTTTGCAGTCGCTTAGCTCATGACGATATCAACCGTTTCGAGGAAATGCCAAAAATTGCAGTAATAAATAGCTGCAGATTAGGTTCTATGAAGGAAAATTAAATTAAGCTATTTTTGCTATTTTTTGCTGTAAATCGTAAGATTTTTTTGAAATAGGAACAACTATTACTGCAAAAATCTTATTAATGTTCGCTAAAAAATATCTGAAAATATCAATAATTTAATTTGCCTTCACAGAACCTAAAGATTATTGTTTTATTATTTTAAATATGAATCCTAAAGTCAAAATATAACTATGTCAAACCGTAATAGTTTAGAAGTACAAGAGTACGCACAAGCTAGCTCCTTAAATAATACTAATCTAACTGCATCATAGGGTGCATTAATACTAACTGTTGCAAATTTATTGTGTTCAAAGAGTCCAATATTAATAATCATCAGAATATACAAAGAGATAATAATATATCTTATGAGAATAATATTACAGACTTTGAAAATCAGGATACAAGTTGTGGTATATGTAAATGTCTTGGAGCGATAGCTACACTGTTTGCTGCAATGTGTATGTATTTTTATTTGCATAAACACCAAATTTTACACTAAAAAAATATGAGCAAGGCTTAAGAAAGTTAGGAAACCTAGAGCATCGGTTATGGTGGTTAGAAATACACCGGAGCCTGTAGCGGGGTCTATATCAAAATAATGCAGTATTATAGGAATAGCAGAGCCGAATAATCCGGCTACTAAAAAATTTAAAATAACTGCAATAGCAAAAATAACGCTAAGGTTTAAGTCAAGCAACATCACAAAGCTAAGTCCTGCTCCGATAATTGCAAGTACAAAACCGTTAAAAGCCGATACGGCTATTTCTTTTAATATAACTTTATTGACATTATTATAATGAATATCTTTATTAGCAAGGGCTCTAACCGTAACGGTCATGGCTTGTGTTCCGGCATTTCCGCCCATTGAAGCTACAATAGGCATAATTGCTGCAAGCGTTACAAGTTTTGCAATAGTATCATTAAAATGGTTAATGATCAGTGAGGTCATGCAGGCAGTGATTAGATTAACAAAGAGCCAAGGAAAACGATGTCTAACGGTATAAAATACATTGAAGAACGTATCTTGAGTGTGTACCCCACTTAATGATAATATATCTTTGCCGGCTTGTTCTTCGATAATATAAATTATATTATCGATTGATACGCTACCTACTAACTTACCGCTTTTATTTACTACCGGTACAATAGTTAAAGCATATTGTCTAAAAATGAAGCTTAGTTCATTTAAGTCGGTAAAAGCATCTACAAGTTTAAAATCTTTGTTCATCAAATCTTTTATCAATTCATTTTGTTTGCCTTTAATTAGCATGCTAAGAGAAATAATACCGATAGGGCGTAATTTATTATCCGTAACGATTGCCGCATAAAAGTCATTCTTTACGTTCTTGATAAAATTTAATGATTCCTCGACCGTCCATCCTTCTTGAAGATTAATAAAATCTCGTTCAATTACCCTACCTACCGTATTTTCGGGATATGTACAACCTACGGTAATTTGGTGTTTTTTTTCTTTAGTGAGATTACTTAGGATAAGGTCTTTTATATCATCGTCTAGATCGATTACTACTTCAATAGCATCTTCTATAACTAGCTTATTGATTAATTCTGTAGATTTTTTTATGCCTAAAGTTTCTATTATTAAAGGTTTACTATAAGCATTTAATGATACTAACGTTTCAGGCTTAATTTCATCCTGTAATAAAGGAATAATTATTTTATATGTTTTATTGTTAAGATTATCTAAGAAATCTGCTAAATCGGCATAATGAAGCTTGGCCAGCCTGCTTGCAGCAGCATCATAATTGTGATTTTCGATCAGATCGTTAATTTGATCAAAAATTTCAGCAAATTGATTGTGATGATCTGGTAAGATGCTTTTAAATATATTGAAATTAGGCATAGCCTATTGACCTAATAGTTTATTATAGACTTATTATAATTATTTAAAGCTGGGTAGCTAGGCTTGGCACAGAATTGTGTACAATTTGCTAATCAATATAAATTACAGAGTACAAATAAGCAATAGTTTTTATTTTAACTCCTTTTCATTTATCAGGAGTATACAATTAGCACAAACATTTGCTGACAAGACGAACTTAGGAGTAAATATAAAATCTGAAACAAACAAAAATTTGACTTCGTGAAAAACCGGCGAATGGTGCGGTCGAGAAGACTTGAACTTCCAATCTTTGTACAGAACAGCACCCTCAATGCTGCGCGTCTACCAATTTCGCCACGACCGCTTAAGTTTTACTCTATAGCAGATTATGAGTAAAATATCAATAGAATTCTTTTGATGTTATTTCCACCTTTCTATGTCATTCCCACTTCCACGGGAATGACATAAACTAGCCATGCGACCACACCTTTAGTCGTTCGTAATGACGGCAAAGCTATTCAAGATAAATCAACAACAAAACTAGGTGTAATCGATTGCTTAACAGCAGCTTTCATTAAACTATCTAGTTTTTCATCAATATTATCAAAATCAATATGATATTCTCTAGAATTTCCGGTTAACACTAGGGCAGAGTCTATACCAAGGCGATTTGCTGCAAGTATATCGGTGTAAACAGTGTCCCCAATCATTAACATGCGATTCTTAGGGGTATTATGACATTCTTTTAAAATTTTGCTATATATTTCTTCATATGGCTTACCACTATAAATTACTTTTCCGCCAAGCTGCTTTATTTTTTCGGCATAATAGCCGCTACAATATCTATAAACACCGTGCTGATTTATTCCAAGGTCAGGATTAGCACAAATATTGACCATTTTACGTTGTACAACAATTTTAAATAATTCATTGAATTCGTTTAAATCTAAATTTTCGTTTTCGTCTCTGTAAATAGTCATTAAGAAAATATTAGCTTTGTTAATATCGTCAGTGATAGGACATTGAATTCTGTTTATTATATCATTTTCTAAATGTCCTAAATGATATATTGCTGGTTTTTCTATACCGAACCGCTCTTTACTTTCTAGTATCATGTCTACTGCTATTTCACCTGAGCTAATGATCATTTCCGGTTCTGCATTTAATCCCCACGATTTAATTGTTTGATGCAATGAAACAATATTGCGTGGAGCATTAGTGACAAAATATACTTTTTTTCGTTCAATAATCTTATTGATATTTTGTACGACGCCCGGATAGGTACGCCCCCCTTCAATTATTACCCCCCAAAGATCGAATAAAAACACGTCATAATCATTAATTACATCGAAAATATGTTTTAACTTTAATATATTCATTGTTATCTCGCTAATTTTAAATCAAGAAACTTTACTATTTTAATAAGTTACGTTATAGTCATTTTTACTGTTTCTAGCAACAAGTAATAGAGCCAAATATATATAATATGTCGGAAATTGAAGAAAAATTTAACGAATCATCATACGGTGCTGATTCCATAAAGGTTTTAAAAGGTCTTGAAGCCGTAAGAAAAAGACCGGGAATGTATATCGGGGATGTGGGAGACGGGTCGGGTCTACATCATATGATTTATGAAGTAGTCGACAACGCTATCGATGAGTCGCTTGCTGGTTATTGCGATCTAGTACGAGTAACATTAAATAAAAACGGTTCAGTAACCGTATCCGATAACGGGCGAGGTATACCCGTTGAAATTCATGAAGAAGAAGGAATATCGGCAGCTGAAGTTATTATGACGCAACTTCACGCTGGCGGTAAGTTTGACCAGAACGCTTATAAGGTTGCAGGCGGTCTACACGGTGTTGGTGTATCGGTTGTAAATGCTCTTTCTGAATGGCTTGAGCTGCGTATTTGGCGTAATAATAAGGAATATTTGATGAGATTTAATAATGGTATAACGGAAGCTCCGCTTGCGGTTGTCAAAGAAAATATTGATAAAAAAGGTACTGAAGTTACTTTTTTTCCGTCTGTAGAAACGTTTACTAATATAGAATTTGATTTTGGTACTATAGAGCATCGTCTTCGTGAGCTTGCTTTTTTAAATTCAGGCGTAAAGATTTTACTCGTCGATAATCGCTTTGAAGAAGTGAAAGAAGTAGAGTTTTATTATACGGGCGGTATAGAAGCTTATGTAAAATATATAGACAGAGCGAAGCACGCTATCCATCCATGTATAGTAGTTAATACGGAGAATGCTGAGTCTGGTATAAGCCTTGAGCTTGCGATGCATTGGAACGATTCTTATCATGAAAATATTTTATGCTTTACTAATAATATTAGGCAGCGTGATGGCGGAACTCATCTTAGTGCTTTCAAATCAGCGATAACACGTGTTATTACCTCGTATCTTGATACTACGGGTCTTAATAAAAAAGCTAAAAATTACTTTAGCGGTGAAGATACTAGGGAAGGGCTATGTTGTGTGCTTTCCGTTAAAGTGCCTGATCCTAAATTCTCTTCTCAAACAAAAGATAAGCTAGTAAGCTCCGAAGTACGACCGGTTGTTGAGAATGCCGTTTATACAAAGGTTCTTGAGTGGTTTGAAGAGCATCCAGCAGAAGCTAAGGCAATTATAGCTAAGATTATGGAAGCTGCGAATGCTCGTGAAGCTGCTAGAAAAGCAAGGGAACTCACTCGAAGAAAATCAGCTTTAGAAGTTTCGAATTTACCAGGTAAACTTGCAGATTGCCACGCAAAAGATCCTGCTATTTCAGAATTGTTTATTGTTGAGGGGGACTCTGCGGGTGGTACTGCAAAGCAGGGTAGGGATAGCAAAATTCAGGCTATATTGCCTTTGCGTGGTAAAATTTTGAACGTTGAACGTGCAAGGTTTGATAAAATGCTCGGTTCGGACCAAATCGGTACGTTAATTACAGCGCTTGGAATTAGTGTTGAACGAGAATTTTCCTTAGAAAAGCTTAGATACCATAAAGTTATTATTATGACCGATGCTGATGTTGATGGCTCGCACATTAGAACTTTATTACTCACGTTTTTCTATCGTCATATGCCTGCGCTAATAAATAAAGGCTATCTATATATAGCTCAGCCACCGCTTTATAAAGTAAAGAAAGGAGCAGCCGAGTTTTATTTAAAGAATGAGCAAGCGCTGCAAGATTATTTGATCAAATCAACTATTAATGATGCAACCTTAATTCTGGACGATAAAGAGCAGTTAGTGGGTGATAATTTAGAAGAGCTAATTAATAAAGTGGTTAAGTTTAACGGCTTACTTGACCATGCTAGCAAAAAATTTAATCGCTCAATTACCGAAATTCTTGCTATTAATGACTTACTTAATAACAAAATATTTGATCCTGAAAGTGATTTAAGACTTAAAAAAGCTTTAGATGTTTTAAATAGCTTAGAAGATTCGCCTGATAAGACTAATTGGGAAGTTTTAAAACATGAAAATCAAATAGAGTTCTTCTGCTTTAGTAGGGGTTTAAAAGAAAGTAAAATATTATTGAAAGAGCAGTTAGAATCATTTGAGTTTGTACAAATATCAAAGCTTGCTTTAACGATTTTTGATATATTTAGTAAGCAATTAAAGCTTATAGTGAAAAGTCAGGAATTCGATATTTTAACACCGAGTCAGTTGTTAAATACCATTATAGAATGCGGAAAAAGAGGTATAAATATTCAGCGTTTTAAGGGTCTTGGTGAGATGAATTCCGACCAGCTATGGGAAACTACTCTTGACCCTACAAAAAGAACTTTGCTTCAGGTAAGAGTCGCAGAAATTGATGAAGCAGAAGGCATTTTCTCTACTTTAATGGGTGACGTTGTTGAACCTCGCAGGTTATTTATCCAAGCAAATGCGTTGAATGTCGTGAATTTGGATGTGTAGTATAATCGGTGTCATACCGTGGCTTGACCACGGTATGACAATTTAATCAGTTTCTCCTCGCAATGACGTTACAATTTTATCAAAATAATTTATGCACAAATTAATTATTCATGGTGGTACACCTCTGAAAGGTAGTATTAATATTAGCGGTGCTAAAAATGCCGTGCTACCTATTATGGCAGCGTCTATTCTTACCGATAAACTGCATATTACTAATGTTCCAAAGTTAACGGATGTTAGTACTATGAAAGATTTGCTCCGAAGTCACGGGGCAGATATTGAAATAATAGAACATCAAGATGAATTTGAGCTTATAATTGATACCAAAAATATAAATAACTTTACTGCAAATTATGAAATAGTCCGTAAAATGAGAGCATCGATTTGGGTGCTTGGTCCTTTGCTTACCAAATACGGTAAAGCAAAAGTATCGCTTCCGGGTGGTTGTGCTATTGGAGCAAGGCAAGTAGATTTGCATATTGCTGTATTAAAAGCTATGGGAGCTGAGATTGAAATAGAAGACGGTTATATTAACGCTTCAAGTAAAGGACGCTTAAAAGGTACTCATTTTGTTTTTGATAAAGTTTCTGTAGGTGCTACGATTAATGCAATACTTGCAGCTGTTTTAGCAGAGGGGGAAACTGTGCTTTTTAATTGTGGTCGAGAGCCGGAAATAGTTGATTTATGTAATTGTCTTATCACAATGGGAGTCGATATTGCAGGTATCGGCACTAGCGAAATAACAATTAAAGGCAAGGATTCTTTAAATAAAGCGAGCTATAAAGTACTTTCTGATCGTATTGAAGCCGGTACTTATATGTTTGCGGCAGCTATTACTAAAGGTGATGTAAAAATTTGTGGGATTGATTACCATATTGTAGAAAATATAGCTTTAAAACTTATCGAAACGGGTATAAAAGTCGTGCCGATCAATAACGGAGTTCAAGTAACTTATGAAGGAAAGTTAAATTCAGTTGATTTAGAAACTAATCCCTATCCTGGCTTTGCTACTGATTTGCAAGCACAATTTATGAGCCTTATGACGCTTAGTAGCGGTGTTTCAATGATCACCGAGAATATTTTTGAAAATCGTTTCATGCATGTTCCTGAATTATGTAGAATGGGAGCAGATATAGTAGTACGAGGTAATAAGGCGGTTGTTCGAGGTGTAGAAATGTTAAAAGGCGCAGAAGTTATGGCAAGTGATCTTAGAGCTTCGGTATCGCTAATACTCGCTGGTCTTAGTACTAATAGCAAAACCGTATTACACCGAATATATCATTTAGATCGTGGCTTCCAAGATTTAGAAAAAAAATTAAGTAATTGTGGTGCAGATATAAAAAGGGTATAATATATTCGATCAACTTCAAAAATGGGCTAAGTCGTTCGTTCTACAAGAGCTGCGGTACGCACGTATTAAGTATATGCTGTGTTCCTCACATTGTCAACTCCTTGCTCTTTTTGAAGTTGATCTGCGTATATTCGTTTCCTATTTATTTATAGTATACTATTTTTAACGGAGAAAAATTATGGCAAGAATTACAGCAGAAGATTGTAATAAAATTATACCGGATAGGTTTCGGCTTGTTGTCCTAGCAACAAGATATGCTAAATTATTAAATTATAAAGTAGAAACTAATCACATCAAAAAAGAAAAGCGTGATAAGCCTCCTGTTATCGCATTACGTAGAATTGCTGCCGGAAAAGTATTGGTAGCTCAGTTAGAACAAGATTTAATAAATAGTCTGCGTACAAGAACTATGATAGAGCCGCTTGTTAATCAAGATGAATCAGAAGCTGTAGAAGAAAAATTTGAGTATTTACCTGAAGTTTATATTGGGGAAGATTATTCTGATTTAGATGATCAAATCTTTATTGATGAGAATGGCGAAGATTATAAAACCGATAAGTAAATGCTTATCGGTGTTGGTACTGATATAGTACAAATTCCTAGAATCGAAAAAATATTACATTTATATCCAGAACTTTTTGCTAAAAAAATTCTAACTTCAAAGGAATTAAAACAGTTTGCTTTGTTGGGAAAAATAAACCATGCTGATTTTTTAGCCAAGCGTTTTGCTGCTAAAGAGGCTGTTAGTAAAGCCTTTGGAGTCGGTATAGGTCAAGGTATAAATTTTAAAGATATTACTATACTAAATAATGATTTAGGTAAGCCTATAGTAGAAGTTAGCTCAAACTATACAAACAAATTCTCTCCTTTTAATATTCACCTTTCTCTTGCTGATGATTATCCTGTGTGTGTAGCATTTGCTGTGATTGAGAGTAGTTATAATGTTATTCGTGGGTAGAGGCGTGTTACTGTGTGAACCCTATTTCATTCCCGCGGAGGCATGGTTGCGTGGATACCCAAACCGTCATTGCGAAGCGCGAAGCGACGTGGCAATCTCATGCAGTAATCACAAACTCCTGAGATTGCTTCGTCAAAACTTACAGTTTTTCTTCGTAATGACGACTTGGTATACGGGGAATGCCCCCTCTCGCAATGACAAAATATAAATTACGATCCGGCTTTGCTGTCTGCTTTAGGTAACATGATTTTTAAATTAGCTTTAGCTTCTAAATCAGCAATATATTTCTTTAGTACTTCTGCAGCTAATATATTATCAATAGTTACTTTTGCTTCTTCTTTTGTTGGAATAGGCACAGGTTTTTTCTCAAGCACTTTGATAATATGCCAACCGAAATCGGTTTTTACAGGCGTTGAAACTTCATTTACTTTTAAAGCAAAAGCTTTCTTTTCAAATTCCGGTACTAACTGCCCAGGTTGATTTAGTAGAATGTAACCGATAACGCCGCCGTTTGAAGCTGAAGCTTTATCAAGAGATAACTCTTCTGCAAGCTTAGTAAAGTTTCCGCCTTTGCTTAATTTGGTTTTTATATCATTAGCTTCTTTTTGAGATTTAACTAAAATATGAGCAACTTTTATTTGTTCTTTACCTTTAAGATTACCGACATATTTATTATATTCGTCATCAAACATCTTATCTGTAATGTTAGATTTTATGTAGTTTGCTAGTAATTCTTGTTGAGCTAATTGATTTTTTGCATTTTCAAGTTTTTCTTGGAATTCTTTAGAAGAAGTAATATTTGACTTAGCAACTTCTTCTTTTAACAAAAGATTATTAACATAAATTTTTATTAATTTTTCCTGATCTTGTGGTGGAAAATCATCAAAATTTTTGATTGTTTCACCTGATTGAAGATTAAGCTGAGGCTTAAATTCTTTCATAATTTGCGATGCTTTTACTTCACCGCCTTTATAGGTAGCAACTACCTTGTCTTTATCAGCAAAAGCAACACCGGAAAGCATGCTAACTGATAAAAATATAACAGATAATTTTTTCATTTATGACTCATAATTGTGTTAAATATAAGCTTAAATTTTATAAAAATAATATATAACCGTCAACAGCTATTTGAGAATATTTTATTTATTAATAATAATTTACAAATATTTGTAGTAACAAATTATTCATTTAAATAAAATTATAACATTTGATAATTTTATAAAATATACCTATATTTAAGTACTAAAATACTAAAAATATCATAAGGACCTTTAATGCTTTCTATTTTAAAAAAACTTTTCGGTACTGCAAATGATCGTACTGTAAAAAAACTATTTTCTGAAATTACAAAAATTAACTCGCTTGAACCTGCTATACAAAAATTATCAGATGAGGAGTTGAAGAATAAAACTGTGGAGTTTAAAGAAAAGCTTAAAAACGGAGCTACCTTAGACGATATAGTATATGAGACGTTTGCGGTAGTTAGGGAAGCAGCTAAAAGAGTTTGCGGTATGCGTCATTTTGACGTTCAGCTTATAGGTGGCCTGATATTACATCGAGGCATGATTACCGAAATGCGTACCGGTGAGGGTAAGACCTTAGTTGCAACGCTTCCTGCTTACTTAAATGCTTTAACTGGAAAAGGTGTACATGTTGTAACCGTCAATGATTATCTAGCACGCCGTGATTCTGCTTCCATGGGTAAAATTTACAATTTTTTAGGTTTATCAGTTGGATGTATTGTTGGCGGTATGCCTGATGAGGTAAAACGAGCCGCCTATAACGCCGATATTACTCATGCAACAAATAATGAACTCGGTTTCGATTATTTAAGGGATAATATGAAGTATAGCTTGCAGGAGCGAGTACTTCGTCCTTTTAATTTTGCTATCATCGATGAGGTTGATTCGATTTTGATAGATGAAGCAAGAACTCCGCTCGTTATCTCGGGTCCGGTTAATGATAATGCAGAATTATACGGTAAAATTGATAAAATAGTACGTCTGCTTAATGCAAGTGATTTTGAAAAAGATGAACAATTAAAAACTATCAATTTAACGGAAACCGGCATTACACATATAGAATTGCTTTTAAGTAAAGAAAATATTATAAAACCAGATACCAGTTTATATGATTTTGAGAATTTAACTTTAGTACATTATGTTAATCAAGCCTTAAGAGCTCATAATATGTTTACTGTTAATGTAGATTATTTGGTGCGTGAAGGTAAAGTAATGATTATTGATGAGTTTACCGGTCGTGTAATGGAAGGGCGTAGATATTCGGAAGGGTTACATCAAGCATTAGAAGCAAAAGAAAATGTGAAAATTCAAAATGAGAACCAAACTTTAGCGTCTATTACTTTCCAAAATTATTTTCGTAATTATCCTAAATTATCGGGTATGACCGGTACGGCTATGACCGAAGCACCGGAACTAAAAGATATATATAATCTCGATGTGGTCGTAGTCCCAACCCATAATAAAGTTACAAGGCTTGACCTTGATGACGAAATTTACGGTAGTAAAAAAGAAAAATATGATGCTATCTTAAAGCTAATTAGGGATTGTTACGATCGTGGACAGCCTATACTTGTCGGTACGATAAGCATAGAAAAGTCAGAAGAACTTTCAAGCATTTTAAATAAAGAAAAAATCCCTCATAAAGTATTAAACGCCAAATTTCATGAGCAGGAAGCTTTTATTATTGCTCAAGCAGGTAGGTTTAAGGCAGTAACGATTGCAACTAATATGGCAGGGCGGGGTACTGATATTATGCTTGGCGGTAATCCTGAAATGTTAATAGAACAGCTGGATAAAGAACATAATTATGAAGCTAAAATAGCTGAAGTAAAAGCTCAAATTGCCGAAGAAAAGAAGCAGGTTATTGAAGCAGGCGGCTTATTTGTAATAGGTACGGAAAGGCATGAAAGCCGTAGGATAGATAATCAGCTAAGAGGAAGATCAGGTAGACAAGGTGATCCTGGTAAAACTAAGTTTTTCCTATCGCTTGATGACGATTTAATGCGTATTTTTGCATCAGATCGTATATCAGGAGTCCTTAGAACACTTGGATTGAAAGACGGAGAGGCTATCCACCATCCAATGATTAGTCGTTCACTTGAGAAAGCGCAGCAAAAAGTGGAAGGACATAACTACGAAATGCGTAAAAATTTATTACGTTTTGATGATGTAATGAATGACCAACGTAAGATAATATACGAGCAACGTACTGAAATTATTAAATCTAAAGATAGTTACGGTTTCTTAAATAGTACTACTGAGGAACTCGCCAAAAAGATAGTATTAACTTTCATGCCAGTAGGCTCTTATAGAGAAGATTGGGATATAGAGAATTTAAGCGTAGAATTACATCGTGTTTTTTCTATAAAATTTGACCATAATGTAGTAAGTAAAAATGATGTAACGGAAGAAGAAATCACGAAGACCGTTATACAAATGGCTCATGATATATATAAGTCAAAAGAAAAAGTCTATAGTAGCGAGTTAATGCATAATGCCGTGAAATATATTTTATTAACTACCCTTGATCAAGTTTGGAAAGATCATTTATATAGCTTAGATCATTTAAGACAAGGCATATCTCTTCGAGCTTATGGCCAAAAAGACCCTCTTAGTGAGTATAAAAGAGAAGCATTTAACTTATTCGAGCAGATGCTTAATAATTTAAAAGAATTATTTATTCAAACCGTATACCATTTCCATATTGACTTAAAAAATGTTCAAAAAGAAGATGTTTCGCTTGAGTATAAAAAACTTCAGAAAAATATGCGTGAGAGTCGGGAAGATCCGGCATTTAGTAAATATAACGCAGGAAGTAGCCTTGAGACTGACCTTAAACCAGTCGTATCACGCATTGATCCAAAAGATAGAAACCCTGACGATCCTACTAGTTGGGGTAGGGTATCTCGTAATGAGCTATGTCCGTGCGGTTCAGGCAAGAAATATAAATATTGTCATGGTGCAAATGAATAGATGAACACCTATAATACCCTACGATTTTTACTCTATGTCATTCCCGCGAAGGCGGGAATCCAGCAAAACTCGAAAAAATCAAAAGGTTATAGCTATTTCTTACAATTTCTTTACATTTTTAGAAAAAGTAAAAATTCTTCGAGATTTTTATACTTTCTGGATTCCCGCCTTCGCGGGAATGACATCAAACGAGCCATTAATTCTTAAGACAATAAAACCTTTTTAAAAATTGTAGGGTATTATAATGAAAACCACTTTACCTCAGCGTTCTCTAAAAATCCAAGCTAGGCTTAATTTGATAGTGTAGCAAATTCTAGATAGTGCACAAGATAAAATCGCTATGATTATCTTTGGCTCTTTTGCAAGAGGTGATTGGGTGTGTGATCTACCTAACGGTTACCAATACGGCAAGGATTAATCAGTAGGAGTTCTCAGTATTGTCTGCGTGACTTCCTAATCGTCATTGCAAGGAAATTGCATAGCAATTGACTTAAGCAATCTCAGGAGTTTGTTATTATTTCATAAGATTGCCACGCAGCCTACGCCTGCTCGCAATGACGATTAGGGTATCCAAGCAAGCCTTTTGCAGGAATGACAATGAGATCTTTAGCACCTTTAAGAAATACAAAGTATAAATAAGTAGAATATGATAAAAGAACTATTAAATAGTAATTTAACTTTGTTGCTAAAGTCAAATAGAGTAGTAGTGCAAGATATAGAATATTATGTAAAACAATGTAGCTTTGAAAATGTTTTAAAAGAGTCTATTTTTCTCTTGATAAAGTGGGCCTAGTAAGGAGTTTAAATGAATTACGTGCAGTATCTACTACTGAACTATTTTCGGTATCTACAAATAATGCACTAAAAGTTGGCTAAATGGTTATTTGAAGAAAAAAAAAGCAAATGTTAATATGTGTAGTGATATTTTGAAGAATACTCCTTGAAATTCAGCTGCACGTCACGGAAATTGTAGCAGAATATCTAATATCAAAAGGCGCTGCAGTAAACGGGAACGAGGAGCTTGGCTAGGATCACCTTTATATGAAGCAGTAAGCACTTTAATGTAGCAAAACTATTACTTAAGAACGGAGCTGAGGTGGATCAAAGAAAATCCGGAGGAATACCTTTGCATGCGGTTGCTAAAAATGTTCGATGTACTTCTAAAGATATTAAGGATGATGAAATATATAAGCTGTTAGTATTATATGGTGCTGATATCAACGCAAAAGTAGAATGTACAATAGCATTTGTCGGTGAAAGTGAAGTCATAACAGAAGAATAATGATATTTTGAGATATCTTAACATATTTATATGCATTGCCTAGAAATCGTTGATACCCCGTCATTGTAAGCGGCTGTAGGCTCCTGTTGCATGGATACCAAATCGTCATTGCGAGCGACTGTAAGGAGCGTAGCAATCCAGAAAAATAATAAAAATGCTATGTATTTTACTAGATTGCTTCGTCAATTACTTTGTAATTTTCCTCGTAATGACGTCAACTTTTCAAATTATCAACTTTTTCTAGGTAATGTCTATTTATCGACACGGTAGTTATTGACAAGTTTAGGAAAAAGTTTTATATTCTTCACAAGTTTAAGAAAAAGTTAATAGTATATGTCTAAAGCGAAAACAGCTTCCAAAAATAACCCGACTGCTAGGGAACAGGCTAAAGAATATTTTCATAACGGTCAGAAAATCAAACCGGTCAAGCTTATTGCTGCTCAAAAGTCTTTTCTAGCTGCCGAATATGAATCTTCTGGAGATTTAGTCGTAGGGAGCAATGGTCAGCCATTACCTTGGGGATTAGTTAAAAGCTTATCTTAATATCTTCACTTCCAAAAGCCTCGGTAATAAATAATCGGGGGCATAGCTCAGGGGTAGAGCATCTGCTTTGCACGCAGAGGGTCAAGGGTTCGATTCCCTTTGCCTCCACCACTTCCGATAAGGGTTTCAAGGCTTTTTGAAATTTAGTAAAAACTTTGAATGTTCCTTTTGTTTTAATTTTCGCTCCATGTCTTGCTAAAAAAATATTCTGTACCTACTATTATTGGTTATGGTAAGTATTTACAACAGCAGAATCTAGGCAAAAATAATAATCTACATACTCAAAAGTTGAGGTGACTGTTTACTTGAGAAAGAAATATACGAAGCTTTGCTAGAACTCAGTAATTATAGCAGTGAAGAAAATAATAAATTATTAAGTACGACTTATTTTTTTATAAATTAATAAAAAAATAAGGACATAATATGAGTGGTACAACAAAAAATATAAATGCAAAGGGAGCAGCAAGCATGGGTCTTGATAGTTGGCTTGGCGTTACTGTAGGTGATAATATTACTCATTCTTTTAGTTTAGATACTAATAGTAATATTTTTTAGGTATCACCGATACTATGAATTACTATAATGGCTTAGGTAGTATAGACATAAATAATGCACGTGTTTATTTTAATATAACTAAGAGCTTTAGAAATAAATGCTAATAACAGACCTTTTAAATTGATTGTAGATGAGGATTTTCTATAAAAATTGCAGAGTTTAACACCTATGAAAATGAGCAATATATTTTTACAAATCATTATCAAGATAAAATGAGTTGTCAAGATATAAATACGTTAGCAAAAATAACTAATCTATCTCATAAAGAATTTGTTAAAATTTTATCTAATAATTATACGCTAGAAGCAATACAAGAGATTGCAGATAAATATAAAGCAATAGATAAAGAGGCATTAAATTTATACCAGCTAGGCACTCAGACTATGCAGATAGCAGACGATATAAGAAAGCTAGTAGCAGACACATCGCTGGTAGACTTAAAGAAAAATTTACCAAATCTTGACTCTGTAAGATTTGGTATGTAGGTATCAAGGGGAGTAAGTACTACAAATAGTTTAGTAGTTGAGAGTTTGCAGGACGTAATACAAGATTTTGATATGATTACTAATGGATTAAATAAAGAAGAAAAAGCAGCTGTGACAACAAGATTCAGTTGCTCAAAGATGCTTGCTCAAACAAAGGAAGCTATTTATGCCAAAGCATTTGATATTTCAACGCACTCTTTAAAAACGTAAGGTACAGGTTTAAAAGGTATGTTAATAGCTCCTTCTAGATTAATTGCCGTTCGTTTTAAAAAATTTTTAGATGATATAGGACAAGTAAGTTCTGAAGTTGTTATATCTGCTACTGATGACCGGGACGGTTATAAAGATATTGAAAGCGAAAATAAAGTAGATAAATTTATAAAAAACATGAGGGAACAATATGGAGCAAAATTCAATAATAGAATTATTAAAAAATTTAAAAGTTCCGATGATCCTGAAATTTTAATTGTAGTTTCAAAATTACTAACCGGTTTTGATGCACCGCGTAATGTCGTTATTTACATATGCAAAGAATGCAAAGAGCATCATCTTTTACAAGCAATTGCTCGTGCGAATCGTTTATTTGAAGCAAAAGGGAAAACTAAAGAATATGGTTACATAATTGACTATGTAGGGTGATCGAATCAATGTGCCTAACGATTTGGATTCTGAACAGCTCGAACAGTATTTAGCCGATGAAGTTATACACAATAAGTTTTATTTCTTGTTGAATAAATTTAAAAATCTGATGTCTATAGCTTCTAATTCTTATGAATTTTATGAAGAAAAAGAACAAGTTAATTTACAATATGAATAAAATTTAATAAGCTCAAAAAGATAGTGGAAAAGCGTTATAAAGAAAAACCGGATAAAAAATATATACCGCTCAAGTCATGAAGTTGCTTGATGAGTATGTTATTGCTGGTCATATTACTAAAACTGAAGCGATTAACATTCGGTCATGGATATGGCTAACCAAATACAAGATACTATTAAGGATTATATCAATATCGATCCTGCCTTTTATCAAAAATTTTCTACCATTAATAAATAACACAATAATACAGCATCATAATAAACGTTTATCGGATAGTGATCTTTTAAATAGAGTTAAAAAAATAAGAGCTGAATTTAAAAATGATGTGCCAAGTGAACTCGGCACTAACAAAACAATAATAGCTTCTTATAGAATTGAAAAGATCAAAATCAGCGTGAAAATGCCATTCAAATTGCTTTTGATACCTATGACATCATTAAGCAGGGAATAATTGTTCATTGGACAAAAAACACTTCCATTTTAAATGAAAAATTCACTTGATGATTATTTTGTTGATGTTGTTAAAAAAGAAATGAGGATTGACTTGAATAATGAAAATTTAAGTGATGTTGTGGAAAGCCTCATTGATTTTGCTAAAGATCATGAAGCTAAATGATTTGGCTTAAATAACGCAAATAGCGAATTATTGCATAATGCGCTATTATAGAATTTTTAAGCTATCAATATTTATATAATATCTTTAGTCGTATTATCGTAATATTTTCCTAATATGTCTAAAGTGTTTTGGTCATAGTCATTTTGAGCTTCCATATGCCATACCGGTTCATAATCGCGAGCTGCTAAAAAATGTTTTGTATAATGTTTTAATGCTCTCTCACCTGAGTTACCAAGTTTGTATGAAAGTGTATAAGAAATGGTGGGTTGATTTGGGGCCTTTTCTATTTTTTATTGAATATAATTATACTGTAATTCGTTTGTATTGTCTATAATGTGGATATTTATGTGTCTGTGTTGTAAGTTATATATCTCTGTTAACTTTTCAGGTTCTATTTTGCACATAGCATTCCAGCCTTTATCAAATACCTCATTATCTCGTATAGGATTACCGTTTTTTTCTTGTATAAGCTCATTCATTTTCTTACGAAATTTTGCGGTAGTTATTTTACCGGTTTTATACTGATCTATTATTCCATTAGTTTTTCTTCTTCTTTTGCCATAGTAGCAATATCCGGTATACTTAGTCCGCTGTATTTGCTAAATTTTATTATAGCGCGTGCCCTCTTGGTTAAAATTACCTGCGAATATTTAAAAACATGAGCTTTTATCATAGTGATTACCTATAAATTGTTAGTTTTAAAAATATAAAATTGTTAAATAAAAAATCAATATTATAATATTAAGAAATCATATTTAGGGTAAAATAATGAGTTTAAAATCCGCTTGGCTAGATACGCCTCTTGGTTCTATGCTGGCAATTAGTGATACAGAGAGGCTTTATTTGCTCGATTTTGTTGAAAGTAAAGGATTAAAGTATAAAATTAAAAGACTTAAGATTAACACAAAATCGACTATTACTGAAGATCGTATTAGACCGATTATATCAATTGAAGAGGAGCTTAAATCTTACTTTAGCGGTACTTTGCAAAAATTTAATACTCCGATATATCTTTTGGGAAGCGAATTTCAAAAATTAGTATGGCAAGAGCTAATGAATGTACCTTATGGTGAAACAAGAAGTTACTTTACCCAAGCTAAATTAATAGGTATGGAAAGATCTTATAGAGCAGTTGCAAATGCTAATGGAGCAAATAAATTTGTTATAATTATTCCGTGTCACCGCATCATCAATAATAACGGTAAACTTGGCGGTTATGGTTCAGGGCTAGATCGCAAAAAATGGCTTATCGAGCATGAGAGACAGAAGTATTAAATAAAAAATCAATGCCTGAATTTCGGTTACAGGAGTTTTAAAAAGTTCATATAATATAATTATAAATTTATATTATAGGATAAATTAATATGTTTAATAAGCTTCAAAGACAAGAATATTATCAGGCATTAATTAATAAAGATGACAGATATGAAAATATCTTTTTGTAGCGGTTAAAATAACAAGAGTATTTTGTAGACTGACTTGTCCTGCACGGGAACCTAAATTTGAAATTGTGAATTTTATAAAACTGCTAAGGAAGCTTGGCATACTTCATATAGACCTGGTCAGCGTTGCAAGCTCTTTCACATCCTTAGCGAAGCTTCAGGTTTAGTTTGTACTCTTGTTAATGCTATTGAGTTTAATCCTGCTAAAAGATGGAAAGATAGTGATTGTGATGAGCTATCAGTAGATGCTTCTACAGCACGTTGCCAATTTAAAAAACGTTTTGGTATGACGTTTGTAGAATATGCGAGAGCAAGGCGTATAGGTATTGCGATGAAGCAAATGCGCATGGGTGAAGCGGTCATGAATACACAAATTGATATGGGTTATGAGTCAAGTAGCGGTTTGCAAGATGCTGTCTCTGAAATAATGGGAGGACCGCCGACAAAATTTAACCGGCATTTAAATATTTTAAAAGCGACTTGGCTGGCAATTAGTGATAAAAAATTGCTTTATTTGCTAGAGTTTGTTGATAGAAGAGGTTTGGAGCGTGAACTTGAGAGGCTAAGGATTAAGATAGAATCTGCTATTATTCCTGGAAGCACTGAACCGATTTGAATGATTGAAGAGGATCTTCAATTGTACTTATAACGGTACTTTACAAAAATTTAATACGCCTATATAGCTTTTAGGAAGCCCATTTCAAAAAATGATTTGGCAAGGATTAATGAATATACCTTACGGTGAAACACGAAGCTATTTAAATCAGGCTAAAGTTTTGGGCAAACCTAATTCTTATAGAGCTGTTGCAAATGCTAATGGTATGAATTAGTTAGCAATCATTGTTCCTTGTCATCGTATTTATTAATAGCAATGGCAAACTTGGAGGCTATGGCAGGGGATTACATCGTGAAAAATGGTTTATTGAACATGAGAGAAAATTTACAACAAATTAGAAATATTTTACTTGAGAATGCTACTATTCCTGTAGAACGTAGAATGTTATTCTTGAAAACTAGAGGAGAGTATGGAGAGCATGACCGATTTATTGGTGTTACCGTGCCGACTTGACGTACAATAGCTAAAAGTTATTTATAATTTGGATATGGAGGATTTAAGCCGACTTATTACTTCAGAATTTAATGAAGAGAAATTTTTAGCATTAGCTATTTTGATGATGCAATATCAGACGGCACAAGATAAAGAGTGTTTGTATAATTTTTATTTAAACAATATAAAACACGTAAATAATTGGAATTTAGTGGATGCATCAGCTCATCATATAATCGGAGCTTATTTATAGGATAAAGAAAAGGATTATCTCTTTACACTAACAAAATCGGAAATTCTATGGGAAAGACGAATAGCTATAGTTGCTACTTGGTATTTTATCAAAAATAATACATTAGATACGACTTTTGCAATAACAAAATTACTCTTGAACGATAAACATGATTTAATGTATAAAGCAGTAGGTTGGATGCTACGTGAAGCAGGAAAAAAAGATGAAAAACAATTAATAGATTTTTTGGATCGCTATACTTTACATATGCCAAGAATCGCAGTTCGTTATGCTATAGAGAGATTACTACAAGAAGTGTACAAAAAATATCTTTTAAAACACTAGATTTATATTTAATCTATGTTAATATTTCATTTTAATTTATTAAGGGTATTATTATGTTAAAAACATTACTAATTAGTTTTATAACTTTAATTTGTGCAGTAAACTATGCTGATAACCAAACAGCGCAAAATCCTAATTCTACAAATTTTTCTTCTGATCAGCCCGATGATTTACCTGCAGAGGCAGCCGTGCACTTTGCACAGCCTTGGGCAAGACCTACAACAAATGTGCAAGGTAAAGTTAGCAATTCTGCTATGTATTTTACATTAATAAATAGTAGAAGTAAGAGTTATAATTTAGTGAATATATCTTCAGATAAGATAAGTGGAATAGAAATTCATCAAACAATTAATGATCAAGGGGTTAGTAAAATGGTAAAAGTGGATTATCCATTTTTAATTGCCGGTAATATTAATGTTGATTTTAAGCCCGGTGACATGCATATTATGCTTTATGACCCAAAAGTAGATTTAAATGTAGGAGATGAGTTTAAAATAACCTTTTTCTTTGATGACAATACACAAAAAATAGTGAATGTTAAAGTCGCAAATGACAATCCGTATAATAAAACGGGGAATTGAAGGTTATTGTTGCATGGTGCACTCTTCTATGTCATGCCCACAAAGGCAGGAATCCAGTAAAACCTATAAAAAACTTGTTTTTTTAGGTTTAATGTGTAATTTTTATATCAATATTAAGGTTATTTTTTCTGGATTTCGGCTTTTAGCTAAGGACCACTATACACATGACCCTAGAAATTACCGGAAGTGAGTTAATTAAATCTAAACTTATAGATGTTCCTGAACGTTCAGGGGTTTATCGAATGTTTGACGTTAACAAGCAAGTTCTCTATGTCGGTAAAGCTAAAAATTTAAAGAAACGCCTTACTAATTACATTAAAAGCAATTTAGATAATAAGACGCTTCAGATGATTGCAAATACTTGTTTTTTAGAGTATAGCATCACTAATTCCGAAGTTGAAGCACTACTTTTAGAAGCACAGTTAATCAAGAAATTTCAGCCGAAATTTAATATTCTTCTTAAGGACTGCAAGTCTTTTCCTTGCATTAAGTTACGTTTAGATCATGATTTCCCACAATTATTAAAATATCGAGGTAAAACTCTAAGTGACGGGAAGTGTTTTGGTCCTTTTGCCTCGAGTGTGGAAGTTAATACTACTTTGACCGAACTACAAAAAATTTTTAAATTACGTTCCTGCACGGATAATTACTTTAATTCACGTACTCGTCCTTGCTTACAATATGAAATAAAACGTTGTTATGCTCCTTGCGTTGGTAAAATAAACAAGGAAGTCTATAGAGACTTAGTAACTCAGGTTAAAGATTTCTTACAAGGTTGCACTAAAGAACTCCAAGAGAACCTATCTAGAAAGATGGAAGAGCTAAGTAGTCAGATGCGTTTTGAAGAGGCGGCAGAAATTAGAGATCGCATTAAAGCACTTAGTTATGTGCAGCTTAAGGCAGGGGTTTCAGATGTCGTTAAAGACGCAGATATAATTGCTATTGTGGAAAAGAACGGGCATTATTGCGTGGAAGTGTTTTTATATAGGGCAGGGCAAGCATGCGGTAATATTCCTTATTTTCCTACTTCTACCGAAAATAGTACCAAAGAAGAAGTATTAGAATATTTTTTATTACAATTTTACCAAAAACAACACGTACCTGCGGCAATTATAATTAATCATGAAATTAATGGTAAAGAGAATGTGATAGAGGCGATTAAGAAAATCAACAATATACTTCAGCTTAATATTACAGTACCTAATAAAGGCGGTAAGGCTAAATTAGTTCAAAATGCTGAGACAAATGCTTTATTTTCTCTAGAGCAGTATTTGAAGAAATTTGCAAAAAATCAAGAGATTATATTTGAAATTAAAGAGCTATTTGGTCTTTCTGAAATTCCTGAAAGAATTGAGATTTATGATAATAGCCATATTCAAGGTAAGTTTGCGGTTGGAGTGATGGTAGTTGCTGGTAAAGTCGGTTTTGATAAAAAAGAATATCGGGTTTTTAATGTCCATGCTCCCTCTCTCGTATGCCATTCCCGTGAAAGCAGGGATCCAAAAAGGTTAATGGATTCCTGCTTTCGCGGGAATGGCATCAAGAACTGCGGGGGTGACATAAAAGGTGACGATTATGAGATGCTCCGGCAAGTCCTAACAAGGCGGCTTACAAGGTTAAGGCAAGAGCCGCATAAATTGCCAAGCTTAATGATTATAGACGGCGGCAAAGGGCATTTAGGCGTCGTTAAAGAGGTGATGGATAAATTTGAAATGAATATTCCTTTTGTTTGTATGTCAAAAGGAGTAGATAGAAATGCCGGTTTTGAACAGTTCCATGTGATAGGTAAGGAAGTATTTACTCTAGATAAGAATTTGCCGGTTATGAAATATTTACAAATCTTGCGAGATGAGGCACATAATTTTGCCATAAAGAATCATAGACTAGGTAGATCACGTGCTATAAAAATATCACGCCTTGACGATATAGAGGGCGTAGGTGAAACTCGAAAAAAAGCATTACTGCATTATTTCGGTTCGTATAAAGCAGTATGCGACGCAACCATATATGAGCTTGCTAAAGTAAATGGTATTAACAAGTTACTTGCTGAGATGATTTTTAATGTTTTGCACAGAAAAAACTAATATTATAACTCATGAAAAACCTAGTTGTATGAGTCGCGATGTCATTCCCGCGAAGGCGGGAATCCCGTCACTAAAAAGTCTAGACATACTAAATTTAAAAAATTAAAAGCTCGATTTCCCTACTTGTCACTGAATTCCCGCTTCCGCAGGAATGACATCGAGCAGGTTTCTGGATTCATGCAATAAGGCTAGCTTTTTATATCCTCAATAGGATCTTTAAGTTCTTGGTATGCTTTTGCCTATTAATTTAGGTTCATCATTCTGAGATAAATCATTAATATTAAATTTAGTTAAGTCAGGATAATATGGAGTCATTGTACTATGAATAGAATAATTTAAAGTTCCTGTCATTCAAGAGTTAACAGCATCATTTTTTTTGCTTAGTAGAGTAATACATATTACGCATATTTTCTGAATACGTAGCCTATATCAGCTAAAGTGCTGCCATTAACGTCATCACATGCATTTAAGCTTAAATTTTATGCTCCCATTCTTGTCTTCAATAGGAATTATTATGCTATATTTTCCTTCAATACTATTTTGCTTAGACATAAAATCCTCATAATCCAATTATTAATCTTGAGTTAACATATTAAATTATTTAAAACTTCAAGTAAATAGATAATATATTTTATATGACTTTCTTCGTAATAGAATACCACCATCCTAGAATAAATATCACAAGACTCACCATTGTCCCTATAAACACTCCTCTAAGGTTGAAATATTGCAACGATAAAGAATAATATTCCCATATTAAGAAGATAGCTGCTCCGCCAAGTGATGATAAGACTATTATAGTTTTAAATGTTTTGATACCAAAAAGCGTTGTTATTAACGGTACTAATGTTACCGGTCCCCAGAAACCAGTGAAGAATACTACTAAGTCAATTACATTACTAAATTTTAAAGCTACAATTATTGCAAAACTTCCTATTATAACGTTAATAATTCGAGCAATTAATAATAATTTTTGCTGATTTTTAACCTTAAAAATAGGATTGATTATATCTTTAACAATAGCTATAGAAGTAACGTTTAAATCAGAATCAGCAGTAGACATAACGGCAGCTAAGAGTCCACTCATTACTATCCCTTGAATTATAGTTGGGATGATTTGGTTGATTAAATAAGGTAATACTAAATTTGACGGTTGGTTTGGATAAAGCTTATAAGCAATTAAACCATTTAAAGTAATGCAAATCAAGAAGAAAAAATATATAGCGGATTTTGCATATATTGCTTTAGTTGTTTGCATAGGATTTTTATTAATTAAAGCTCTTTGAATAAATGTAGGATATAGATTCATGACGCTAAAACTTAAAGCTGCTGCAATTGTATAAGAAAGTAGGTTGCTCCGATCAAAATTTGCATTTTCTGTAGGTAGGTTATTAATAAAATCTACAAAACCGATTTTATTTAAACTGATAAAAGTTATGGTTGGTATAGCGATTATCATCGCCAAAAATTGTAGTAAATTAGTAAAAACAATAGATTGTAAACCGCCTATTGTAGTATATATAAGTACTATACTATAACTTAAAATTACCCCATTTACATCATTTATTGCTAAGATATATTGAAAAATATAGCCGCTGACGCTTATTTGAGCAGCTAAAAAACCCACTGAAACGATAACCGAACTAACCCCTCCGATAAAACGACCTATATTACCGTAATATGTACTGAGGATATCGCCGATGCTTTCAGCTCCGTAATGTTTGGCAATTAAAGGCACTATATAGATTGCAATTAATATATCTATAGGTATTGTAAGTATAAGAGCGTAAGCATAATATTCATGCCCCAAAAAAGCCTTTTCCATAATGCCGAAAGTGGTGGCTCCTCCGACAGAACTTACAAATATCGTAGCTATTAATAACAGCTTACTATTTTGCGCTTTACTTTCAACATTGGCATAGTTCTTAAAACTACTATTTTTAGCTCGGTAATATATACCAATAAGTAGAATAGATATTAGGTATATGAATACGATAATATTATCAATAGGTAAATTAAACATAAATTAGATTTTAAAGCTCAAACTTAGCATTTGTTCACAGTATATATGTAGTCAAGAATGCTAGATTTATAATTATGTGTCATAATCTGTTCCAAGAAGTTCAGTATCCGGTGTCCAAAGATCTTGGTTGGGAGCATATTTCTATATTTTACAGTGGGGTTTAATTTTTTTTCAGTAGTTTTTGTCTTTATGGGATAGTTAGAGTTTGATTGAGTTGTAGTTTTTATATTTTTACAATATTTATGTATTTTAAAAATACCTATTTTAAGTTGCGGCATAATTAACCTTTATTTATGTAAAAAATAAAATCATTATTAACATTAATCAATACTTATTTCAAATAAAACATAATAAAAATTAATAAGTCAATATTTTTTAAATTAACCTATATTACAATAGTTCTATAGGTCATTATTGAGTATGTTTAAGAAACCTATTCATGTACTTCATCAGCTAATTCAAGTCCCAACTCTTCAGGCTTTTCATTAGCAACCACAACAATTTTAGATATTCTTGAACCGGTATAGAAATTTGCATTTAATTTTTCTATATCTTTAGTGGTAACAAGAGAATTATCTATTGTGTTAGAATTATTATTTTGAGACGCTATTGCAAGGCTTAAAAAAGCTTTTAATTCAGGTTTATCATCGGGTACTAATTCTATTAGTTTTTATCTCGATGATCTGCTCCATATTATTAAATTTAACCATTGCTGTGTAGCCTTCATGAATAACTAATTGAAGAGGTGTATATCCATCTAAATCTTTTAACTCTGTTGAAGCGCCTTTTTCTAGTAAAAATTCAGCTATATCATAAAGTTTACGGTAAATAGCCTTATGTAGAACTGTATGATAAAACGAATCTTGAATATTGATATCCATCACCTTGATGATCTAAAATCTTTTTTATAAGATGTTTTAGTTCAGCGGTTTGCAAAAACTTGGATTGGTAAAAAGAATATGCTCCGTAAGTGATGTGAAACTGTTCGAATAGTTTATCTAGTGTAATGTTGTAGTCGGAGTCTTGTGCAGAAGATGAAGATATCAGTGGTACTTCTTGAATGGCCGATAAACTAATGCTAGGGATAAAATTGGAAGAAACAATAGGAGTTAGGGTGTCATCTTGCTCTAGTAAGGTAATATCCAAACACCATACCTGTATCATAAGAAGATGTTTGTTCTGTTATTAGAGTAGCCATCGTTTCTATTTCTCTAACTTTAGCCATAAAATTACTATAATCATTTATATGAAATTAATATATTAAATAATATGAATTTTCAAGGTGAAAATCACTTTAAAAAATCCATAAAATCATTGGATTAAACTTTGTTGTGT
Source organism: Proechinophthirus fluctus (assembly GCA_913698485.1). Classification (NCBI taxonomy): domain Eukaryota; kingdom Metazoa; phylum Arthropoda; class Insecta; order Psocodea; family Echinophthiriidae; genus Proechinophthirus; species Proechinophthirus fluctus. The sequence goes on from CAJYCX010000006.1 coordinate 168,397, forward strand.
GGTTCGATGTTATTCCTGTATGGCGTTGTTGTGTGGATCCATTCCCCCTCTTTCATCCCACGATTTGATCGCGGAATCCATTCTAAAATACTAATATTAGTATTTTAAATTATTTTTTTGGATACCGTGGTCAAGCCACGGTATGACATCTTAGTAATTTAACTCATCCTTGTTAAAAACCCTTGACTCCTTAATATTCCTATAATATTCTATAATTCCCCATTTAATCCCAAATGAACCCAAATTATACCAATGAATGTATTTTTATCTAAGTATGTAAATGGTGTTGATAAAAAGAGTAGGGTGTCGGTGCCGGCGAATTACCGTGCAGTACTAGGGAAAGAATTATTTAACGGTGTAATTGCTTATCCGTCGATTAGGAATAATTGTATAGAGGTGTGCGGTATTTCGCATATCGAGAAATTAAGGCAGATGATAGAGACGCTTGATCCTTATTCCGAGGAGCGTGATGCGTTTGAGACTATGATATTCGGGGAAGCTGTACAACTTTCCTTTGATGGGGAGGGAAGAGTTATATTGCCGCAATCTTTAATGAAGCATGCAGGAATCGAAGAGCAAGCATGTTTTGTAGGTAAAGGGGTGATTTTTGAGATTTGGCAGCCGCAGAATTTTGAGAAATATTTAAATGCCGCTCAAAAAATTGCTCATGAAAAGCGCTTAACGCTAAGGAATGCTCATTAATGATACAATCTCACGTGTCTGTAATGCTAAATGAAATGTTAGAGGCCTTAAGCCCAAAAGCCGGTGAGTCTTATTTAGATTGTACGTTTGGAGCAGGAGGATATAGCAAAGCAATATTAGAAAGCTGTAACTGTTATGTTACAGCCTTGGATCGTGATCCAAACGTAATTAAAAGAGCCGAAGAAATTCAGCAAAATTACGGTGAGAGATTTGATTTTGTAGAAACAAATTTTGCGGATAGTTTTGCAAAGCTTAAGGAAAAAAAATTTGATGGGATAGTGCTGGATTTAGGCATTTCGTCAATGCAGTTAGATATAGCAGATAGAGGATTTTCGTTTTTGCATGACGGACCACTTGATATGCGTATGAGCGGGCAAGGGCTTAGTGCCGAGGAGTTTGTAAATGCGGCAGAGGAAAAAGAGCTAGCTGACGTAATTTACAAATACGGAGATGAGAGCTTTTCACGAAGAATTGCTAAGAGAATTGTAGAATATAGAAAAACGGCGAGAATTGATAGTACAGGCAAGTTAGCCGAGATTGTTAGAAGTAGTATAGGATTTAGAAAAGGCAAAATTGATCCTGCAACTAAAACCTTTCAAGCCATTAGGATTTATGTAAACGATGAGCTTGGGGAGTTAGAGCAGTTTTTAGTGAATGTAAAAAATATATTAAAGAAAGACGGACGTTTAGTTGTGGTGTCTTTTCACTCTTTAGAAGATAGGATAGTTAAGAATTTCTTTAAAGAAAATTCGGAAAAGCCGGTAGTAAGATCAAAATATGCTAAAGACGACATGACGATTGATCCAAATAAATGGCTTAAGATTATTACTAACAAAGCTCTAGCACCGTCAGATAAAGAAGTAGGGCTAAATATTAGAGCGAGATCGGCAAAACTTCGAGCAGCAAAAGCGATATATGAGTAATTAATTATGAGTATAAGAAAGCTTCACTATTTTACATTATTGATAACAATTATAGCAATATGTAGTTTGTTTAGTATAAAGGAGCGAGTCTCAACTCTTGATTATCAATTAAGTAGCGTTGTAAAACAGATAAATAGTGAGAATAATAATATTCATATTTTAAAAGCAGAGCAAGCTTATCTACTTTTGCCGGTTAGATTGGAAAAACTTGCGGCGGCTTATTTAAAATTAGAAACAGTTAAATCTTATCAAATGATAAAAGATCCGTTAGGGCCAAATATCGATCAAAATATTAAATTTAATCATAATATTAGTATTTCCAAGAGTAGTAAATGGCGTTACAAAAGAATTACAAATAATAAGTATATACAGACTGTTTCGAGTAGAGTAAAGGATACTCGATGAACTTCAAAAATTGGCTACGTCATCCTACAAGTACTGTGGTACTCACGTATTAAGTATACGCTCCGTTCCTCGTCTTGTGGATTCCTTGCTCTTTTTGAAGTTGATCTTCGTATCTTGGTAGGATTGTTGCATGGCTTGGAAAAAGCGTTCGATGTCATTCCCGCGTAGGCGGGAATCTAGGGTAAAGCGAGATAAATCGAGCTTTTCAAAAAATCTTGATTTTAAAGATTTTTTATTTTTCAAATCAAGTTTTGAAAAGGTTTTAAAGTACTGGATTCCCGCTTTCGCAGGAATGACATAAGGATTGCAGAAATATTAGTGTTTGAAACACCATAAATAACATATGAAACAAATTTGGGAAAAATGGAAACCTACAATTAAAAGTCTAACAATTTGGAATGTTTGTAGTAAAAATACAAAAATCCGATTATTAATGGTTATTTGTGTCTTTTCTTTTCTTTTTTGTACTTTATCTTACAGATTGATAATCGTTGCTACGAATGGTTACGATAAAAATATTAATTCCTTTAAAAAAAAGCGTCAATTTAGAAAAGAAATAGTTGATCGAAACGGTAATTTATTAGCAGTGAACCTACCTTCTGCCTCATTATTTGCTAATCCACAAATAGTACTTGATCCTGAAACTTCCGTAAAAAAGCTAGCAGAAATTCTACCTGATATTAATAAAGCTAAATTACTTGCAGAACTTAAGTCAAATAAAAACTTTATATGGGTAAAAAGGGATGTACTACCTAGTCAGCAAGAAAAGATAACTAGCCTTGGGTTACTTGGTTTTGAATTTGAAGAAGAGCAGAAACGAATTTATACCTTTTCTAATTTATTGTCGCATGTTGTCGGTTATGTAGGTAGAGACTCGGTAGGGCTTAGTGGTTTAGAGCTCGCTTATGATAAGTATTTAACTAATTCTGATTATGAATTAAACGAACCAAAGAATCGGAAAGAACCGCTTCAATTATCTATTGATATCAGATTACAAAGTATTTTAAGTGAGGAGATTGATAAAACTTTAAAGCAATTTAAGGCTATAGGAGCAGTAGGCATTATTGCTGATCCAAATAATGGCGAGATTTTAGCATTAGTAAATAAGCCTGATTTCGATCCGCATTATCCGAGTTTAGCCAAACCAGAAGAGCTGTTTAATATAGCAAGTCTCGGGATTTACGAAATGGGTTCGGTGTTTAAGGCATTAACTATGGCAGTCGGCTTTGATACCGGTGCAATAAATATGAATGATGCTTATGATATAAGTTATATGAAAGTAGGAGGATTCCAGCTTAAGGATTATACGCCAAGGCAAGGATGGCATAGTGTACCTGAGATTTTTCTATATTCTTCAAATATTGGCACAAGTCAAATTATGCTTGAAATCGGTAAAAGCAATTTTAAAAAATATCTAAAGAAATTAGGTCTATTAGATCAGTTGCAAATAGAATTACCTGAACGAGGTACTCCGTTATTTCCTTCCGAGAAAAGATGGAATGAGTTAACGAGTGTTACTATGTCGTATGGCTACGGCATTTCGATTAGCCCTTTGCATTTTGTTAGAGCAATGTTACCGGTTGTTAACGGCGGTACTTTATATGATCTTACTTTATTAAAAAGAAAGGATGAAAAAGTAATAGGTACAAAAGTTTTTAGTGAAAATACCTCTACCCAAATGAAGAAATTATTTAGAGCGGTAGTAAAAGAAGGTAACGGTAAAAGAGCAGAGGTCAAAGGCTATCTTATCGGTGGTAAGACCGGTACGGCAGAAAAACTTTCACAAGGGGCAGGGGGAAAAAAGAAATATCTAAAAAATAGTAGAGCGTCATCGTTTTTAGGTATGCTGCCTGCATCTAACCCGCAATATATTATTTTTATTAGATTTGATGAGCCGAAACCGACTAAAGAAAGCTTTGGCTTTGCAACTGCAAGTTGGACAGCTGCCCCTACTGCCGGTAGAGTATTTGAACGTATGATATCTTTATATGGTTTAGAACCGATAGAACAAAGTGAGGAAGAAAGTTAAAATATTACTTAATAATTATAGATTGTGTCATTGCGAACAGGCATTGTTACGTAGATCGGTAAAACCTACTTGATGTCATCCCCGCCTATGCGGGAATGACATAAAACGATCTGTGCAACAAAAAGCCTAAATTTTCTGGTAATGACGCATTTATAAGCTAAAAAGGAGATTTTTATGTCAAAAAATAAAAATATAACAGATAAACCTAGTATACCTATCCCACGGCTTAAGTCTTTTGATCTTACGACAACAATAAATAATATTATATCAAAACAACTATTTATATCCACAAGTTCCGAGGCACAAGAAGAATTAGAGCTTAGCTATAATGATAAAAGACCTAACCCTAGTTGTTGTGAGTTATTGTAGAATCCATATTCATTTTTTAAAACTGTACAAAATAGAAAATTAATTTATATTTTGTATATGGTTGATATGGTCATTGGGTGGTTACAATTTTTCTATTGTCACCCCGTGGTTTGACCACGGGGTCCAGTAAAAATGACCACACAAAATGTTGTTTATATAGATCCTGCGATCAAGTCGTGGGATGACAACCTAATTGCCGATCAAGTCATGGTATGAACGCAGTACAAAACTATATAACAAAAAACTATTGATGTTAAAGATAAAACAGGAAATATATAAAAATAGCTTACAAATAATATTAAAATTGCTGTTTGCTTTGCTATGTTTTTTTATAATATTATTTCCGTTAGTGAGTTATAAAATAAATATTCAAAGCAGAATCTTTCCGGCGATGGAAATTATATTTATTTATTATTTTATGTCGTTATATTCCTTAAATATTTTTGGCATATTTTTTCTCGGTCTATTTATAGATCAAATAAGTGGTATGCCTATCGGTACAAATTCGCTAGTTTTTTTATCGGCATATACGATTTATAAATTATCTTCACAATATTTTGTAGCTAAAAACTATTTAATAAATTTCATTATTTTTTGCGTTTATTGTTTATTTATATTGAATTTTAAATATTTACTAATAACAATCAAGAAGCTAGAAGCAGACGGATATTTAATAATTTTCTTTCAATTTTTGATAACTATATTTTCTTATAATATAATTCGTCTTATACTTGACTCTCCTATGAATTACTTTAAAAAGTATGCTAAATAAGAAAATACTACATGGTGAGTTAATTTCACGAAGAGCCTTTATAATCGGATTAGGTAAACTCGGATTTTTATCGTTGCTTGGAATAAGAATGTTTTATTTACAGCTTATTAAAAGTGAAGAATATAAGACTTTATCGGATAAGAATCGTATTAATTTCGTTGTACTTCCACCGACTAGAGGAAGAATTTACGATTTAGATGGCAATATTTTAGCTACTAATAAACCATGTTATCAGCTAGTAATAGATAGAAGCATTAATAATAATTATAAGGATGAATTAGAAATAATTAGTAATATTCTAAATTTATCTCCGGAAAAATATAATTATATTAAGCAAAAAATTAAAAAATCTAGTCGCCACACTCCTTTAGTAATATTTGATCAGCTTGATTGGCAGCAAGTATCAATGATTGAAGAACAAAAGCATAAATTCGCTTCAATATTTATTGATATAGGTTATTTAAGGTTTTATCCTTTTTCAAGCGTTACTTCTCATTTAATCGGTTATCTTGGTCAAATAAATGAGCACGAGAAGCAGGAGTTAAATATACATAGTTTAAGCGATTTTAATATCGGTAAATCCGGTATTGAAAAATATTACGATAACAAACTAAGAGGAGCATTTGGTTATAAAAAAGTTGAAGTAAACGCTTACGGTAAGCAGGTAAGAGAAATAGCAGGAACCCCTACTAAATCAGGTGAAGATATGCATTTAAATATCGATGTGTTTCTTCAGAAAAATATCCAGCAATATTTAAATCCTAAAGGTTCTTCGGCAATAGTTATGGATACTAAAACCGGAAATGTACTAATTTGTGCTTCCACTCCGGGTTTTGAATCAAATCATTTCAGTAAATTATCGGAAAATTATTGGCAAAGTTTAACGAGTGATCCTTATAAGCCTTTAATTAATAAGGTAATACAAAATTCTTATCCTCCAGGCTCGGTTTTTAAAATAATTACCGTACTTGCAGCCCTTGAAGTAGGCATTAATCCTAATAAAACCGTTTTTTGCGACGGTAGCTCTGCTCTTGGTACTAATAGCTTTAGATGTTGGAATCATAGCGGACACGGAACGTTAGATATGATGTCTGCTTTAAAGCATTCTTGTAATATTTATATGTATGAATTAGCAAGAATAGTAGGTCCGGATAAAATTCTTGAAGTTGCAAGAGAATTTGGCCTCGGTTCAAAAACCGGTATTGATTTAGCTCCTGAAAGTAGCGGGTTTGTACCGTCAAAAGAGTGGAAAAAGAAAAAATTAAAGCGTCCTTGGTCAATAGGAGATAGTTTTAATTTAGCAATCGGACAGGGGTTTCTAGGGGTAACGCCGATGCAGCTTGCAAGGTTTATTACAGCTATTGCAAGTAACGGTAAACTGTATACGCCTAGAATATTAAAAAATGATCCGGAATTTTATAATGTCAATATTAAGCCCGAAAATATCATAATAATCCAAGAAAGTTTGTATAATACCGTTAATGTTGCGGGAGGTACGGCGTATTATAATAGAATTTTAGGCAAAAATAGGCAGCTCGCTGGTAAAACCGGTACTTCGCAGGTGCAATGCAAACTAAATGCTAAAGATGATTTAAGCCGTAAATCTATTGCTTGGGAGAGGCGTAATCATGCCTTGTTCTTAGGCTTCGCTCCTTATCACGATCCTAGTTATTCCGTTACCGTCTTTATTGATCATGGTGGAGGCGGTAGTAAAGCCGCCGCCCCTGTAGCTCGTAAAATTATGTCGGACGTATTGGATAAGTATTTATAGCTTTTTTTAGTTTGTAGTTTGTGCTATTATGTGTCGTAATGTGTTATTAATTACAGATAGGTCACAAGATGGCAAGACTGAATTTAACTATTCCGGACGAACTAAATAATAGTTTAGCATAGTCAGCAAAAAACTTAGACAGATCAAAAGGGTATATATAGTACGTAAAGCAATTGAATATTATCTACAGGAAATACAAGAAGATTCAGAAGATGCAAAATTGCTTTGCAAAGAATTAATGCCTCTGATTTTAAAACTTACACTACTGACGAAGTGAGGGAATGGTTAAAAAAGAAAAATGTTGAAAGTTATATGAGAAAATAAGGCACGTGCAGAATTAGCTGAATTGTGTGGTATCCAGAAAACAACTTAAAATACTAATAATATTAGTATTTTTAATTAGACCCCGTGATCAAGGCACTAGGTGACAATGGCAAAACTGATCCACACGGATAATGCTAGCTTTATATAATTATATCTTAACTCATATCACAAAATACTTTATTTTAGTTAGTAGTTTGTGTTATTAATAACTAGGCTTTGCATGCGGAAAATTGAATTAATCTATTTTTTGTTGTAAATCATAAGATTTTTTTGAAATAGGAATAACTATTATTGCAAAAATCTTATTAATTTTCTTTTACAAAACCTAGGAATTATTATAGAGGTATATATATGTCTCAGAAAAAGCAGGATGAGCAAATAATAAAAGAATTAGAAGAAAGACTAGCAAAACTTAAAGGCACTCCTCCATCACTTGAAGAATTAGAAGAAAGGTTTGCAAAGCTCCAAGATAGACCTTATATCCCCACAAAAAAATCCGGTAATGAAGTAGACGATCTAATTGAGCAGCTGCAATCTGAGCTTAAACTAGAACAAAAAAGTAAAAGCCTTAATGATCAAAAAGACCAAGCAATACGTGATAGGCTAGATAAATTAAGAGAAGACAGTCCTATAACGCAAAAAAAGACACCTATAGATATTTCTTTTAATGATACTAAATCAATAATTACCGATACTATAGATGCTCAGGCAGATATAGCTAGTTCATATGCTAATCGCTCTACCGAGTTAGAGGAGAAAAAAGCATTACTCCATTTAGCTCATAATCTAACTGAAGCGAGAGATATTATTAGGGATATATCCCCTATATCTAAAGAATATGCGCCTAAACTATTAGATGTTATTGCTAGTGGGTTAGGTAAAATTTATGAAGGAATAAAGAAAATAGCTTCGCCTGCCGTTAATATTATAAAAGAAATAGGTAGTAGTCTTGTTAATTCAATTAAATCACTTCCTCACAAATCTTCCAAGCAACAAATAAAATTAAAGAAGTTATATAGAACATATGTTGATTTGAAAGGAATAAAGCCAAAGATAAAAGAAGAGTTTCTTAAAAAACATTATGAGCGAATTGATCAGCTACAAACTCCTAAGGAAATATTTGTAGAAACTGCCAAAATTACTCAATCTATAAGGATAGCCGGAAAACAAAAGATAAATACTCTTAAACAACAACAAATTATTAATAGAATGAAGCAGAAACGTCCTACTGCTTTTATAAATAATAATTCATTTACACCGTCTAATACTCCTACTAATAAAGCAAAGTATTCGAAGAGCAACCAAAGGTAAATGCTATGTTATTCCTGTGAAAGCAGGCATCTAGAAAAATAACCCTTAATATTGGGCAAAATTATACCTTTAACAAAATAAGCATATAAAAAATTGTTATATGTTTTACTGGATTCCCGCTTTCGCAGGAATGATATAAAGAGCATTGACTGACCCACGCAACAATGCCATGCGAGGATGACATACTGAATGTTCGTATAAAAAAAGGACCAAGGTATTTAAAGATTATTCTAATCCTTTCATTCTGCTTGTCTTAGCTTTATCAAACGAAGTATCTTTAATTGCTGCTTCGGTAAAATCGGCATTTGTTAGGTCGGAGTTATTAAAACCCGCCTGATCAATTTTAGCTGATTTAAATATACTATCTGTTAATATTGAGTTTGAAAAATCTGTTTTAGTAAGTATTGCTGCAGAAAAATTAGCCTCTTTTAAAGTAGAATTTTTTATTACCGTATTTGTTAGGTTAGCATTTTTAAAGATACTATTTGAAAAATCTACTCTATCAAATATTAAGTTGCTCAAGTCAAAATTTGTTAAATTCATATTTGCTAAGTGAGTTATTTTTTGCAAATCTTTTACCGAATTTATTACTATATTATTTGGTAGAATTTTGCTCGAATTATCACTATTTAAAATAATATTATTAGAAACATTAGTATTAATAAAACTGGAATACGCTTGGTAGTTAATATTATTTATTTGCGAATTAGAAAGGACGGAGTTAATAACCGCAGTATTTGTTAGAGTGGAATTTATTAGAGCTACTTGGTTTAAATTGCCTAAAGTAATTTTAACATCTGAAAAATTTACGTTTTGTATTAAAGATTTAGAAAAATTTATATTATTAAATTGTCCGTTAGTTATATTTGAGTTTATTATTTCACTGCTGTTTAAGTCAGTATTAATCACTATAAATTGTTTAAAATCATTATTGCTAAAAATATTATTAGTATAGCTAATATTATCTAAAGTAATATTTGAGCCTTTAGTTTTATTAATCCTTACAAAATTAGCATTACTATTTTTTATTGATAAATTATTAAATTTATTATCGTTTAGACTCATATTATTTAATATCGCATTATTGATTTTAAAATGCTTTAAAACTGAACTACTAATTGTACTATTTTGTAAATCACATTTAGTAAGGCTAATATTTTGTAGTGTTGAATCTTGAAAGGAAGCGTATGAAAAGCAAGAGTTATTACTTTGTACGTTATTAAAATTTACTTCATTAAAAATACTTTGTGTGAAGTTAGAATCCTTAATTATTACTGCTGTTAATGTAGTGTGACTTAGGTTGCTAGATTCAAAATAATTATTAGTAAAATTGGTATTATTTATTATACTTGTTTCTAAATCCGTACCGTAAAATATTGAATTTGTTATATTAGTATTTTTAAAGCTATTATTCTGTAGGGTAGCTTTTTGAAAATTAACACCGTCGATAGTATTATTGCTCCATAATACATGACTAAATTTAGAATTTTCAAAGTTGACATTTATTATAGTAGTTTTATTAAAAGCAGTATCGCTAAAATTTGATTGAACAAAATTTGTATTTTGTAATGTTATATTGTGAAAAATTGAACCTTGAAAGTCAGCATTATATCCGGAAATATTTTTTATTACCGAATCTGCAAAATTACTTTCTTGAATTATAGCATTTGTAAGTATTGCTTTTTCTAAATTGCTACCTGTAAAATCAGCACGTAATATTTCGCAGGAAGTCAAATCTATTCCTGATAAATCTTCATTGATTAGCTGTACTCCTATTAATTTTACTCCTTTTAAATTTGAACCAAACTTCTCTTTAAGGTTCACTTTAAGGTTTTTAGAATTTTGTGATATTATATAATTCCGAATTACTGTGCTTTGGCTATCCGTAAGTAATCCGTTCGCATCACGAGTAGATTCGGAGCAGCTGCTTAATAACAAATAAATCGTAATTATTGAGATGACTTTAAGCATTTGCTTCCTCATATTCTTCGTCATTTATCCTATTGGTAGGAGGTATATGTAAGCTTAATAATTTTAATTTACGATGCAAAGCCGATCTTTCCATACCGACAAATGAGGATGTTTTTGAAATATTATTATTAAAACGACTCATTTGTGCCGATAGATATTGACGTTCAAAAACTTCTCTAGCTTCTCTAAGCGGCATAGATAACATATCAAAACTATCTTCAAGTTTTGTAAGATTAGTACTATTTGCTAATATTTCAGAAGGTATCATATAAGGTTTTATAATTTCATTATTACCTGTAGTTAACGGATTCATAATTAAAGTCCATTCAACAACGTTACGTAATTGTCTAATATTGCCCGGCCATTCATAGGATTGAAGAGCAGCGATAGTTTCATCTGCAAAGCTACGTTCTTTTAAACCTGAAAATTTTGAAAGTTGCTTAACAAAATACTTAACGAGTAGCGGTATATCTTCTTTTCTTTCATATAATGAAGGTACTTTTAGAGAGGATACATTAAGGCGATAATATAGATCTTCTAGGAATTTGCCGTTATTAACTTCATCTTGGATATTTTTAGAAGTACCGGTGATAATTTTTATATCAATTTTAATATTTTTTCCGCAAGGTTTTGTAATAGTTTGATCTTTAAGGAATTTTAATAATTTTACTTGGATAGGAATAGGAATATTACTGACCTCATCTATATATAAAGTACCGTTATTGGCAAATTCTAAGATAGTAGGGCGTTTATTATTTGCCTCCTTTTCCGATTCGCCGAATAATTCTTGATTGATTTTTTCTGTAGTCATACAGGTAGGGCTGAAAATAATGAACGGATTATTAACCCTTTTAGATTGTTTATGAATTAATCTTGCTGCAAGTGCTTTACCGCTACCGACTTTACCGTGAATCATTATACGACTGCTAGAGGTAGCTGCCTTTGCTATTGCCATTTTATATTTTAAAGTTACCGAACATTCGCCTACTAATTCAGTTTTATCTATAACCTTTGATTTTAAATCTATATTTTCGCGTTTTAACTTTGTTACTTCACAAGCTCTTGTAAGTAAAATAACTAATTTATCATTATTAAACGGTTTTTCTATATAATCGTAAGCACCCATTTTTATAGCATTTACTGCTGTTTCTATAGTACCGTGACCGCTAATAATTATTACCGGCATTAAAGGATAGCGTTTTTTTATTATCTCTAAAATCCCAAGTCCGTCAATTTCGCTTCCTTGAAGCCAAATATCAAGTATAACTGCAGAGACCGGTTTTTCGGAAAGTATTTTAAGGGCTTGAGTACTATTAGCGGCAACCTTAGGGTTAAAACCTTCATCTTTCAAATTTGCAGCAATGAGATTGCGTATACTCTCTTCATCGTCTACTATTAAAACATCTAGTTGTGACATTACAATTTACCTTAAAAATATTAATACTAGGTTCTTGCGTACGATTTCTAAAAAGATTTAATATTTTACAATATTTTTTAGCGAAAATTAATAAGATTTTTGAAAGAATTAGTGATTCATTTTTCAAAAAAAATCTTATAATTTGCAGCAAAAAATAGTCAAAATTAAATCTTTTTAGAAATCGTACGCAAGAACCTAAATATATAGGTTAATGGCGAATGTAAAAGAAAGCAACATTTTTTTATAACATTTTTGTCACAATAGCTATTTATGATGTAAAGGTTGGCTAAGATTACATAATATTAAAATTATTTAAGGAATTTTAATTAATTTTATTTGCAGTTTGTAGTGTTATAAATGATTATATATAATGAGAGGGGTAGGATATCCAAGTCGTCATTGCGAGCGACCGTAGGGAGCGTGGCAATCTCATGAAATAATAACAAGTTCCTGAGATTGCTTTGTCAATTACTTCGTAATTGCCTCGCAATGACGATGACGATTGTGTATCCAACAGTAAAACCAATTTTAAAAATTATGCTTAACATCTTTTTAATTATTATTTCATTATTTATTTGCTTAATAACCTACCTATTTATCAGCAAAACGGATATTTTAACAAATTTATTGATTTTAAATAGCTTCACGACTTTAGCGAGTTTATTGATTTGTTGTTTAGGTTTATACTCAGGTAATAGTTCATATTTGGATATAGCAATTATTTATTGTCTTTTAAGCTTTATAGCAACAAACGGATATTTAAAATATTTCATAAATGAATCGAATGAAAACAAAACAGATTGATAGACATCTTGCCAAATTCGCTTATAGAGAGGAATTTGTAGGAGACACGAAACGCAGCACCGCAGCGTACACAAGCGTACGTGAGGATGCGAGTATCGGATCGACGCACAAATTACCTCGAGAAGTAGAAGAGTTTGGGAAGATGTCTAATACGGTAATTTTAGGATGTGGTCTTAGCGGCATGTTAACGGCGCTTTCTTTTGCACAAAAGGGTATAAAAACTACTATATTCGAGAGTAAATCGGTAAAAAGCCCAGAGTTTTTTAAAGATATAAGAACTACTGCTTTAACGCCGCATTCTAAAAATTTCTTATTCTCTATTGATATATGGGAAGAGCTTGAGAAGTTTGTAGCAGCAATGCAAGACATATATGTAGTAGATAACAAGGCTTCAGAGATATTAGACTTACGAAATGACGCTGACGCTGTACTTGGATATGTGGTTAAGAATAGCGACTTTAGAAAAATGCTATTGTCAAAAATAACTAATAATCCGTTGATAACATTAATTGATAATAATCAATATCAAGAGGTTATAAGCCATAATGACTACTCGATTATAAAATTTGATGATAACCAAATTAAGTGTAATTTATTAATTATATGTGACGGAGCAAATTCAAAAGTGAGGTCTCATTACTTTGCTAATGAAATTGAGAAACCTTATCAAACTGCTCTTACATTTAATATTAAGCATGAAAAACCGCATGAAAATTGTGCTATGGAACATTTCCTGCCGCTTGGTCCTTTTGCTTTGCTGCCTTTAAAAGATCAATATGCTTCATCCGTAATATGGTCAACTTCTTCTGATCAGGCTGCTTTAATTGTTAATTTGCCTGTAGAAGAAGTTAGGTTTTTAACTCAAAGAAATGCCGGTAATTCCCTAGGTAAAATTACTATTGATAGTGAGATTAGTAGCTTTCCACTAAAAGCCCGTATAGCAAATAGATATTTTCATAACCGTATAGTGCTTATTGCCGACACTGCCCACACAGTACATCCGCTAGCCGGACAAGGGCTTAATCAGGGCATAAAGGATATAGAGATTTTGAGTATGATAGCTAGTAATAATGGCACATTACAAGAATATCAAAAGCTAAGGCAAGAGGATAATTGTATTATGTATAAGCTGACTGATGAGTTAAATAATATTTTTTCAAATTATTCCAAAAATTTAAGATGTTTAAGACAAATAGGATTTAAGGTGATCAATAATTTAAAACCTGTAAAAAACTTGATTACTAGCTATGCGATGGGGAAGAGGTGAGTGTTCTTTTGTATCATTTTTAGCTAGTTCTGATGTCATTCCCGCGAAAGTGGGCATCCAGTAATCAAGAATCGATAAAAGCATTGTTTATTTATACTGTTTAAAAGATGGATTCCCGCTTGCACGGGAATGACATAGAATGTGAAATAACATAGAACATAATTTTATAAGATATGCATGAGTAAAGAAAATTTAAGCAGTAAATCATCTATTAATACTCCTAAAGAAGGAATAAAAAATGCAGCAGAAGATAATAAGCTTAAATCTTCAATAAATACTCCTGAAAGAGTAGAGCTTTTAGAAGCAGCACAAACAAAAGCTTCTGAGCCTGCACACAGGAGAACAGCAATCGTAAAATAAGCCAGAAGGAAAAAGAACGCTGTAAGAGGATACGGCACTTTACGGTGCTAGAGTTGCTTGTGCCGGAATCGCTGCAAGTGGAATAGTAATCGAAGTGGTACAGGAGGGCAGTAAAGTTATCACTAGTCCTACTCATATTAGTAGAAGGAGTAATTAACGTTGGAGCAAAAGTAGCAAAAGCTTATGATCCAGTTGATACACTTCAGCAAGGTGCAAAAATTAAAGAAAAAGGTCCCCCAAGTCCTGGTTTAGCTGATAAGGCATTAAATAAAATCATGACACTACCCGGTGGTGAAACTGCAGCAAATGTTCTAGAGAAAACATATAAAACATTAGGTAGTAAAGCAGTAAGACGTGCGGCTAGAATTGGCGGCGTTGCAGTATCGTTAGTCCTTAATCCCACTCCCGTTGGGGTTGGGCTTGCTGCACTTTCTTTATCAACCGTTGCTTACAATGTTGAAAAAGAAACTTTAGAAGTAAAAGAAGATAAGCGTTTAGCTAGAAAGAACAAACTTTAGAAAATATTAAAGCTAATTATGTGAAGCAAGCAGAATTAGTAGTTACTACTCGAATAGATAAAGCAAAAGATAGCCCTGAACTTAAAAATGTCTTGGATACTCAATGAGCTAAAATTTACCAAGAAAAAGTTGAATCTGAAAAATTAAATACAACTAGAACTAAAGAGATTTTAAAAGCAATACGAAATACTACCTTAGAGACGGTATCTTTATAGTAGCACAAGCAAGCTCTGTAGGCGGTATTATAAGGCGGTTTGGTAGCAGGTGCTACTGGAAGGAGGAGCAGAGCTAATGTAATAGGTGAAGGAGATGCTAATTTAGTGCGTATGGAGTGAAAAAAAGATAAAATAAATCAAATAAATAGTTTAAAACATCAATAGGAAATTATGAAGATAATAAAGACTTGCTTGAAAAAGAAAGGCAAGCAAAAATAGATACCAAAGCATTAGAAGCATTTTTAACTATACCCTCTAAAATTGATCAATTAAGTGAAGGGCAGCTAAGAGAGCATTTTAATGTAACTAGAGCAAAGGTTGCAGCGAGACCTGAATTTGCTCCTCCTGCTGAAAAAACTAATTTTGAAAAAGTTAAATCGGCAGTAAAAGTAGGAGTCGGTTATTTTGTTAAATCGCAATTTGGTGATTTAAAAGAAATATACGGTAAAAAAGAAGAAATATTTCAATCTTTTATAACTCCAAATGTTAGCAATAAGTTAGCAATAAAGTAAAACCTGAGTAAAATAAAGCTCATGAGCAAGCCCAATATATGCAAGAGAATTTGTCACGTGGCAAGGGGGTTCGTTATGGTGCTAGTGCACCATCATCACAATTAACACCGAATGCTTCTAAACACCATGAATCTTCAAGAGGATTTTAATTGTTAATAAAGACTTATAATTATCTTATAGATTATATCTTGCCGCAGAGATGTTTAAGCGGTGCGGAAATACTAGGGGGAGCGGTGAATTTTGTAGCGATTGTTGGAAGAAGCTAGAGTTTATAGCAAGACTCTATTGTAGTATATGTGGACAAAGATTTAGTATAAAAATCTTGGATAACTGCATTTGTGGAAATTGTTATAGCAACAAACCTAATTATAAGTTTGCTCGCAGCTTATTTAAGTGTAATGAGCATAGAAAATAGTTCAGCTTTTATATAATAGATATAGCAGCGAGGATATAAAAGATATTGATTTAATCATACCTGTACCTTTAGCTATGGCAATTGCAAAAGTTACCGATAAAATGTTAAAAGCTGAGATTTTAACTAAAGCAAAATGGACTAAGTCTCAGGCTTTTCTCTCACGAAAACAACACAAAAATAATATAAAGAGTAGTATCAAATTTAACACAGAGTATAATATTGTAAGTAAAAAAATCTTATTAGTCGATGATGTCGTTACCACTGCTGTTACTATAAATGAATGTGCTAAAATTTTACGATAAGCCGGGGGTGGCGTCGGTAAAAGTCTTAACCACAGGATCCAAAAAATAATAAAAATTTTTAGTATTTTTAACTGGACCTCATGGTCAAGGTACGGGGTAACACAGAAGGTAACTTATGCAAAATGAAATAAAAAAAGTTTGTGTTATCGGTGCGGGAGTAATGGGTTCAGGGATTACAGCGTTAATTGTTAATTCCTCTTATAAAGTAGTGCTGCTTGATATTATCGCTAAAGATTCCGATGATCCTAATAAAATAGTTAACACCGCTAAAGACAATTTGCATAAACAAAAATCTCCACCTCCACCTTTACTTTTCCTGATAAAGCAAATTTCATTACCATCGGTAATTTAGAATATGATTTAGATTTAATTAAAGAATGTAATTTAGTGATTGAAGTTATTGTTGAGAAGTTAGAAATCAAACACCAATGATAAAATTATTCCTTATCTTAAAGAAGATGCAATTATTGCTGCTAATATCTCTACATTACCGCTTGAAAGACTCAAAGAGAATTTACCAGATAATATTAAATCTAGGTTCGTTATTACGCATTTCTTCAATCCGCCAAGATAATATGGAACTGCTTGAGTTAATTATAGACCCTATGATAAAGGCTGAAGTAATAGAAAGAGTATCAGAGTTCTTAACGAAAACGCTTGGTCAAATTATAGTAAAATGTAATGATACGCCTGGTTTTATTGCTAATAGAGTAGGGTATTTTTTACTTGAATTAGTAGCCCGTAAAGCGATAAGTCAGAATCTTGATGTTGCTACTATAGATAAAATATTTATTACATTTTTGGGGCTGCGGAGTACCGGAATGTTCAGTTTATATGATCTAATCGGGTATGACATAATGAAGTTAATTTCAAGTTCATGATTTGCCTCTCTTCCTGCAAATGATGCTTATCATAAAATAAT
This sequence comes from Proechinophthirus fluctus, assembly GCA_913698485.1. Taxonomy (NCBI): domain Eukaryota; kingdom Metazoa; phylum Arthropoda; class Insecta; order Psocodea; family Echinophthiriidae; genus Proechinophthirus; species Proechinophthirus fluctus. The sequence goes on from CAJYCX010000006.1 coordinate 185,706, forward strand.
ATGTAAAGACCCCTGTCTTGATAAGATGATAGAGAAGCAGTTAATTGGACGTAAAAGTGACAGTGGATTTTATCATTTATCGGTATCAAATGGCAAAAAGATTAAAGAAGTTATCAATATAAACGACTTATCATATAGTCCTGTTCAAAAAGTAGATATTTTAATCTTGATGCGCTTCTTGTAAGTGATTCGGTTTACGGTAAATTGTTTACTGAAATTATCACAGAATTTTATGTTTATTTAGCAGGTCTAGTCCCGTCGATTACGGATAATATTTATGATATCGATACTGCTATGAAGCTTGGTTACAGCTGGAATATGGTCCATTTGAATTATTGACTATAGCGGCTAAAAACGGTTGGAATGCGGTAATTAAAAATGCCGATTTAATGCATATCCCACTTCTGCAATATTTAGCCAATAAAGAATATCAAAAAATCGATAAACAAAAATTTAATTCTCACAAAGATCTTTTACAAGAAAGTCAGATAGTATTAGAGAATAGCTCGGCAAAATTAATACTTTATCAAGATGTTTTGATTTTTGTTATTACTATAAAAATGAATTGTTTAAATCATGAGGTGTTTTATTTACTACAAGAAGCAGCAAGTAAAGCCGAAAATGACGGTAAAAATCTTTATATTGATCCGCAAGGAAATAATTTGTCTGCCGGTGCTGATTTAAAACTTCATATAACGATCTACAAAATAAGGTGCTTAGCAAATTTTAAGATATTATTGATACACATAATGAAACAAATGAAGAAGAGCTACTTGCCTATGAGCAGGAAATATTGTTAGAACTTGTAAAAGATCCAAAAACTATAGAGAAGCTGAAAGTAATTGTGGGATAAACTCCTACTATGTCATTCCTGCGAAAGCAGGAATCCAGAAAAAGTAGTCTTAATATTGACAAAATAAACCTAAAAAAACAAATTTTTTGTAGGTTTTACTGGATTCCCGCTTTCGCAGGAATGACATAAAAACCGTGCGAGTAATGCTACTCCACAATAACATTGCCTATAACACCACGATAGTAAGTTTGAGGGTCGTACATAGCTTCACTGTAAATAGCAGGAGTAGAGAATATGCCCTTATTAACTGCTTTGATTTTATACTGATACGTCATTTTTTGATCAGAAATAGTACCGAAAATCATAACTCTATCATCACGATTATTTATATATATTGGTTTCCATATCATTACTTCCTGATTGCGTTCTAATATATTTATGTGGTTGTTATCCGGTAAAAGCTCGAAGCCTGCCGGTAATAAATCAAGTAGAACCATATTGCTCAAGGTTTTATTACTACCTGAACGCATAGTGATTTCCACCGTAATATTATCACCTAATTTTACTTTGCTAACCTCTTTATTATTTTCATCGAGATATTTTTTTGTTATTTCTATGCCTTTAACTATCTCTTTATGTTCTGTTAATTGCTTATCATAGCCTGAAGTTAAAAGCTGATAGAAAAAGCCGTTACTTGAGGATGTTAAGTCGATATTCTTATTTTCTACCGACAGCTCAGCAATTATCACTTTATTGCCTGTTAAAGTAACTTCTTTATCTGTAGAGGTTACTTTAATAGTAGCCTCATCTACATGATTTATTTTATCGGCATAGGCAAGACTTGCCATAATAGCATAGCTTGCGGATAGGCTATTATAGTTATCTTTAGCAAAAAGAGCGATATCCTGTACAATTTTTGGGTCAAAGTCTTTTAACCGTTCTGGAAAATGCATAGAAATTAAGTATAAATACTGACTATATTTTATTAGAGGATTGTAATACTGATAGTCTGTTTTTGATATAGGTTTATTTAGAGTAAATCTGTCTAATAATTTCTCCGCTTCTTCATTCATTTGCAGCATTTTATAGCTAGCTGCTAAATAAACGCTAGTCAAATCATCTTGCCATGTATTTTTATGGTACTCGTCTAAATATTTTAAAATATTTGCAATATAGCTTGTAGTAATAACGCTGTTTTGCGTCAGGATATAAACCGCATATGCCTTTTCTCTTGCTTCATCTAAGGAGTTTATTGATCTGTTAGCCATATTCTCTAAATAGTAAATACCTTGATTAAATGTATCACTTGGAACGGCTAAATATCTAGTTGCTCCCTCGCTTAAGAAATGCATAGCATAAACGGAAATAAATGGATCGGAATCGTCATTAAAATTGTTCCAATATCTAAATCCACCGTCATAATTTTGACGTTCTGATAAAGTTTGGAATATTTTTGATAATGATTCATCCATTTTTTTACGATCAGTTTTAAGAATCTGAACTAGCTCTTGTTCATTATATAATAAAATATTGGCAAAATTTTGGCTTATTAATTGTTCAGTGCAACCATAAGGATAATTATCTAGGAAATCTTTAAAGCCAGAAATAATAGCTAGCGGTGATTTAGAAGCGGAAATTTGTAGTTTAGCAAATTCAGGATATACATCCCGTAAGATTTTTAAATTAGCCTTGTTGTCTGTAATAAAGCCTGTATTAACTGTTGTAACGCTCGGACTAGCAGGGCGAACGCTCGTAGTACTAGTTAATTCGGAGCTATGTACTACTGCCATAGATATTATATCCGGCTTTAGGTGATTTATAGAAGCCATAACCTTTAAATCTGCCGAACCGAGTTGATCAGTCGCTTTTAATTTAACATTAATAGTAGCTTCCTTATTTTCGTCTATTGGGATCTCTTTAGGATAATCTAATATTTTAAGTCCTTCACTTGTTTCAATATTTAGAAAAACCTGAGCATTTCCTGAATCTTTTAGGTTATTAAATATTGTTACCGGTACTGTAAATTCATCATTTGGAGCTACAAATAAAGGTAAATTTGGATTGATAATAAGATCAGATTGGACTAATAAATCAGCTTTGGAAGTTCCTATAGAGTCAAGGCTTGAGGCTACCCCTATAACTCTTAAAGTGCCGTTAAAATAGCTTGGTATATCAAATGTGACTTCTCTCTCATCAAGATCTGCTTCTAAAATTCCTGACCAAAATGCTACGGGAGGTTGGCTTTTTCTTTTAAACGGATTAAGGTTTCGAGCGATATTTATACAACCGTCTCCAGCAGGAGCCGCCATATAAGCTTTCATTAATAAAGGACGCTCAGGTAATATTAAATCCATGATTTGTGATGTTCGGACTTCCAAGGCTTTATCGTTAATAAAATAATTAAGCGGGTCGGGAGTCTGATAACCAGCAAATGATAATATCCCTGCATCAACAGCAAATATTATTATTTTACCGGGATTTGTAGTACGGTAACGAATTGCTAGCTTTTCTCCCGATTTGATTTTTGCAGGAAGTGTTAATCCAATATCTTGTTTATGTTTATAAATGCCTGCAGTAAACGGTACTACTGCATAGCTAAACGGTGATATAAAGCTTTCCGTAGCTTCTATGTCTCTGATAAATTGTACATTTACATATCCTTTACCCTCAAAGCCGTCAGGAATTTTTATTTCTTGAATGCTATTATTTGCATCAGCTTTAAACCATTCAAAATTATGTACTTTATCGGTCTCAATAGTAATTAACCCATAACCTGTATAAGGAGTTATAATATTTAAAAGAATAGTATCACCGGCTTTATAATCATCTTTATCAAGTTTAACTTTTAAATTTGCTTTGTCTGTTAAATTAGCCGTAACATTTCCTTCACCTATTACCGAAAATTCAGCTTGGGCAAAGATTGTATCTGCTTTATCGGTTAAGTAAATAACGTAATCGCCTGCTTCTTTAGTAGGCACTTTATAAATATAACTTTCGTTTGCCGTGATATTAATTTTGTCAGAAGATATATTAGTCTCAATAGGTACTGAACTGTAAGAATAATTACCGTTACTATCTGCTACTAAGTTATTTACATAATTAATCTTTTTTAAGTTAAGAGTTAAATTAGGTGCAGCTACTTTTTCTGCTTTATTTGATATGGCTATGAATTCTATTGCCGCGCTTGTTTTTGTCTTAATATATTTTAGATCGCTATTGCTTCTAAATCCTATAATATAAGGCAGAGGTGACACTATAAGCGATTTGCTTGCGTTTACGCTTCTTCCTGAATCAGGCTCAAATCCTTCTGCTGAAAATGTTAGATTAAAAGTAGCGTTATAATATTTCTCAAGGTTAAGGTCAAAGTTTGCTGTACCTTTAGAGTCGGTAGTAATATCTCCTAAACGTTCGTAAAAAAACTCTTTATTTCCTTTGCTACTATAAAATTTATATTCTTTAAATCTAGGTACGAAAAACTTGGTAGGTCTAATATCAATAAAGCCGCTGACTTTTCTCTTTTCTGCAGGAGTGCCGTAAAGATTTATGAGATTAACGGTTGCTTTAAGATCTTTTGGATTCATCCATAGCTCATCTTGTGAGTTATTGAAGTTTATGTTTATTTTCATGCGGTCAGGCTGAAAATCACCAACCCTGACAGATACGCTATTAAGATAGTTATTGCTGCCTTTATCTCCTACTAAATATAAGCTTATATTGTATAAGCCGGTTAAGGCATCATCAAGAGTTGAGAATAAATATTCGCCCAATCCTTCTGCATCTAGAACTATTTTACTTTTATCTATTACTTTTCCTCTAGGGTTAGTTACTTGTATTTCTAAAGGTAAGCCGTCAAATTTTCCTTGCCAGTCGGTTTGTTTGAGCATAATGCCTATGTGACCTTGCTCGCTTGGTCTATAGATACCACGATCGGAAAATAAATAAGCTTTTAACCCTTGATCAGAACTAACGGCTCCTGCTACATCAAACCGAGAATAATTAACTTGTCTATCAATTCTACTATACGGCATAAATGAAAAATCATCCTTAGTAGTTAATATATAAGCCACTGGAGTTTTTTCTTTTGAAAAATCATTTATATTTGATAAAACGGCATGTCCTTTACTATCGGTTTTGCTGCTTACTAACACCTCACCGTTAAGTCCTATAATATCTGCTTTTACACCTCCAGCCGGTTTACCATTACTGATATAAGAAACAAAGATATGATGCGTCCCGGTTTTATCGGTTTTTACTATACAACCAAGATCGGTCACTAAAATTAATCTTTTATCTTGAGATATAATGTTATTATTGTCTTTAGCATAAACTTTTGCTAGAAATAACCCCTTGGAATAGCTGCCTGCTTCTTCTACATTAAAATATTTACTGAAATCTAAATCGGTATAATGAGGTAAATTTAAATTTTGAGAGTTCACTATTACTTCCTCTTGAAATACCTCGGAAATATTATACTCATTAAAGGTATATTCATTTATAAAAGTCGGGTTTTGGAAAATATTATATCTATTTGTTTGGCTGATTAAATGATTAACTTCTTGCTGATTAATCTTATCGATTTCTAAATATAATTTATCTATGCCAAGTGAATATACGGGAAGCTTTCTTTCGCCGGCTAATGAAAGAATAGAACCGTCGGACATTAGCTTAACTTCTTTAGGGTTATCCGGTATTTGTACGATTTGAAAATAATCTGAGCCGAGTGTTAAATTATCCGATGTTTTAACACCTTGATTTATTTTAACAAGCAAAGCTCTTGAGGCAAACGTATCTACTTTAAAACTATGCATAGTAGTAATGCTTGGGACGGAAGATAAAAGCTCGAAATTTATTTTTTCACTCGATTTAAGAATATCATCGGTTATTTCTTTCGGATTTTGCCATTTATAGTTTTTTTTGCCTGCAACTCCTAAGAAAGCCGGCTTATCCTGTGGTAATAAAAATAACTCTAAATGTTTTTTTATTTCCTCACCCGACACCGGTGTATTTGTGGTAATTATAATTATCTGTTCCGGTTTTAGTTTATCATCTTTAACAATTGTAGCAGTACTATTAGTGATTTTTAAATATGAGGATAGACTTGGAATTAATACATTTTCTTTATAAGAATATCTTATGTTATTTGGCGTCTTATTATTTTGATCTTTTACATTTTTATATGTGAAAACTTCTCCGCCATGTAGAGGTTTAACACCGTCTTTTATAATTACGGAAATTATATCTTCTTTATCTGTAAGCGGTGGTATATTAGTAATAATCGTAGCTTCCGTATTATTGGTATTGAATTTGATAGAAAACGGTAATTTTTCTTTAGTTGAAGATTTTATAAACTCTATTCTTTCCTCTAGAGTTTTAGGATCGATAGGATAGTTAAAAGCTATTTTAGTTTGAACGAATTTTTTGGAAATATCGATATTATCCTGTAGATAATTCATTTCTTTAATAATAGGAAGTAGTGGTAAAGTCGTGAAACTTATATTATTACTTTTTAAACCGACAAAATTAGGGAATATATAATCTTCGATAGTAATCTTATAAGTTTGATGAGCTACAAAATTGCTTTCTGGAGTAAAATTTATGTTATACCACCCGCTAAATCGCCATTCTCCTTTAATATCAGGTGAAATAGATATGTAATCATTTATTTTTTTTCCGTTAAGCCCTAGCTCTCTTTGTGGCTTTGTACACCATTCTTTAATTCTAGAGTCGCAAAGGTCAATATTTAACGCATTTTGTCCTGCTAACAGATTTTCGTTAGTTAATTTAAAATATAAAGGTATTTTTTCGTTAAAGCTTGCAGCAATTAGTTGTAAATTTATTAAACATACGAAAAGAGTAAATACAAATTTGTGGAAAATATTTTTCATATCTATAGCTTATTATTTATGATCACTTCAATTATATATAAATAAAATTAAGTAAAGTAATGAATAAGGATATTTTTTTCAATATTCAGCAAAAATTTTTTTGTTATTTGGACAAGAAGAGTGTTATAAGATTATCATAATACTCGGATTTACTATATTAGGAGCCAACTATTTGCACTATTTGTGTATTACTTTTCACTACAATTTTAAATATATTGTTAAAATATACATTTGAAATAACTTTGAATCTTGCTCTAAATATTAAAGGTTTTGCTTTCCCTAGCGGTCATATGAGCAGCGGCGTAGTATTTTACGGTTGGTTTTTTGCAAATATTATATATTCCTTATTAAGAATAATAATAGTAGTGACTTTAACCGGTATGGGATTTTCGCTGATTTATAAGGGATATCATTATCCGGTTGATATTATTGCATCTATAACAATTGGAATAATGGTTATTGTTGTATATATAGTGTAACCAAAGAAGAGATTATTCAAAAATACCCTTATATGTTTGGAGCGTTTTTATGGCTATTAACCGTACCGATGGTAGCTTATCTTAAAATTATTGACGTGCATTGTCTTGCTTGGGTATGGACGGTATTTTGGGGATTACTCGGTTTTACTATTTCTGGAGGACTGTTTTATAAATATTTTGATTTTTCTCAATCAAAATTAAATCGTTTTATTAATTTAGCTATCATTGTTGCTTCAGTAGCTTTGATTGCATATATTAATTATCTATTCAAACAATATTTGGGATATAAGTTTTATTTAACTTGGTTCTTAATAGGTTTTAGTTTTCCACTATCGGTGAGGTTATGCCATATTCATATAAGATCAACGCATTAGTATATGAAGTGAGTTAAGTTGCACTTCGTTTCCTTATTGATCGTATAAAGCGAAATTTCCTATTGACTTTTATATAAAACAGTATAAGTTTCTTTACAATTTAATTTTTTATAAAGACATTATGCTCGGCTATGAGAAAGAACAAAGCAGCTTAAATCGTAATCAAAAAGAAGCAATAGGTTTATTATCTGTTGGTACATTTCTTGAATATTTTGACCTTATGCTTTATGTACATATGGTAGTAGTATTCAATGAATTGTTTTTGCCACAGGCTGATCCAAAAGTAGTTTTTATTTATTCTGTATCTGCTTTTTGTTCAACATATTTATTAAGACCTTCACCTGTTTCAATGTCTATATCTTGTTTAGCATAGATGATGTGAAGAAAGATGAGTCTCCCAAAAGACAAAAAATTGACCTCAGTCGAAATGATTTATTGTTGCAGAAAATTAAGAATAATGATCCTGAAATTGTTCGTGTAGAACTACCTTATGAAGAAGATAGTAGTTTTTTGTCAATTGTAATTAAAACTTTAGAGAAAAATACTGTAGTAAAAGAAATTGATTTATATGGTAGCAACCTTAGTAACGATGATATAAAAAATCTAAGTAAAATTGTAAAGTTAAATCAAATATCACATTTAAACCTGAATTCTACTTCTTTAGATAGTGAAAAAATAAAAATTCTTATTGATGCTTTAGCAGATAATACCTCTCTTGAATATTTATCTTGAAATTCTATTGCGCTGAAAATAGAAGATTTAAGAATTTTAATAAATGCTATTAAAAACCACCCTAATTTAAGTTCTTTAGCATTAGGTAGTAGTGAAGTAGGAAATAAAGGAGCAGCAATTATTAGTGAGTTGTTTCATTCAAAACTACCGTTAAAATCCTTAGATATAGGACAAATGAATATTACTGCCGAAGGGATAGACGTTATCGCAAATAATATTAGCAGTGCAAAATTAATGTCGTTAAATTTAGGGTATAATAACCTTAGAAACAAGGGAGTCATAAAATTACTGCATGCTTTAATGGCTAATCAATATATTAAAGAATTAATATTAAATGAAACAAGAATCTCCGAAAAAAGTGCAGAAGTAATTGAAAATTTTTTAACCTCACAGCTATTGAGACTTTAGATTTAAAACAAATAACTTAGGAGATGAAAATATATAGCATCTGCTTTAAAATTAAATCCATGGTTAAAAACTCTAAATCTTAATAACAAGAATTTAACCCATAATAATATAACAGAACTTACTACTGCATTAACCGAAAATAAAGTGTTAGAAACTTTACTCATAAGCAATAATATTGAAATAGGAGATCTAGGTTTTAAAGTAATAGCGAACATGCTACAAAAAAACAATTCTCTAAAAAAATTAGCGCTTATGAACATTAAATTAGGAGATCTAAGAGATAATAACATAACCAATTTGGGTGCGGAAAGCTTAAAAAGCATTCCAGGTAACATGACGATTTTAGTAGACGGTAATGATATTGATAATTCAATATTTGAGAAAAGAGTTGAGGCTTTAGGAGAAAATAATTAAAATTATAAAATAATATTTATATGGCAAATCTAACAAATGCACAGCAAGAAAGGTTAACAGTAGAGTGTATTAAATATGTAGATAGCCAGACAGTAGAGGAATCATAAGAGATAAAAAATCGAGAGAGGCTTTATTAAAAAGTATTATATTAAACGAGTCTATATCTGCCTTAAAAATCCTTACTGAACACTATAGGAAAATACACAAAAATAATAGTGAAGCCCTGGATGAAAGTTTTGAAAAATTAGCAGTTCTAGCGGTTTTAGCAAGTAAAACAGAAAAGATTATTCCAAAACAACTTGTTCCTTATATGGTATTTCATGTTGGATTTGCTGACGAGAATCCTACCCACGGGCTATTCAATGACAACAACAACTCAAATCTGCAGAATTTTGCATATGCTTTCCGTACTCGACTTAACTCAAAGATTAATAAAAGAAAATGATACTCCTTTACAAAATAGACGCTTTGATGCTTTAGGTAGGTTAATTCAATATAATAGCCAATGTAGTGCCGTATGTTTTGACGGCAAACAAATTTTAGTAGCATTCAACGAATTACATAATTCTAGTGTGAACACAAATAAAGTTGAACAAATTGAGACACATACCACAAAAGTTTTTAAATATTTACAAGATTATGCTACTTACACAGCTTTACCTACAGAAGAGCAAAAAAATTTTCTACAACAATAAAATCTATCTACTCAACGAAAAGCGCTACTTCTAGATGTTGCACAATATTATTATAAAAATAATAGTGACCATAAGGATATATTACCACGTATTTTGCAAGAGCTAGAAAAATATCCGAATAATAAATCAAGAGGTTCAACAAAAAGTCTGTAATGTAACCAGTGTAAGTCCAAAAGTAGTGAAGGCAGTAGCTAGAGCTAGAAGAGATTTGATGAAATGAGAAGATGCATTAAACCCTGATACTATTGATGCAAGTAAAAAATTTGTCCATTCAATTATTGAAGCTATAAAACAACCATATAAAATTGTATTAGATGGTCCACTTAGCGATAAAGCTCATGCTGAAATGAGAATAATACAGTATATAAAAGCACAACTTCCAGATCGTGATAATCAATTAAGTGCAGAAATATAATACATAGGATTTAATACATAGGATTGCCTAAATTTTGTTGTATTAGTTGTGATTTAATTATAAATAAAGAAACGAAAAATGTAGATTTGCATTTTACTGATAAGAGTAAACAAAAACACTTAATACCGCTTAATATTACTACTAGCGGAGGAAATGGAGTAGGATATGAATGGGATTTAATAGATGTTATAAGAAAAAATCCTGACTGGTTAGAGGATTTGCTAGGTAAAACAGTATATGAAAAATATAACGCTTTATCAGAACAGGAGACCAAAATAGCAATTAACGGTATAGTAAGATATATATAGGCAAAGGGGAATTAAAGATTAAGGACACCCTGCTTAAAATAACCCCGGAGAAAGAACATAGCAAAGATAAAGAACATGAACCTTTGAAAAAACAGAGACAAAAGAAATTGACTGCTGACACTGCTTCTATTGAAGCTGAAGCAAAAAATGAACCTAGGCAAAAGATAATTGCTGCTAAGTACAACGGAAAGCTTTAAACGATCAGTCAAAAAGCAATATCTCAACTGGGAGATAATAACTCTATATAGAAGAAAAATCTTTATTTCCTGAGAATAAATGTGTTGCTTTCTTGCTTAAATCTCACTTGGTAAAGCTAAATCCACCTCGCTCAAAATATAGTCCGTTCCAGCTTACGGCATTTAACTAAGTCTTTAAGTTCTTTATCCTTTACATAGGTAATTGTGTTTAAGAAGTCAAGATAAGTTTACAAGTCTTTTATAAAAAGGTTTAACTGCAGCATTATATCTTACAGACGTAACAGTGGCCATATATAATGCTGCCCGCATCGTTTTTCTACCACCTTTAGTTTTTACTAACCTAACACTTAAACCTGAAAAGCTTGATTTTATGCTGCGTCCACCGTTTGATTCATTCATAAAAGTGAAAGAAATTGAAGAATGGCGCACCCGAGAGGAGTCGAACCCCTAACCTTATGATCCGTAGTCATATACTCTATCCAATTGAGCTACGGGTGCCTAAGTTTGAAGTACTTATTTCTAAGTCTGATTTCTTGTTGTTAACATACGAAGAAGCATATATAAAAGCATAGTATTTGTCAAGAAACATAAAGTGTTCTTATGTTTCTCTGAATAATAAAATATAAAAAATTTCAATCAATAATTGAATTATCATATTATATATTGTATATAGAGGTTCATAAATTGATATGAGAAAAAAATGAATAAAATTAATCATAATTTACTTACTTTGGATTAATATGACTGCACAAGCAGACAATATATCAGAAAGTGCTAAAAAAAATTTAGCAGTAATTAACGCTTTAAATGTTGAGGAAAAGTGGTAGAAAGGTAATGTAATAAATTGTAAGTCGGGAGAAACTTTATTAGAAGAAACAGAAAAATATAATTCTCCTAAGTTAAAACGTTTGACTCATTGTAGTTGTTTTGCGTATGCTGCTAGTGCAGCATTGGGGTTGCCAAATCAGTCTCTACCATCCTGAAAGTGATAAAATTTTTATACCTTACTTTATCAAATAAGCAAGTTGAGTGGCTTGAAACAGACCGAATAAAGAACGGATGGCATTTTGTTAAAGCAGGAAATCGTGATGATAGTTTTATTCAAGTACAAAAATTTGCTAATCAAGGGTATTTTGTTCTATCCGTATATAACAATGCTAATCCAAAAAGAGCAGGGCATATTGCCGTTGTAGTACCAAGTAGTAAGGATATAGAGAAAATAAAAAATGAAGGACCGGACACGGCTCAAGCCGGTAATATTAATTTTTCCTGTAGCTCTTTGAAAAAGGGTTTTAGGAATAAAAAAGATGCATGTAAAAACAACGAAATAAAATTTTATTATTATAAAATATAACAGATATCAGTAAGGTAACCGGACAGTTTTTATTCTATGTCATTCCCGTGGGGCATTGCCTGTATGGATCGATTTCCTGTTGTCATACCGTGGCTTGCCCACGGGATCCATAAATATGATAAAAAAATACTAGTATTTTTAACTGGACCCAGCAGGTACAGGCTACGTGGTGACAATGGTGGAATCGATCTACGTAGGCAATGTCCTCCTGCAGCAGCGGGCATCCCCAGTGTTTTAAGTTATTTTTTTGGATACCGTAGTCAAACTACGGTATGACACAGTGGATTTTACTGATTCATGCAACAATGTCTTGCAGGAATGACGCTGATTTATGCAACAACGTCCCTGGTTTGCAGGAATGACATAATCAGCTTTTTTAGTTATTGGCTATTTTAGAGATTTATGCAACAGCATCTACCCATGAAATTTCTATGCTACCGACTAGATCCACTTGAGGAGTTGCGCTGTAGCTTGGTAAGTTATCATACACAAGATGAGCTAAGCCGGCTATTCCGTTTACTATTCCTGCTGTATTGTCATAAGCAAATTTTGCTGCTTCTATTCCTGTATAAGTCGTATTTTTTAATAACTCAAATGTGTTCTCCGGTGAATATGCAAGAGCTGTTCCAACACAAATCCCCATAGCAACTGTAGGATGAGCATAAAATCTCCATGCAGCCATTGATATTGCTGCTTTTACAAATATTCGCATGATAATCTAATATATCAAGTATTGACAAAGTACTTACATTCTTTATAACATTGAAAATGTTTGTATTATGAGTATCAAACTAGCTTCTTACGAACAAGATATTGAAGATAATTTTGAAAAGCAGCAAAAAATTGATGATAGAAGTGAAATAGTTTTACTTCAAAAATTTGCAAAAGCACATCTTAGTAAAAAAAGATCTGTTACTATTAGGATTGCAGAACATGACATAGAAGCAATAAAAATTAAAGCTTCTAAGCATGATTTGCCTTATCAGACCTATCTTAACATGCTAATTCATTCAGACACTACTAAACTCTAAATATATGACCAAGTATAGATATAATCAATGAAAAGAACGTTAAGTTATTGAATGAGTGTGGTTGGTATAGGCTTTGAAGAAATTATACAGTCGATTGCTGACGGTAATTTATTAGATATTAAATTACATCATAATCAAGAGCAATATAAAGGTCAAAAAATTTTATATGTTCAAATGATTGCGCAAGTATATGCAGTACTTAATATATAAAAGGTGATAAAGATGCTATTTTTTCCTTAACACTTTATTTCCTAGCAGAAAAGCAAAAAAGGAATTTTTAAAAGATAAGAAATAATATATGCGTTTTATAGAAGAATTTATAAATAAAGGATATTTCCATCAATGTACCGATTTGGATCGGTTAACTGTTATAACGAAAGAAACAAAAATAGCTGCGTATATAGGCTTTGACTGTACTGCTACATCACTCCACATCGGTAGTTTAATGCAGATAATGATTCTGCGATTGCTTCAGCAGCACGGGCATAAGCCTATTGTAATTATCGGCAGCGGTACGAGTAAAATCGGTGATCCTACTTGGAAAGACGAAGTGCGCAAAATTTTAAGCAAAGAAGATATAGCTAAAAATGCCGAAGGTATTAAAAAATCTTTGTCGAAGTTTATCAAATTCGGTGACGGTAAAAGTGATGCTATTATGCTGGATAACGCAGAGTGGTTAGATTCGTTAAATTATCTAGATTTTCTACGGGATTTTGGTAGCTATTTTTCGGTAAACCGTATGCTGACTATGGATTCGGTAAAACTAAGGCTTGAGCGTGAGCAGCATTTAAGCTTCTTAGAATTTAACTATATGTTATTGCAGGCCTATGATTTTTACTATTTAAGCAAGCATTACAATTGCAGCTTGCAGCTTGGCGGTAGTGATCAGTGGGGCAATATCGTAATGGGAGCCGATTTAATTCGTAAAATAAGCGGCAAAGAAGTATTTGGTATGACGACACCGCTACTTACGACTAGCTCCGGTGCTAAGATGGGCAAGACTGCTGCGGGAGCGGTATGGCTTAATGAAGATTTGCTAAGCCCGTATGATTATTACCAATATTGGCGTAACTGCGAAGATGCCGACATAGTTAGATTTGCCAAATTATATAGCGAGTTCACTCAAGAAGAGCTTAATAGGTTTGAGAGTTTAGCGGCAGAAGATATTAATGCAGCTAAAAAACAGCTTGCTTATGAGCTAACTAAGCTTTGTCACTCGGAGCAGGCAGCAAAATCAGCTCTAGAAACTGCAGTAAAGATATTTGAAGAAGGACAAATCGATGAGAATTTACCTACCATTGTTTTAGAGCAGGAAGTATTACAAGCAGGTATTAGTGCATATGAATTATTTCATGAAGCAGGGCTTGCTACTTCTAAATCGGAAGCACGCAAGCTTATAAGAGGGAATGGTGCTAAGATAAATGATAGATTAGTCGCAGATGAAAATATGATAATTAACACTAATTTCTTACTCGATAAAAAAGTTATAAAGCTCTCTGCCGGTAAGAAAAGACATATATTAGTTAGGGTTTGAATATTTTTCTAGATTACCATGTTCCCTTCAGTTGTAGCATTATTGTATGGCTCAAATATATTATGTCTAATTGAAACTGTAACTTTCAATTAGACAAATTGTATATTTTCTATCTAATGGGCCCTTATAACATAAGTTAAATTCAAATTTAAACAGTAATGACTAAAATAAGGCTTGATGAATATTTGCTGCAAAAAGGTTTTGTAACAGATATTACCATAGCACGAAGTTTGATTATCCAAGGTAAAGTACATAATAAGCATGAGCAGTTAATTAAGCCTGGGATACAGGTTAATATAAATGACACCGACATTAAGGTAAAGCTACCGCAGCATAATTATGTTTCAAGAGGGGCATTAAAATTAATTGCCGCTTTGGATTATTTTAAAATTGATCCCGAAAATTTAGTTTGTATTGATATCGGTAGTAGCACCGGCGGTTTTACAGAAGTGTTACTTGAGCGTAAAGCAAAATTAATTTTTGCCGTAGATGTCGGTTATGGCGAACTTCATCCTAAATTACGCGATAATCCACACATTAAGGTGCTTGAGAAGACTAATGCACGATATTTAACCGATAAACAAATAATAACGAAGCCTGATTTAATTGTTTGCGATGCCAGCTTTATTAGTTTAACTACTATATTACCGACTGCACTAAATTTAGTTAAAGAAGATTGCATGCTTATTGCTTTAATAAAACCGCAGTTTGAGGTCGCAAAGCATGAAGTAGAGCAGGGAGGAGTTATTAAAAATTCTCTCTTACATCAAAAAGTATGCGATAAAATCAAAGATTGGCTTGAGAAAGAGCATAATTTTAAAATATTCGGTATAATAGCAAGTCCAATACTAGGAGCTAAGGGGAATCAAGAGTTTTTAATATGCGGAAAAAGAAAACGCTTATTTTTCTATAGTTTATCCTTAATTTGAATTGTTTTAGTAATCATTGCATCTTCTAATGTATAAATTATTCAATGTTTTTATAAATGCTTCACTTGCTTCTTTAATAAAATGTTTAAATTGGCATGAATTTGTAATTCTGCAGCTATTAGTATTTTTATTGAAACATTCTACTATATCCATATTAGGTTCTAATTTTTCTATTATATCTCCCAACTTCATGGAAGAAGGGCTAAATGCTAGTTTCATTCCTCCTCCTTTTCCTTTACTATTATTAATATATCCTAATTGTGCTAATCTATGAATCACTTTTATCAAATGATTAAGGGAAATATTATGGTACTCTGATATCTCTTTTACACTATAAATTCTGTCCGTTTTTGAAGCAAGATATATAAGGCTACGTAATTCGTAGTCGGTAAAACTTGTTAACTGCATAAAAATTTTATTTATTTTTACCTTAAAAAAACGTCTATATAAGTCTAGTTACTATAATATGTATTTTAAATTCATATTTGTAGTAAAGGTTATATTATTCAAAAAGGAGTAATGATGTCTAGAACAACTATAGTGAGAGCAATAAGAAAAACTGCTGCGCTATTTAAGAATTGTGATATTACTAAATCTTTAAATTTTTATGGAAATTTAGCAACTAAATATGAAGCAGTGGTAAATGAATTTTTAATAGTAAGGGTTTTAATACTGAAAAACCTGAGAAAGGAATACAGCCAAATGCAATGAAAAATTTTTTAAATCTTACCGGCAGTAGTATTCTAAAGGTTTTAAGTGCATATAGCGAAACAGATGAAGTAGATCTTTTAGAAGTGATCTAATCCAAGCATTAGAGAATGATCATAAATGTAAAAGGGCGGTATCAAAAATTGTTGATACATGTAGGGCGTAATATATTCCTTCAGAGTTATATCAACCTGTTGCTGAAGAGCTTATATCAAATGTAGATGAGGGTAACAAGCTGGTAACGTAAAAATATAGTAGGAAAGCATTTTGTAAGTGCTGAAAAGAAGCAATATGATGAATTAAAAGCAAAGTATAATATAGTGAGTTTTGAGAAAGTCATAAAATAAAAATCGAAATAGAAAGTGCTGAACAAAAAGTAATACCGCACAAACATAGGCAAATTATTACTTTTAAAGTAGGAGAAAGATACAGTGAATTTACAGTTATAAAAACCGGTCATGATGAAGAAGGTCATTATTATGAATACTTAATAAAGAAAAATCCTAATGGAACTGTAACAAATTATCTATTTGATTCTGAAAATCATCTGCTAAAAGTTACACCCTTCATATATTGCATCGGATATAGAAAACAATAAAGATCTCGTTCTTATCAGTGGCGGGTCGGGAGCAAGCCATTCTATTTCTAGAATTAATAGTATAACAAATGAAGAAAATGTTAAGCTTTCCGCCGTTATGCACATTATTCACTCTACTAGAAATAAAAACAGTGATACATTGCAATTAGATGCAGCTGTAAAAAAATTAACTGATATGGCAGCAATATGCGATACTGAAATTCACTATAAATTTTATACTCAAGATAGTTATAATAATATTAATGAGAACGATAATATACATTATCATACCGGTAGAATAGCTGAAGAATTTTTATTAGGCCTTGAAAAGGTGAAACTGATGAAATTTGTGGTCCTCATTCTTTTAACGATTATGTGCAGCATATATTAGCAGCGAAAATGGGGATGATGTGTATACTCAGATTCATGTAGAAGCATTTTGTTCATCAGGAGGAGACTATGATTCATCTCTAAGCAGACCAGAGGGATTATCGAGTATTTGCCCCTTTATGAATATGTAGTTTTACAAAAATATAAAGTTAAATATTGCTTATATATTCTAATTAGTGTATTTTCATTACGGATAAGCATTATAAAAATTATAGATAGGTGGGTTTATCCCACCTTTTTTGTTATAAATATCAAATATGCAAACTATTGAACAACAAATAACAAACGTAATAGAAGAATCCTTGACAGATATGGGGTTTGAGTTAGTTCTTGTGAGGTTTAAAGGTGTTAACCCTAAAGTAGTCGAGATATTGATTGATAGCTTAAACAGCGAAAAAGTATCTGTGGAAGATTGTACTAAAGCAAGTAGGACTATCTCCGCTATTCTAGATGTTGAAGATTTAATAGAAGCTGCATATTCTTTAGAGGTAGCATCAAGCGGTCTTGAACGTCCGTTAGTAAAGTTTGAAAATTATAATAGATTTTTAGAAAGAGAAGTTAAAATCAAACTTAAAGAATTATTGAACGGCAAAACTAGTTATCAGGGTAAAATAATTAAAGCCGAAAATAATAAAATATATTTAAAATGTGCAGAACAAGAAGTACTAATTGATTATAATTTAATTAAAAATGCTAATCTAGTGTTAACTGAAGAAGTATTTAAAAAATTGCTAAAGCAATAAGAGATAATGTATGTCTAATGTAGGTAATGTAGAAATTTTACAAATTATAGATTCTGTAGCTCGTGAGAAAGGAATATCAAAAGAAATTTTGATTTCAACGGTTGAACAAGCGGTACAAGCAGCAGGACGAAAAAAATACGGTAATGAATATAATATTAAAGCTCAGATAAATAGGAAAACCGGTGAGATAAATCTTTTAAGGATCTTAAAAATAGTAGAAGATGTAGAAGATTACTTAACGCAAATCTCACTTGAAGAAGCGTTAATCAAGAATCCGGAAGCTAAAATTGGTGATGAGATATATGAATATTTACCGCCGATTGATCATGCTAGAGTATCGGCTCAAGCTGCAAAACAAGTTATAACTCAACGTGTTATAGAAGCTGAACGTGAAAAACAATATCATGACTTTAAAGATAGAAAAGGCGAAATTATAAATGGGATAGTTAAGAGAATAGAATACGGTGATATAATAGTTGACCTGAGTCGTGCTGAAGCAATAATAAAAAAAGATCAATTAATTAAGGGTGAGAATTTTAAACCTAATGATCGTATAAAAGCATATGTACAGGATGTAAGGCAAGAAACAAAAGGACCACAGATTTTCTTGTCTAGAGTAGATAACCAGATGCTAGTTAAACTATTTAAGCTAGAAGTACCTGAAATTCTTGAATCTATTATTCAAATAAAATCAGTAGCACGTGATCCCGGTTCAAAAGCAAAAATAGCGGTATTTGCTTCGGATAGTAGTATAGATCCCGTAGGCTCATGCGTAGGTATTAGAGGTAATAGAGTAAAAGCCGTAACAAATGAATTAAACGGAGAGAAAATTGATATAGTATTATGGAGTAATGATCTTGCACAGTTTATAGTTAATGCTCTTGCACCGCTTGCACCTGGGGAAATCACAAAAATTTTGATTGATGAGGATAGGCATAAGGTAGAAGTAGTAGTTTCGCAAGAAAATCAAAGTATTGCAATAGGTAGAAGAGGGCAGAATGTTCGTTTAGCTTCTCAGCTTACAGGTTGGAATATCGATATAATGACCGAAGAGCAAGAATCAAAAAGAAGAAATGAAGAGTTCTTAACTTCTACGGCATTATTTATGGAAGCTTTAGATGTTGAAGAAGTTATAGGTCAGCTTTTATCGGTAACAGGATTTAATTCAGTAGAACAAATTGCTAGTAGTGAGATTAGTACTTTAACAAGAATTGAAGGCTTTGAGGAAGAACTTGCCGTAGAGATTAAAAATCGAGCTATTAATTACGTCGACCTTAAGAATGAAAAGATTATCAAAAAGCTAGAGGATCTAGGAGTTGAGCAAGAATTAATAGATATATTAGAATTATCGCTTGAATTAATATTACAATTTGCCGAATATGGTATAAAGACCATAGAAGATTTAGGAGAGATGAGTGTAAATGAATTTAAAAATTTAGCTCCAAATTCTAATATAACGGATGAAAATATTAAATTGCTGATTAAAACTGCTAGACAGCATGGTGCATTGAAGGATAGTTAGTGGGTTGAATGTAGGGTGTATGTCATTCCTGCGAAAGCAGGCATCCAGAATAAATAGCTTAGTAATTACGGCGTCCTTGAAAAATAAACCTATAAAAATAAGTTTTTTTATAAATTTTAGTGGATTCCCGCTTTCGCGGGAATGACATAAACAAACGAGCCATGCGAGCAACGCCGCTTTTAGCTAGGAATGACATAATCAAATAGTAGACGGAAAAAACAGAAACACAAAGGTTTTAAATATGACGGATAACCAGGAAATCAAACCCAAAAAGTTGACACTTGGCAATTCAAAATTATCGCTTAATAAGTCTTTTGACTCTCTTACAGGAGCTCAAAGCTTTGTTAATGCTAAATCTAAAACGCTAGTAGAAGTTAGAAAAAGCTCTACCGGTAGTGCTACTACCCTTTCATTAAATAAAGAAAGGAATAGCTTAGATCAAACTGTTATTGATGCTAATAAGGAAGAATTTAACAGACGTTTATCTATTCTTAAAAAAGCTGCTGAGCAATCTCAATTACATAATCCTTCAAAAATAAGCACTTTAAGCAAACTTGCAAGTATTAACCAGTCTGCTAACTCAAAAATAGAACCGCTAGAAACTGATAAAGAAGTTGAACAAAAACAGCAAAATACCGAAGAAAATAAAGTAGAAGTTAGTGCTAAAATCGTTCAAGATGATGAAGATATACCGTCACAAATACCTAAAAAGAAAGAAGAAACTTTTATAAAGTCTCCTTTAGTAGGAATGCACACACGTTACGGTATAGAATCAGAGAAAGAATTAGATAAAACAGCAGATAGTAAAATAATAGCACCAAAAATTAAGCTAGAAGAGCCAAAAAAATTCAAAAAAGCCGATCTTTTCAATATGCTTAGCGACGACGAAAGCGGCAGCGGTAGAACTAGAAGTCTTGCTTCTATAAAAAGAGCTAGAGAAAAAGAAAAGCGTAAATTAGCATCACAAGCACCTGAGAAAGTATATAGAGAAGTGACGATCCCAGAAGTTATCGGAGTCGGCGATCTTGCAAATGCTATGTCTGAAAGAGTGGCTGATGTAATTAAAGAATTAATGAAACTCGGTATTCTTGCAAATGCTAGCCAAACAATAGATGCCGATACGGCAGAACTAGTTGCAACAAATTTAGGGCATACGGTAAAAAGAGTCCAAGAGTCAGATGTTGAAAATGTTTTAATGAGTGATGATAAGGTTGAGGATTTAAGAACGCGTGCTCCGGTTGTGACGGTAATGGGTCATGTCGATCATGGTAAAACCTCATTGCTTGACGCTCTTAAGTCTACAGATATTGCTGCAGGTGAGCTAGGCGGAATTACACAACATATTGGGGCTTATAGAGTAACTCTTGCAGATGGTAGAGCAATTACTTTTATTGATACTCCGGGGCATGAAGCTTTTTCGGAAATGCGGTCAAGAGGTGCTAAAGTAACGGATATAGTTATTGTAGTGGTCGCAGCAGATGATGGAATCAAAACGCAAACGGTTGAGGCAATTAATCATGCGAAAGCAGCGGGCGTTCCTATAATTGTAGCTATTAATAAGATTGATAAGCCTGATATTGATATTGAGCGTGTAAAGAACGAATTATATGTCCATGAAATTATTGGCGAAGAGGCAGGTGGTGACGTTATGATTATTCCTATCTCGGCACTAAAGAAAATTAACTTAGATAAACTTGAAGAAGCAATTTTATTAATTGCAGAAATGCAGGATTTAAAGGCAAATCCTTTCGGTTCAGCTGCCGGTGTTGTAATAGAGTCAAAAATTGAACAAGGAAGAGGAACGCTAACCACTATATTAGTGCAGCGAGGTACTTTAAGAAACAGTGATATTATAATAGCTGGTACTGCTTACGGTAAAGTTAAAAAGATGACTAATGATAAGGGACTAGAAATAGTAGAAGCAACTCCGTCTGTTCCTGTAGAAATTCAGGGGTTAAATGAAGTGCCTTTTGCCGGCGATAAATTTAACATAGTACAAAATGAGAAACAAGCAAAAGATATAGCCGAATATAGAATGCGTCTTGCTAAAGAAAAAAAAATATCTATTGCACCGCGTTCAAGTTTAGAAGATTTGTTTTTAAAAGCTTCCGGTAATAGTAAAATTAAGGAATTACCTTTAATTATTAAAGGTGATGTTCAAGGGTCGGTTGAAGCTATTTCAGGTAGCTTATTAAAATTACCGAGTGATGAGATAAAGCTTCGTATACTTCATAGTGGAGTAGGTCCGATAACGGAATCTGATGTATCGCTTGCACATGCTTCTTCGGCTATTATTGTCGGCTTTAACGTTAGAGCAGGGGTAAATGCCTTAACTGCCGCAGAAAAAGAAAAAGTCGATATTCGATATTATAGTATAATATATCATTTAATTGATGATATAAAAGCCATTATGAGCGGTATGCTTGATCCGATCGTTAGAGAGCAGTATATCGGAAGCGCAGAAATTAGACAAATATTTAATATTACCAAAGTTGGCAAAATCGCCGGTAGCTATGTAACTAAAGGGATTATTAAGAAAGGAGCGGGCGTACGCTTATTACGTGATAATGTAGTCATTCATGAAGGAAAACTCAAAACTTTAAAACGCTTTAAAGATGAAGTTAAAGAAGTTAGAGAAGGATATGAGTGTGGTATAGCATTTGAAAATTACGAAGATATTAGAGAAGGAGACGCAGTTGAAGTTTTTGAGCTAATTCAAGAACAAAGACAATTATAATATACTCGTTGAACTTCAAAAATTGGCTACATTATCATACAAGTACTGTGGCGTTGTTGCATGGATACTACTAAATAATCATTGCGAGTAGTTGTAGACTGCATGGCAATCTCATGAAATAATAACAAACTCCTGAGATTGCTTCGTCAATTACTTCGTAATTTCCTCGCAATGACGAAAAGTTAGAACCACGCAACAACGTCCTGCTTTTGCGGGCATGACATTTAGTAGAATATCCCTTTTTGATAAATTAATCAATTTTAAGTAAAATATAATAAAAAGTTAATAATTATTAGCCTTTATCTTGACCTCCGCATAATTTCTATTATAATGCAATGTTGATTATTGTAATCAGAAATGAGGAAAAATTATGGCCATAACATCAATTTTTAATAAGTTACAACATTTAATCCCAAATAATACCTCTCCAAAGTCGGCCTCCTATCTTGCTAACAATGAATTTGAGTTTATAACTTCTCCTACTAAGCAAGAAGAAAATACTGATTTTTTAGCAGCGTTAGATAATTCAATTAAGCAGTATGACGCAAAAAGTGCAAGATGTAATAAAAAAATAGTAGCAGCTCAAGCTAAATATCTTTTTTTAAATTCTAAAATAATCTTCCAAGAAGCAGTAAAGGGTCAGTCAGATATTCTATGCATCTCTCAAATCAGATTTACAGATCTTTTAAATAAGCTTGATGGTAGTGAAAAAGTAACTAACACACCTAAAAGTAAAGGTTTTTTCAGTACATTTAGTTCATCATTAAAAACAGTTTATAATTTTGGAGTAAAGAGTTTTAATATTATAAAAAATACATCTAGTATTCTTTCTTCTCAAGTTGCTGAAACTTTTAATTTTGTGAGTAATAAAGTTTTTTCTTATTTAAATAATAATGCTGAAGAAACATTGAATTTCTTAGATCAACTAGAAACTCTTCCTGATAATGAGTTAGTAGAAGCAATTTTAAACACGTCTGAAAATGCATTAGATGAAGTTTTTGAAAAGATAACATATAAAAAATTGGTAGAATTAATTAATAATATTTCCGATGAACAAGCACAAAAATTAGTTCATTATATTTTGCCGGAGCATTTTGAAAAATTAATGCAATTTATTCCATTAGATAAATTAAATACATATATGGATACTACCCTTTCTTTAGAAAAGCTTACCGAGCAGGAACTAAAAAAATTATCAGATGAGGATATTTCTGATGAACAGCTTGAAAATATAATTATTTTAGCAGGAGAAGAAAAGCTTGCAGAAAATTTTGATATTATTCCAAATAAAAATTTAGTAAGAATCATGAATCATATTTCAAATGATAAGCTAGCACCAATAATTTCGCACGCCTCAGATGAAAGTCTAGTAAGAATCATTGATATTATTAATTCGGATAATCATGATTTATCGAAATCATTAGTTGGGCAAATAATAGCCTTAATACACGACAAGAAGTGTGTAAAACAAGAATCAGGTGCAGTCTCTGATAGTGATTCCGGATTCTTTGATTATGAAGATGAAATAAAAGTATCAGACAATCAAATAGAACACTCTAATAGTGATTTTGCTATGAAATTATCTTATAATTTTGGAGTCTTTAATTATGAAGATGATGTAGTATACTTATAATAAAGCTCTTATGTCATTTCGTTGATTATAGAAATCCAGTAAATGGATTCCTACTTTTTTAACTAGGAATGGCATAATTGATTGCGATTTTAGCATCAGGAGGGCGTATGTATAGTGGTTCGATAGAGCTATTTAATTTTACATCGCTTGACAATCTACTAGCAATATATCTACAGGTAACCCAAGCTTTAACTCGTGCAAAACGTGGCAAGGTTATTATATTCGGCAAATGCATAATTTGGTGATATATAAATTTAAGTCCGCTACCGCAACAAACTATATTCCCTTTCTCATTTGTAAGCAGTTTTACAGCATACTCGAAATCTATCAATAACGGCTCTTCTATTTGTCCTGATTTATGAAAAACTTGCATATAAAGCTGTGAGCGATAAGCGTTTAAAAAGACATATATTTTATCATAATCTTTAACTTGAGTTATGGCTCTAAAATAAGCATATTCAAAATTGCTAACCGCTACTGCTTTAATATTCTCCTTGGAAAATAATATACCTTTAGCACTAGCAAGCCCTATTCTAATGCCGGTAAAGCTACCGGGTCCGTTAGTTACCGCTAAATAATCTAAATCATCATATGAACATTTAGCTGATTTCATCACATCTTCTATCATCGGCATTAGATTTTCTGCTTGCATAGAAGGACGTAATTCTTCTATACATGCAAGGATATTCTCATTTTCGGATATTGCTACCGATGCAGTATTATTGGCTGTGTCAAATGCTAGTATTTTCATAGATTATTATTTGAATAAGTCACTATGTGTACCGGTATGTATATAGATAGTGTACCAGGAAATTTTTGAAAAGTCCTTATGTCATTCCTGCGAAAGCAGGAATTCAGGCTAAAAAAATCTTGATTTTAAAGATTTTTTTATTATATTACTTTCTTCTTGAGTAAAGCTTTTAAGAAGCTTTACTCAACTGGATTCTCGCTTTCGCAGGAATGACATGGAATAAAATAGTAGAGGTTTGCAGAATCATATTAAATTAAGGTTTTTATACATTTCTTTATACGTAGAATATTTATTAATATTTAAACCTTTTGCTGATTCTTCTAATATTTTTATTGATTCTGCATTTAATGCTTTTTCCTGTGCTATTTTATGATATATCGCTTCTCTTACAAAATTCATAATAGTATCATTTTGCAGTGTGAACCTTAAGAAAATGATGTAATTCGTTTGGTATATCTATCTTAGTCTAGTCATATTACATACTTATTTAAGTAACTACTTAAGTAAGTATATCATAAAATAAGAAAAATAAAAGTAAAAATATAGTCTCTAAAAATTATTTAAAGTATATTCAATAAAAATTTGGCGTGCTTCAACCTGTCTATTATTATGAAATAAATATCTATTAAAAAAATAGTTTGTTAGAGCTAAAGCTTGCCGTTTTTCTTCTAATGTAATCTCACTATTATCTGAAAGTAAAAATCTTGGTAATATCAATAATTTATCTTTATAAGGTTTTCCTACTTCATATGATAATGCTCTAGCTGATTTAGGTGATACATAGATTAAATCAGTTGTAACATGGCTCACGCCGCACTTGGTAAGATCAAGCTTATAACCCGTCTCGGCAAGTAAAGCTAGCTCAAAATTAATATAATCACGAAAACAAAAATTCTTTGATAAATTATCTAAATAGTTAATTAGAAATGAAAAAAATTTAGAATGTTCTTCTCTTTCATGAAATAACTCTTTGATTAAAGATATAATGGAATTAAAGGCATATAATTTAGTTTTATTTGTGATAAAATAACCGGTGTAAGATTTAATGAGTTCACATTTAGCCATGCCAATATGTTCATGTAATCTTGCCTGCCAAAGAAAATCTATAATATTCCCTTCTTGATATATAAATTTACTTTTTTTAGAAAATTCTTTTACAACTCCCGAATATAAACCATGATTTTTAGTAAAAACTGTAATAATAAATGTATTTTCTTTCAAAGGTTTTTTAGCAATTATTACTCCTATATCTTTGATATTCATGGTTTTTTTATTAAATTTTTGTCATTGCAAGGAAAATTACGGAGTAATTGACGAAGCAATCCAGTTAAAAATGCTAATTTTTAGCATTTTTTTAATTATTTTCTGGATTGCCGTGTTCCTTTCAGTCGCTCGCAATGACAGTTTGATATCCGTACAACAACCTCCTAGCTTCCTCAGAATTCCCTGTATATGATATATTCTTATATCCTAGTTTGATTGCAGTAAATAAAGCGGCGTGATCCTTCCCTACATTTACGGTAAGATCTAAAACTTTTTCTGGAAATTCTTTACTTAGAGTTTTAAACATGTAATCAATTGCTAGCATACCGTAATATTTTACGCTAGAGGCATGATTTGTTAATATCAGCTGTTCTTCTACACTAGATAAAAAATTACGTGCTTCTTCCAAATTTCTTATTTCATAAACTATACTCATTTAATTATCTCTTTTAGGTCCTTTAAATGTGAGACGGAAGATATAAAGTCATACGTTAAATTTTCAAATTTAGAGCAGATAATCTTATTAAATCCAAGTTTTACGGCTTCTTTTATTCTTGTTTCTGCTTTTGCGGTTTTTCTTATTTCACCCGATAAGCTTATTTCGCCGAAAAAGACGCTATGTTCGGGTACAGGGTTGCCGGTTGCAGCAGATATTAAGCTCGCTGTGACTGCTAAATCAGAAGCAGGATCAGCAATTTTAAGTCCCCCCACAATGCTTAAATATACCTCATAATTAGCAAGATTCAGTCCTATCCTACTATTAAGCACAGCAAGTATCATTGATAACCTATTAGCATCCCAGCCCACCGCAGAGCGTCTAGGAGTTACCATATTTGAGGGTACTATAAGGGTTTGTACTTCCATAAGTAATGGTCTTGAACCTTCGATTCCTGCAAAAATAGACGTACCTATAACGTTCTGTTCTCGCTGCATTAAAAATAGTTCAGACGGATTTGTTACTTCAATAAGCCCGCTGCAGTTCATCTCAAATACTCCTATTTCACCCACACCGCCAAAACGATTTTTATATGAGCGTAAAATACGGAAATGATTATTATGATCTCCCTCAAAATATAGCACGGTATCCACTAAATGTTCAAGTATCTTAGGACCTGCTAGTTGTCCGTCTTTAGTGACGTGACAGCTTAATAAAATAATTATATTGTTTTGCTTAGCATAATTAACAAGCTCATTTGCACATGTACGAATTTGCGAAACAGTGCCTGGAGGTGATGATAATTCTTTTGTGGTAATTGTTTGAATAGAATCAATTACTATTAAATCAATATTATTTTTATTAGCTTCTATACTCGCAATAATATCTTCCAAATTAGTAGCTGCTAAAATATCGGTATTATAGTTAGTTAGGTTTAGCCTTATGGCCCTTAATTTTATTTGGTCTAACGATTCTTCGCCCGTTATATATAAGCAATTCATCTGTGATGCAAAGTTACTTGCTGCTAGCTGTAGTAACAAAGTAGATTTGCCTATACCAGGGTCTCCTCCTATTAATATAGCAGAACCAAACACTAAACCGCCGCCTAGTACTCTATTAAATTCACCTATAGGGGTAGGGATGCGTAACTGCTCGGTTACATGCCCTGAAAGCTTATCAAAGTCTTGCTTGCTACCGACTTTAACAATTGCTTGATTTGTACTTATTATCTCTTCGACAATACTACCCCATACACCGCAATCAAAGCACTGTCCTGACCATTTAGGACTAATATTTCCACAGTTAGAACATATGTAATGTTTTTTGGTCATGTTTGTTTTTTAATGTCTTGTTACGCGGTTTTATGTCATTCCCACGAAAGTGGGAATCCAGAAAAAATAACCTTAATACAGGTACAAAATTACATACTATTAATAAAATAAAAATATAAAAACAAGTTTTTATATTTTATATGTTTTACTGGATTCCCGCTTTTGCGGGAATGACGGTAAAGCTCAAAACCAACAGCTTACTCTTACCATATAGTTTTTCACGTATAATTTCAATATTTTCATCTAAAATATAATCATCTGTTTTAGCCATCTCAATAACTATAATAGCACCGTCTTTGAGCCAATTATTTTTTATCAGCAGTTTCATTACTTTAGGCACTATATTTTTATGATAAGGGGGGTCTATAAAGACAAGATCAAATGATTTATTAGACATCTTCCCAAACTTCGCTTCTAGAGGTAATTTAGACGTTGATCCGGTACTCGCATCCTCACGTACTAGTGTGTACGCTGCGGTGCTGTGTTCCGTGTCTCCTTTAGATCCCTCTCTATAAGCTGGTTTAAAAAGATGTCTAGTAGCTTTCGTTAGATTTAAAGCATTAATATTAACAAAATTAACATTATTTTCAATGTTTAGAGATTTAGCAAATCCTTCTGCTATTTTTAATGAGGATGTATCAATATCAATTAAGGTAGCAAAACCTGCTCCTCTTGATAGGCTCTCAAAAGCAAGGCTACCGCTACCGGCAAATAAATCGAGAATGTGAGTATTTTCGTTAAATAATTTATTACCGGTAAACTCACCGGAGGTTAATATACTAAATATTGCCTCTTTGAGTTTACCGGTGGAAGGTCGATATTTGATATTTTTAGCGGTAGGTATAATTTGGTTTCTATATTTACCGGATATTATTTTTAACACTTATTTAGTTATATGCTTCTTTTATTGAGCGTGATTTTTTTTCGTCTTTTATTTTTGTGGCAAATCCTTTGCCTTGAGTGTTAGGCTTAAATTTTGCTGCGAATGTATTAGATTTTGCTTGTTGTTTTTCTACAGTTTTATCTTTCTTTTCTTTGAGTTCTACTTTTGGCATTGCTTGGTTTAAATTATTTTGTGCTTGTTTGAAAAGATCTTGTTCTTTAGCTTTATCAATATTATTATTTACATTATTTAAATTTTCTTCCCTTTCTTTAGATTTTTCTGTCTCAGCTTTTTGTCTTGCTTGTTGTTTTGCTGTTACTAATTCCTCAACATTTTTAGGAGGCGGTGAGATATATTTATCTATACTACTAATTAAGTTTTCAAATGACTTCTGAAGATTGTGTAAAGGTTTTTGAGTGAGTTTATAAGTTCCGGTAGCGACTAGCCCTCCGGCCAAAATACCTGCGCCTAGCATGACAGCTTTAGTAGTAAGGGTTGTGCCGGTGACCAATAACACAGGCATTGCTACGCAAGATGCAGCTGCTACTGCAAGACCGGCTACTACGGCAAGTCCTACTAAAAATTTTTTACTTGCTAAAAAATTTGTTACGCGGCTAATTCCTGATATAGTACTTTTAGCAAGTTTTGTACAAAGCTGTCCTACTCCGGTTTTCAGAAACCAACTGCTTTTCTCTTTTGCATGAATTTTATCTTGTAATTTAGCATGTTCGTTAACATTGACAGATGTTTTTTTACAGTCTTTATCTTGATGATCTAAATTCCCTTTAGCCTCACCTTTAGTATCATGCATCTTTGTAGCATCGTTGATTTTTGCTTTATCAAAATCTGCTCCTTCTTTATTAATTCCAGCTAGATTTGCTGCTTTTAGATTCGCTTGTTTTAGATTTGCTTCTTTAAATATAGCCTCGGCTGCTTCCACTGCTTGCATATCGGCATTTTCCAACACTGCTTTAGTGAAATTGGCTTTAGTAAGATCGGCACGTTGCATAATTGCATTTTTAAAGTTAGCGTCCTTAGCATTAATATTTTTAGCAATAGCATCCGAAATATTTAATCCCTCGGCTTCTGCTTTTTCTAAAGTAGCATTACTTAACTTAGCAAATTGTGCCGTTGCATTAGTAAGTGTAGCGTTTGTAAGATCGGCATATTCAAGATTTGCTTTATCAAGCTGTGCTTTTGTTAAATCAGCGTTCTTAAGTTTAACACGCTGCATGATAGCTTCTCTTAAGTCAGCTTCTTTTAAAGATAGTATATTTTCAAATTCAGCATCGCTAAAATAGGCATTTCTTGCAGTTATGCCTTGCATGTTACATTGTGCTTTAAATTTTGCTTCTAATGCATGTGTTTTATTCATAAAAACATTTTCAAGATTAGTAGAAACGATATTTGCTTGATCTAGAAGTGCATTATTTAAAACTACCCCCTGCATTTGAACTCTTTGCATATCTGCATAGGCAAGCGATATACCGGTAAGATTAGAATTTTTCCATTCTGAATCTTTAATAATGAACTGTTCGGCATCGGCATTAACCATCATAACCGCATTAAATTTGCTATTTGTTACCTCTACTTCAGATAAATCTACTTTAGGCATGTAAGCTCTCGACATATCACTATTTTCAATTTTGCTCTTTTTAAGATCAGCAAAAAGAAATCCTGCGTTACGAGCCGTAACATTTTGAAAAACGGCATTTTGTAAATTAGCTCCTTCAAAATTAGTAAAATCTAAATTACAATTTGAGATTTTGACATTCTCTAAGTTGGCTGAAGCAAATAATGTATTCTTCAGGTTAAGATTAGTAAGAGTTTTACCTGATAAATTAATCGCTGAAAGATCAGGAACTATATTTAAATCTTCTGAAAGATTTTTGTGCTTTCTAACAAATTCGGTAAGAGATAATTTTGTATTGGATTGTTTTGCTGCTTCAGCTAAATATAGATCAAATTCGGCAGAAGTTAATTTTATATATTCTTTCGGTATATCTCGTTCTTTGGCAGTCGAGCCTATAATATATGATGGGTCTAGTGTGATTTGTATTTCTTCGTCTTTTAACTGCTCAAAAATACCCTCTAAACCCTTGCCGCAGAACATTCTAAGATTATCTAAAGCATATACTTCAGTTTCTAATTTGTTTACTTCATGCTGTAACTTGTTGATTTTTTCTAGTTCGTTTTGTCGGTTTCTAGCAATAGTTTCTGCACTATTCCAAAAAGCATTTAAAAGATTGGTAGCAATCCCAGGATTATCTAAATTTTGCTTTAGAGTTTCTAACTCTTCTTGCTTAGTCTTTAGTTCTTTTGATTTGATGTCCCATAAAGTTTTTTCGTCTTCTCCAGCCAAAATATATTTCTTTGTCTTCGTAGCTTCATCTATAACTATTTCTTTGATATGTTCTTTTTCTAAATCTTTATCTATATATTGATTTAATCTTTCAAGATCTGAAAAAGATAGTTTTATATCTCGTATTTTATCTTGGAGATTGGGGATTTTATAGTTATCATAATCATAATCTTTATAATTAAAATCTGTATAATGAAGATTTGCTCCTCTAAAGTCGGTACCGATAAATGTACAATCATTAAATTGTACATTTGTTAAATCTGAATCACATAATATGGTATTTGTTAAGTCACAATTATTAAATACGGCATCTGTTAGTATTGTACCTTGGAAATTAGCATTGGCTAAATCTGCGTTAATTTCCATATTTTCTAAACTAGTAATGATAATGTTATCATTATCTTCAGCGAAATATTTATTTTTGATAAAATCATTTAGCAAGACACTAGGGTTATCTTTTATATAACCAAGGTAATCGTCTAGGTCTTTTTCTGCACATGTATATATATTAAGATTTGTCATATGTATTCTATATGATTAGTTAAAATGTATTAATAATAACACACTACTAATTATTTTCCAGTATCTTATTATTTATTTCTTTATAATCTCCGGGTTTTAGATTACCTATTGTAAAACTACCATATTGAATCCTAATTAATTTGTTAACTTTTAGTCCACAATACTCGAATATTCTTCTAATTTCACGATTTTTTCCTTCAAATAAAATTACTTCAAACCAACAATTAGTCTTATTTTGCTTAAGTAATTTTATCGAATGAGGGTTATAAAATATCCCATCAATTTCTAAATTTTTATAATTGCTTTTTAGTAGAATATCAGACTTCCCATATGCCCTAACATGATATACTCGCTTTAACCTACTTGAGGGGAGCTCAAACTGACGCGCTAAATCACCGCTATTAGTTAGTAATAATAAACCTTCGCTATTTAAATCCAGCCTACCTATTGAAATAACACGAGGTAAACCGGTTAGCTGTTCAAACACCGTTTTACGAGATAAAGGATCTTTATGAGTGGTAATTAAACCAACAGGTTTGTAATAAATCCAAAGCCTTGGTTTGTGTATATTATTGATTAATGTGCCTGATACTTCAATTTGATTACTAATATCAACATTTGTAGTCGGTGATAAAATTGTAATGCCGTCTACTTTTACCTGTCCTTCAACTATCAGCTTTTCAGCATCACGCCTAGAACAAACTCCTGCATTACTAATTATTTTAGCTAATCTATGCATTTTTAAATATAGTAATTTTCAATAGACCTCTTCCCAAGCGTCGTTTTTAGAGATAATTTATACGTCGATTCGGTACTCGTATCTTCACGTATTTCTATATATGCTGTGGTGCTCTGTCCCGTGTCTCCATTAAATGCTTCTCTATAAGTTGGTTTGGGAAGAGGTCTAATAAGAATACATAAAAATACCCTTAAAAAGCAATATTAATAATTTTACATTAATTATTAATATAATGATACTATACCGCTACATATGTTTTAACAAAATTATACGCATGTTAATTTTACTTATCAAAACTTTTTATTCTTTAAAATTCTTATTGTCTTTTTTTAGCTGATTTTCTTTTTAACAAAAATTAAGTCCTTTGCTTTAATCTAAACTTCATTAAATTATGCAAAAACTTATTGGTTCAATCCTGTTAATTTCAGGTACTTGTATAGGTAGCGGTATGATAGCACTACTACCCATGGTATTAGCAAAATGAGGTTATAATACCTAGTATAATATGGATGTTTGTAATTTGGTTTATAATGTATTATACTTCTTTAATTAACCTAGAGCTTAATCTTCAAGCGGGTAAAGGCTTAAACTTGGGCATTGGGAAAATATTTTTCAGGACATACTGCTCAAATCATTGGTACTGTAAGCCTTAAGCTCCTTTCATATGCTTTACTTGCGGTATTTATATACGGAGGCTCTTCAATATTACAGAAGTTATTAGCTTTAAATACAAGTATAACTTATATAGGAGCATGGTGTATTATTATTACCTCTAAAAGAAATATATATATGGGGTATAGTCACTCCGGTAGTTTTTACTTCATTTAGTTTTCAAGTAATCTTCCATACCTTAACTAATTATTGTAACAAAAATGCTAAAGACGGCGTTTTTATTTGGAAGCTTAATTCCTGCAATAGTATATATAATTTGGACTTGTAGTATTGCAATTTTATTACCGGTTTATCTGTTATATAAAGCAAAGATAAATAATTTATTATCTTGAATTACAAAAACAATATCTAATTATTATATGTGTAATTGTTGAAATGCTTATAATGGGCTATGAACTTGTTAATATAGTAACTAAATAATAAGGTTATTTATTATTAAATATACTAGTAATATTGAAAAATAGGAATTTTGTAAATATAAATATTATGATAATAGGAAATAATATAGCAACAATAAAACATGTAAGAAATAACGGGCAAATATCCGTGGGGAAGCAATATGCAGGAAAACAGATACAAGTTTTAACATCAAGTGACGGTACTATAGCCCGGTAAGTTCATTCCTTATAATGAGATGTGGCTTTATAGGAACAATAATAATGAGGTGTTTGATAAAGCAATAGGATAGACAGAAAAAAATAAAAGATAAACATCATCATTGCAAGGAAGGTACGAAGTAACTGATGAAGCAATCTCAGGAAAAATTCCTGAGATTGCCACGCTTACTAACGTTCGCTCGCAATGACGATTTGGTATCCACGCAATAATGACGTAAAACAATTCTGATTTAATTAGAGTTAAAAGTTCTTGTCTCCAAATTACCAAATTTAGAAAATTGACTATCATAATAAAGCGGAACATTTCCAACTGGTCCGTTACGATGTTTTGCAACAATTATATCGGCAATATTATATACTTTGTTGAGCTTCTCTAACCATGCGGCATGTTTAGCATCGTCTGCTGCCGGTTCTTTTCTCGTTAAATAATATTCTTCACGATAAATAAACATTACTATATCAGCATCCTGTTCTATAGTTCCCGATTCTCGAAGATCGGATAGCATAGGTTTTTTGTCCTCACGTAGTTCTACTGCTCTTGAAAGCTGAGATAACGCAATAACCGGAATATTTAACTCTTTTGCTATTGCTTTTAAACCTTGGGTTATTTCTGAAATCTCGCTAACTCTATTTTCGGATTTACTTACTCCTCTAATTAATTGTAAATAATCAATAAATAATATACCGAGATTATGCTTGCGCTTCATTCTTCTAGCTCTTGTTCTTATAGCGGAAATAGATAGAGCAGGGGTATCATCGATAAAAAATTGTAATTCTGATAAAGTATTTGCTTCCTTGCGAAGACGGTTATATTTTTCTTCACCTAGAATCCCCGTACGAAGAGAAGTAGAATCAATTTCTGCACACATTGAAAGTAGACGTGTGGTTAGCTGTTCTGAGGACATTTCTAAAGAGAAAAAACCTACTGACTGAATTTCTTGATTATCTCTAATATTTTTAAGACGCATATTATTACAGGTATTAAGTGCAAGATTTATAGCAAATGCCGTTTTACCCATAGACGGACGTCCTGCAAGAATTATAAGATCGGAATTATGAAAGCCGCATAATTTATTATCTAGATCAATCAAACCGGTAGATATACCGATTATATGATCATTATTTTTCATAGCCCTATTAATACTAGCTAGTGATTCTGAAATAGATATACCGATTTTGGTAAAACTTTTTTCATTCAAGCCTTCGCTAGCTAAATCGTAAAGTTTAGCTTCGGCATGTTCAATCTGTTCCTTTGCTTCAACTTCTAATGAAGAATTATAGGCATTATTTACTACTTCTTCACCGATATTTATTAAATTACGCTTTATTGCTAAATCATATATTATTTTACCATAATCAACCGGATTTATTACCATCATTGACATAGTTATCAATTTTGCTAAATACTCCGCTCCTTCTACTTCTTGAAATAGTGCATCTTGAGTTAACATACTACGTAAAGTAATAGGTGTAGCTGTCAGCCCTTTTTCAGTAATTTTCTCAATTGCCTTATAGATTTTTTTATGAATAGGTTCAAAAAAATGTTCATCATGTAAAAATTCCGATACGTAATTTAGTAATTCGTTATTGGTTAAAATTGCCCCAAGTAGCATTTGCTCTGCTTGAACATTTGAAGGTAAAACCCTTGGTATAGGTAAATTATCTTCGTTATCAGCTAATATATTTGTTTCGTTATTTATTTTATTACGTGCCATTGTTGTTTGTTAAATTATTATATGGTTTGAAAAAAGAAGCCCTTTATGTCATTCCCACGAGGTATTGTTGCGTGGATACCGAGTCGTCATTGCAAGCAGCCGTAGGCTGCATGGTGATAAAAAAATTCTGTAAATCAGAATTTTACTGGATTGCTTCGTCAATTACTGATGTAATTTCCTCGCAATGACGTTAAAACCAATCCACAAAACAAAGCCCAAAACAGAACATTGTACATTATTCATTCTTTGCTTCATTTCTATGTTCAGCGATTAACTTACGGTGAAAAATATTTATTAATAATATTACAGGCTTTTTTAAATGCAAGTTTTAATAGTAAAGTTGATACTTTATTGCTCATAACTATCCCAGCGTTTAATTAAATTAGTTTCGATATCGAAAAAATCTAAAACTCTAGTAATAGAATGATTCACTATATCATCTATACTTACAGGGTTATTATAAAAAGCCGGCACGGGCGGTGATATAATGCCGCCGTAACTCGCTACTTTTAACATATTTTCTAAATGTCCGATGTGCAAAGGAGTTTCACGGGTCATTAAAATAAGTTTCCTTCTGTCTTTAAGTACAACACCTGCCGCTCTACTAATTAAATTATCTTCCATTGAGTGAGCAATACTTGCTAAGGTCTTCATACTACAAGGGGCTATTATCATGCCTGAAGTTTTAAAAGAGCCGCTTGAAATAGTAGCACCTAAATCTTTATCGTCATAATAATAATTAGCCAGTAGCTTAACTTGATCTATAGAATATTTAGTTTCAAGCTTTATAGTAAGAGCTGCTCCCTCTGAAATAACCAAATGAGTTTCGATATTTTGTTGTTTTAGTACTTCAAGCAAACGAATACCGTATATTGTGCCTGAAGCTCCAGAAATTGCTATAACAATTTTTGTTTCTTTATTCATCTAGGTTTCTATAATTTATCAGTTTAGTATATAATAAAAAAAAAATTATAAAATACATTATATATGCGAATAGCAAAAATATTATTACCGGTAGCAAAATTATTTCCGTTAGATTATTTAATACCTGAAGATTTAGAGCTAAACATAGGTGATCTTGTTGTAGTGCCTTTTAGAAATAAGGAATTAACCGGCATAGTATGGGAGCTTGTTTCAAATTCCGAGGCAAAAAAAATAAAAACTATTAGAGCGAAAATACCGTTAAACTTCAATATTACTTCAGAAGTTTTAGAATTAATTAAATGGATGAGTAGCTACTATATGTCAGAGCTTGGGAGCATAGCCAAGTTAGTCTTACCTATGGATATTGCTGAAAAACCGATTAAAGTTAAGGAGCAGAAAGTCCATAATAACTTTGTGCTACCTGATTTGTCAGAAGAGCAGAAACAAGCAGTAACAATTTTAAATGAAAGTAATAAGCCAACACTTGTTAAAGGTGTTACGGGATCAGGTAAAACAGAAATATATTTTCATCTAATAGCAGATTACTTAGCAAAAGGCAAACAAGTGCTTGTTATGTTGCCTGAAATTGCTTTAAGTACACAAATTATTAATCGTTTTATAGAGCGATTCGGTTTTGAGCCTATCATATGGAACTCAAGCGTTACCAAAGCTCACAAGAAAATGATTTTAAGAGGTATATTAAGCGATAAAGTTAAAGTAGTAATTGGGGCTAGAAGTAGTTTGTTTTTACCTTTTAAAAATCTCGGTTTAATAGTTATAGATGAGGAACATGACGATTCCTATAAACAAGATGACGGTATATTATATAATGCTAGGGATACGGCTATCGTAAGAGGTACATTTGATAAAACACAAATTGTTTTGTGTTCGGCAACACCGTCTATTGAAACAATACATAATATAGAAATTGGTAAATATCAATTGGTTACATTGGTTAATAGATACAAAAATGTCGATTTGCCAAATATAGAAATAATCGACATGACTAAAGAAAAGCTATCTAAGAATTCCTATTTATCCAAGCTTCTTATAGAAGCTATCAAAGGTAATTTAGATAATAAAAAACAAGTCTTATTATTTCTTAATAGGCGTGGTTATGCTCCGCTCATGCTATGCAAAGCTTGTGGTCACAGATTGACCTGTAAATTCTGCTCTTCTTGGATGGTAGTACATAAAGCGATTAAAAAACTTGAATGTCACCATTGCGGTTATCAAAGTAAAATTTTTAGTTCTTGTCCTGAATGTCTAGAGGATGAAACATTAACTATCTGTGGTCCAGGTATAGAGAGAATAGAGGAAGAAGCAAAAGCACTTTTCCCTGAGAGTAAAATTGCGGTGATAAGTAAAGATCATGCTAAAAGCCCGGAAAAAATAGCACAGCTTCTACATCAAATGGAAAATTTAGAAATTGATATTTTAATAGGCACACAAATAATAACAAAAGGTTATCACTTTCCGAATCTTACTTTAGTTGGAGTAATAGATGCCGATCTTGGAAGCAATAATGCCGATCTTAGAGCATCTGAGCGAACTTTTCAGCTACTACATCAGGTAGGTGGTAGAGCGGGTAGAGGTGATAGTAAAGGTGTAGTATATTTACAAAGCTATTATCCTGATAATACAATTTTTAGTTATGTTAAAGCCGGTGATGAAGATAGTTTTTTTGCGAATGAACTTGAAATAAGAAAATCAGCAGATATGCCGCCATTTTCCAAAATAGCATCGGTAATTTTGTCAGGTTCCAGTGAGGCTAAAATTCTAGAAATTGCTAGGGATATGGTCCGAATTGCACCAAAAGCAAACGTGAAAATTTTAGGACCGGCAAGCTCATTAATGTCAAAGCTCGCTGGTAAATATCGTTACCGAATACTTATTATAGCCGATAAGAAATTTAATTTGCAGAAATATTTAAAATTTTGGCTAAGCCTTATAAAAATTCCTTCTTTTTGCCATCTAAAAATAGATATCGATCCTAAAAGTTTTTATTAGCTTCTATATCTTTCTCCTTGATTCTTCGACGGTGGAACATTAGATGAATGAGGAGAAGGGTTGGTAAGAGATTTTTGTATTTCTTCTATAGCTTTTTTAGTATTTTGAGTAGAATGTTTATAGCATCTTTATAAAAAGCAGCTTTAGCTTTATCTTCGGTAAAAGAATATTGTATAAAATTACCAATATTTTGCCAAATAGGATTATTATCCATTTTTGTAGTTTCTGCACACCATTTACCTATCTCTTGCAGTGTTGCTTCAACTTTAGCTATAGCAGCTGGATTATGTTTATTATCATCATAAATCTGAATAATATTATTTACTTTTTCTTTAAATTCAATGTGTTTTCTACTTTGTTTCAAATGAGCTATTATATCATCATTGTTTACTAATTCTCTCAGATTATCAATTATATCAGATAGTGTAGGTGGTTCAGGTAATTTATAATGTTGATTGATTTTTTCAAATTTATCTTTGTGTGGATGATTCTTGATTAGATCATCTTCTATAAAAGAAACAAACTCTTTTTGAGGTACTCCTACTTGTTTTATTAGCCGTCCTAATGATTGTGCATAAGCTTTAATAATAACATCAAGACGCTTCCCTGCCATAGAACCGCTTAATGCTATATAGTGGCTAAATTCTGGAATCAAAGCATCTTTTTGCTCTATTTTCTCTTTTACGGTTAAATTGGATTGTTTTTTAGGTGTTGTTTCCGGTACTTTTGTTTGTTCCGGAGCTGGTTTTGAAAAAATAATAGGCTTTTGGGTTTCAACTTGCGGAGATGGGGTGTCAACAAATATATCAAGTGCTTGGGAATGTGTAGTTAAGTCAGTCTGTTTTTTATGTGCCTCGTTCCATGCCTTTATTTGCTCAGAAGTGGGTTTTAGAGGGACAGCCGGTTTTGTATTTTTGGTGGGTTATTTGACATATTTTTTGATTTTTTTCCCACTCTTGTATTCTATCTTGTACTGATTTTGGAATATTATCTTATGCCATATTAAACTCCTATGTTTATTTACATAATTAAACAGCTTGCTTAAATTTTTTATAAATTGCAAGCAAAATTTCTTTTTGTAATGCAATATTTTTACTATAAGATAGTTAGGTTATATATTTTATATATTAGAATCCAAGTTATTAACTAAAATGAGATATGAATTTTATGTACCCCCATATTAGACTTAGAAGAAATAGAAAAGCTTTTTGGCTTAGAGAGCTAATATCCGAAAGTAATTTATCGGTTAGTGATTTAGTGTTGCCTTTATTTGTTGTTGAAGGACATAATGAAAGGCAAGAAATTAAAACTATGCCTGGTATATATCGTTTATCGATTGATCAAATAGTAGAAACGGCAAAAGAAGCAGCAGAGCTGGGTATTAATGTTATTGCATTATTTCCGAGTATTGATCAAAGTCTAAAAAGCGAAAATGCCGATGAGGCTTATAATTTAGATAATTTAATATGTAGAACTATTAGAAGCATCAAAAACGCTAATATCGATATTGGTATAATATGCGATGTAGCACTTGATCCTTATACTACACATGGTCATGATGGTATTGTGCATCATGGGGAAGTTGATAATGATAGATCAGTAAGAGCTTTGTGTAATCAGGCATTAGTGCTAGCAAAAGCTGGAGTAGATATTGTTGCACCTTCCGATATGATGGATGGAAGAATCAGGGCTATAAGGGAATATCTTGACAAAGAGGGATGTATAAATGTTGGAATTCTTGCTTATGCCGCTAAATATGCTTCAAGTTTTTACGGTCCGTTTCGCGATGCTGTTAAGAGTAATAAGAAGAATTATTTAGATAAATCAAGCTATCAAATGGATGTACGTAATATTAAGGAAGCAATGCTTGAGATTGAGTATGATATAGCAGAGGGAGCCGATATGGTAATGGTGAAGCCTGGTATGCCGTTTTTGGATGTTATTCGTGAAGCAGCAAATAATTTAAATGCTAAAATTTTTGCATATCAGGTTAGTGGAGAATATGCAATGTTAAAATTTGCAGCAGAAGCAGGGGCAATGGATTGGGAGAGAGCTTTGATGGAGTCATTAATTAGTTTCAAACGTGCCGGTGCCACAGGTATATTTACCTATGCAGCTCTTGAAGTAGCTGAAATATTAAAGAACAATAAAATTAGGTACAAAACGGCTTCTGATATAAAATAAATAATATGTTTTATAATTATGTCAAAATTATCAATGTAGTGTAAATCATTATAAAGAGGCGAAGATGACGCAAAATAAGAAATCAATATTTAAAGGTTGGAATTTTTTAAAGCC